>JARHVA010004594.1:940000-1502500 GCA_037957365.1 Torreya grandis
TTGGAATAAATTTGGAGAATATTAAAGGATGTTCCATAATATTTTACCATGTGGCACACTTCCTAATGAGCTATACAAGTGCCATTTTCTTCTTCTTTCTCAAGAAAACTACCTTTTCTTCTAATGAACTTGATACTCTTAAGTTATGTTAGTTACTTAAGACCTCTAAGGACACATGGGATGTGAAATTATGTTTTAACACCTTCATACTTCCCAATAAATCTATAAAAGTCATTAAATACACCTTTTTGGCCTTGAAATTACCCAAAATGACCAAGGACCAAGGCTAGTATAACATTAATGACATTAATTAACCTATAAAACACTTTGTAACATCATGTTAGACCCCCTAAAACACCTAAATACCGATTTTTTACCTAGGAGTGACCCAATTTTACCTAAAGGTCAAATTTGGTAAAAAAAATTGGTGTCTCATAGGGGTAGTATGCCTGTTATACTAACTAGACCAGTAGCCTTATCAATCTATTGGGATTGGGAGTCATCTAAAGTCTAAGACAAACAAGGAAACTTTAACCATTGACCACAAGGATTTAATCAAGATAAGAAAACTAATAACACACACTAAAAAAGAAAACACACAAAGAATAAACACACACATGTGCTCAAGGCACTTAGGGGGATCTAAAAAATACTATTATGCATAACTAAAGACTAAACATACCTCCTTTTCCAAGATCAAAAGGTAATTTTATTGCATATCTTTCTTAGTGAGATGAAACATGGTACCAAGCATGGTGATATTTATATTGAAAACTTGATAGATCAGATCTACTTCTTGGTACCTCAATTGCTATGTTCTCAAGTGGACTATCTTCAAATAGGTCTGCAATGTAAAACTATTCCTCTTAGTCTTGCACACATACCTCATGTTGCTACCTACTCTTCATACCATGATCAAATTTCATTTTATTTGTAGGCATGGTCTCAAGAGAAATTATTTATTATTCCTTGAAATATTAAGGAGGTTTTTTTTTACCTCCAAAGGCTAATGTGGAATTTTATTTGCTCATTTATGACATTTTTGATAATGTCATCTTATTTAACATCACTTGTAATCAGCTCTAAAGGAGTTGTAGACCCATTGAGAGATTAAAACTCTTTTTAAATGTCTTAAAATATCTAATACAAGTCATCATATTAACTTTTATTAGAATCATGAAGGGGAACAACAAGATAGAATTATCCATCTTCTTCCTTAGGATCCAAAAGGTCTTCGCTCAAGATTTCCTTTTTGACACAAAGAATGCATTCTTCATCATCAAATAAATAATAAGAATTAACATAATGGATTACCTATTATTCAACACTTAGGACCTCTTGAATATTCTAAAATTATGTCTTAGATATCATAATCTGATCTTGCTTCTCAAGCACTGAAAGATCTTCCATCTCCTTCTCTTTTTTGGTGATGCCAAGACTAGGTATCTTGAAATCCAATGACCTAGCCCAATGAGGCTGCCAAGGAGTTACACTTTTTTCAAGTAAAATTTAATAATTTTCCTCAACCAAAGGCTCTTCCTTAGGTTCCTATACCATAGGTACATCAAATAAAATGGTGATGGGTTGCGGATAAGAGGAACTAGTTGGTGGAGGTGGCACATAGAACACAAATTCAGATTAAGAGTGAAGTGAAAAGGATTATTTTGGAATCTCTTGAGGAAGGAGATGTAGAACTTAGAATAAAACAACTTGATTTTCTTCCATCCAATTGACAATAAATTAATTCGTGTCCTATTTATCTTGAGGATTATCTTAAGGAAGGGTATATGGGGTGTGTTTAGGCATATGATCTTCTTTTGGGTCTAAACCTTCCATCACAACTTGACTTAGAAAACTCATATTTACCTCTAACTCTTTAATTTTCTTGGATAGGTTCTCTTGGAAAAGTCTTTATTGAATTTTATAGTAGTCTTCATGAGGATAAATAATGCATGAGGGCTGACATGGAACACAATAAATTTATTGGGGAATAGTGAGAGGAACTTGTAAAGGATCAAATTAATTCATAACTTCACACTCCTTATAAATCAAAATTCTATCCTATTTCTTCCCCCATGATTCCAATATATTAATCTAGCTTATGATGTTAATATTAGAAGTATTTTCTTGAGGAAGGGTGGGAGGGGTTTGTATAGGATCAAGCTCCTTTTCAAATTCATATTCATTGTCAAGACTTTTCTCCTCTTTCTTTCCCCATGACTCCACTATCTTGTTTCAGCTTAGGGTATTGGGATTATGAGTCTCTTTTTTAGGTGGTGTGGATATAATTTGAAAGATAAATTATGAATTTAACTCCACTTAATTTGCTACTAACATGGATTATTGCATTTGCATATTGGCCAATTTAATTTTCCTATCAAGGTTTTCTTTAAAAACAAGGTTTCTTTTCTCAACTCTCTCTTCCAACTAATTGGGAGAAAGATGACTTTGATATCCTTAATTGGGCTCATGATTAGGGATAAAATATGACTAATGGAAAACTTGTGGAAGTGGATTTGAAGGCTGATAAGTTTTGTGAGGTTGCCTTTCATGAACTCCTAGTTTATCCTCTAAGGAAGAAACTAGGCCACTCACATCAAGCATCTCACATGTGAGCCTTTGCCAATTGGCTCTCTTAAATAGGTTCCCACTCTCTTTTGAAAAAATATAATGCATATCTAATCCTATGAATAATATTCCTGGGAACATCTTGACCACATCCTCTTAGAGTATCAAGCTCCAACATGTACCTCTCATAGCCCAAAAGAGTCTTCTTGAAGGTGGAAATAGATTGACTTGAGAAGTGGATAGGTTGAATAGGAGCAAGTATGGAGAAGCCTAGTGATATGATTTATATACTCCATGAATGGGATGATACAATTCATATAGGGATGACTAATAACTAATTCACATGTATGGGTAATGGCACAAGATTTAAATGTCTCACCAACTTGTGTAAGACAAATCTCAACACCAAAATTAGCCATGAAACCTCATTGAAAGCAAGAACAAAAATAAATATGTTACCAATATATTTAAAGGATAACTTGGGATGCTTGACTAGTTGATATATCTTTAGAGTCATCATTGATGCTTGGATAGATGCCTTCAAAGGTTGATTGTTGAGAAACAACACCAAAAATATCTTAACTTCTTAGACCAAGAGTCCCATCAGGCATGACAAAAACTATTATCACTTGGATTAAACCATTTAAGGAGAAGTAATATATATCTACTCATCTAGGTGCCAAAATTGAGACACATCTAGGCTTGTAGGTATCCTAAGGATTAGGTGACTCTCTAGATAGGGCTAACTCCCTTGATGTACTACTTTGTATCATAACTACACTTAACTTTTGGGGGTGAAAATGGAGAGAGATAATTGAAAGATAACTAACATAAGGGAGGTGATACACCAAATATATTTATTACTTATATCCATATGCATATTACACTTGAAATCAAGGGACAAACTAAATATACACTTCTCCAATCTTCATCTTCTGACATCAATGTTACATTGTGAAGTTATGGATGAATGTAAAAAGATAAGAGGACTATAAAAGAGGGATTTAATGGAAATAATTAAAATAATAAATCAATCAATCCTTGAAATTTATTAGAACACTTCACATACTGTATAAGAAGAAGCTTTTAAAATGCAAATGGGATGCAAGAATGAGACAACATGCTAAGGAATCCATAGTCTTCACTAAGAAAGATCCAAAATTCAAGTAAAACACACTAAAAATAGTCATAAAGAGGTAAAATATCAGTATTATTATTGATCAAAAGGTATAAAAATGAGTAGGGTCTCACCATGCTCAGGTGGAGCATAAGTTACACTGACCAAAATAGCTAGTTCTTATAGAACTTGAGAGTGAGAGGAGAAGAGAGAAGTCCAAGGGTCATAAGGACACTTGTAAAGATAAGAGAATAAATTTATCATGAATTATAAAAGTATATGGGATGAATCATGTAATTTTAGGATGCACAAGTGTTAATTTAAGGAATAAACTTCATGAAAAGTGGCATAAAACTCCTTATCTTGGCTCAAAAAAATTGCCTTCATAATTATCCCTATTTTAATTCATTATAACTGATTTTGAGTAGGTAAAATGATTTTAATTAATGGGGAGGATTTAAAAAATTCCTTTATATTCATTTGTTGTAGGTTTGGTCCTCTAGAATCACCTGGAAAGGAGTTATCATCATCTGTAGTCCAAAAAATGCTTCCTTCATGCACCCTACACACTTGGCCTCAAAATTTGTATAGTTTTTCATTAAAATCCATGGGAGGGAGTGTATGACACATTTAAATACTCTATATTGACTTATATGTATCATTAATTCTTTAAAATCACCTCACTTGGAGTTTTCCATCCTTCTCATTAGCTTGTCCAATATGCCAATTTTGACTAGATGAAATGACATATTTTCAAACCCTTGGGATTATTTTATTGAAATTAAAATTACATTAGGGGTTATAAAAAGTATATATCTTCCTCCAAAAGTTGGTTTCATGCTTAGAATCCTTATAGAACCTAAAAAACACAAAAAATGTCAAAAATCCTTTGTTTATGCCATGTTCATATAGTTTTGTACAACTAAAAATCATTGGGAGTAGATTTAGTGAGTCATATTAAAGTTAAAATAGGTTTAATGAGCAAAATATTCCATTTTATTTGCTATCCAACTCCATTTTCTCCATCAGGCTCTAGCAAGGGTCTTGGAGGGTTTTAGGTCTATTTCTACTCATAAGGTTTGTTCATAAAAAATTATGTTGTAAATGTAGAAAAATTAAACTAACATGCTCTTATAGGACCCTATTAACCTCCCTAAACTCCATTTTACTCCATGAAATGCCTCATGAAAGATATGAGTACTAGAACTTCCCCTATCAAGCTTACTTTAACCATTTATATAGGTTTGAGATGTTTTAAGGTCCAAAAATGGATTTTTTATGGTTTCCTTTACACTATAAAATATTTAACACATATTAATCTACCACATGAACATTTTTCAATAGGTTTTAGTGCACAAATCAATCCAAAAATGAAGTTGATCCCCTTTTTGGATACTAGGCCTAGTGTTGGTCTTGTAGTCTATTTGCAACCTAAGGCTCAAAATGACCTTTGATGGAATTCCTCCATATAATATTGGATTATTATTATTTTTTTATATAATTACACTTTATACACCCTTATGTCTCTTGGATTTATATTTCTACCCTATTCTTTAAACTTTGCCAACTTTGCTCATAAGGGAGTTCCCTATGTCTGAGACAAAATAGAGGGAACCCCACTATTTAATAAAGAAAAAATAACTATTTTATGGGCCTTATAAATTAATAAACATGATATACACAAGGTTTTAACTCTTGGTTAAGTATATTACTCCTCCAACTTCTAGAAAACCCAAGACGAACTATATATAGGCAGACTGTGCAATGTTTATTGGTGTGGACTATGAATTGCATTCTTAAGGATCCTTGTCTATTATATTTACATCATTAAATATCCAATATATTATAATGAATAAAATTAATTTATTAAAAACCTAACTTATTCCCCAAACTATCATATACTACCCATATACCTCGACTAAGTCAGTATTGAGTATAATTACCTGACTGTGTTTTACCCTAGAATGTTTTTCCTATAGGTGAGATGTATCCTTATATTTATTAAATATATTTAGATAATTTTAAGGTATCTTATAATAATTTAAATCTTTTTTGGAAACATTTTGGTTAATTTATTTTCCTTGGCAACCTTCATACTTCACTTCTTAGCTCACTACCAACACTAGTATAGACGACTGTATTCTACTTGGAAATAACCCTGAAAGTGTTCAATTGTATGAATTAGGAATTATATTAAATATTTATAACCTTAATTTCTAATTCATATTTATTTATCCATGATTATACCCATTACTTGGTTTTTAAAAACCTTACCAACACTTAGAAACCTTACCTCATTGCTCACTACCAATACAGTCATACATAGTTGGCTATAGGTTCTCATTGTAAAATGGAACGGAATCTAAAGATGTTTATAATATAGGAATTACATATAATAAATTATTATTTTTATATTAATTATTTACCAATTTCACATTATTCTTAGGTATATAATAATGAAACATCTCCTCAAACTTACCCTTGGCTGGTTGTCAGTGTTTATTAGGCTTGTGTATGGACTGGGTGTAGATATGAGGGTTTAGAACATTATATATAAAATAAAAACTAATTATATTTGTTTTAATTTTTTTTTATTCACTAAATAAATCCATTAAAAACATATAAGCATGCCTTAATATCACCTTAAAATGCTAAGGTTAGTTTGTAGTTCAAAGCTTGTAAAACCTATTACCTAGAAATAATGATTTAAGGGAATCTTTGGACCTCCTCATAAATGCATTCCAAAAATTATAGGGTCATTTTAATATGTGATATATAATATTCAAGTTCATTTTATTCACTAAATCCTTTATCAACCTTGTTATATGATCTTGAAAACAATGCCCTAGGCCTATGTTTTACATTTTTTAAGGATTGAAGCCTTGAATTCATAGTCATTATCTTTTATCATGTCCTCCTTTTCTGCCTGCCACTATATCTTCCTAAATAAGTATTAAATGTAATTTTAATTATTATAATACCTTAATAATGGTTTTCCATGTTATAAAGTCCTCCATTGAGAGTTTCTCATTCTCTGCTAGGAACACTTGTAGGCACTCATTCTAGTATATAGGTAGTAAGGTAATTTAAGTAGTAGCATGATTTTTATGAGTTTGAATAGTGATTTAACATACTAAAAAAATTTAAATAGACATTTTTCACTATTAAAAACTTTATCAACTCCAAAAATTCTTTAAAACATAATTTTTTTCCAAGAAGGCAACTGTAGGTGAGTTTCTTCATGGTAGACTAAGTAGAAGTATGGATAGTGTGCATTACTTGGCCATTTTATGAGTTCTAGTTCTATTTAAATGGTTATAAATAGATCCTTTACATCAATTAATACCTTTATCATCTCCAAAAAATGGTCTTAACATAATTGATACTGTAAGGGCACTTGTAGGTGCACACTCCAATGGCAAACTACATACAAAAGTTGCCCATGACTGCAATTATTCCCTTTTCTTGCACCATATGGAAAACTAGTCACTTTTCCATGTTTAAAATAGAGATATAAAAATTTTAAAACCCCATATGGCTCCATGGACATGATGTATAACTGGTCATAGCTCCAAACTGACTGTGTATGGTAGTTCTATGGAAATTGACTATATGACTCTCAAAGATTGCACTTTCATGGCCATTGCTTGGAGAATGAACCTGAGATGACATGAGATGTTGTTTCCAAATTTATAACATGAGGATAGACTTATCTCAACCCCATATAATCATTGATAAATCATGAGGTTATGAAAATGGTGGAAAACTAGTTTATCACCCTAAATGAGAGTAGTCTACAAATTTGAGATGATTTACCCATCACAACACCTTGAAACATGAAACCAAGTATGGGGATAATTATATAAGGAAGTAAAAATGCTCTAGAACCAATATAAATAATTAGTTCATATGGAAATTTTTAAATGGAAAAACCCATAGGTTTAATGAAACAACAGGCATAAAATTATAGTTAACTTCATGAGGATGGTTAATGAATCACATGCCACCATTATTTAAAATACTTATATGTAAATTAAGTTATCTAAGTGTAATACAACCTTAAAAAATAATTTGACTTGAAACCTCCTCAACTGTCTATACTAAGCAAAAACATAAAGGTCACTTCTACTTGCCAAGAATGGTGAAAAAGGAGTAGAATAGTATTGGGTGAAAAATGGAACTTCCAAAGTAAATAAAGCATTAGGATTCATGTGAGGAAGATGGAATGACATTCCATGAGATTTTACCATGTGTCACACTTCTTGATGAGTCGTACTAGTGCCATTTTCTTCTTCTTTCTCAAGAAAACTACCTTTTCTTCAGATGAACATGTGACTTTTATATTATGTTATTTACTTAAGACCTATAAGGACACATGGGACATGACATAACGTTTTGAAACCTTCACACTTCCCAATAAATCCATACAAGTCATTAAATACACCTTTTTTGGCCTCATAATGACCCAAAATGACCAAGGGGACTAAAATGACTATGGACCAAGGCTGGTATAAAAATAATGACATCAATTAGCCTATAAAACACCTTGTGACATCATGTAAGACCCCATAAAACACTTAAATACCAATTTTTACCTAGGGGTGCCCCAATTTGACCTAAAGGTTAAATTAAGTCAACACTCCCTTTACCTAAGATGGTTCCTCTACCCACTAAATGTGTAGACAAGTATTATCCCTCTTCTTCCACTCTTATTATACCTCCTATGAGTGATTCTACTAAAACCACGCATAAGCGTATATTTTATTTCCATGGGATAGATAATCATTATTCCACCCATTGTCACAAGTTGTAATAATATATTGATACCTTGTATCCTTCTTCCCCATCATCAAACAAAGCCATACCTCCTTTGAAATCACTTGATGAATATCTACTCAAGTATGGTGACGTATATTGTCTATGGCATCTATGTAGCACCCATCATACTAATCATTACCACATCCTTCAAAAACATCTTAAGGATCACCTTATAGCCATTCTCAAACCTTTTACCACTTCTCATAAGTTATCCTCATAAGAAGGCTCCTCCTTCTTCTCCCATGGCTCCACCTCATATGGTTCCATTAACTCCTATGGTCCCTTCACCATCTTCTGTACCTCCACCTATGATTTCTTCACCCATGGACCTTCCCTCTCCTATGGATCCTTCTCCACTAGTGATTATTTCATCTCCCATAGAGCCTAATCCCACACATTCTATTGACCATCCCTTGCCTAATTTCCCTCCTCAACATGACCTATCTAGTATTCATTAAATATTGATGAGACATTAGCAATAGTTTGCCTTTAGCTTCATAAATATTTATCTAATGTTTGGGATAATGTGTGTGGATATATTTATTAGTATTTATGAGCACATGCATGGTGTTTTCAAATTTTCATTTGGGTTGGATGTGTGCTCCAATCTCATCTTTATCTATCTATTGTATCATTTGACACTATGTCAAAATTTTCCTTATCATTTATGGTGATTTCATGCTTTTTGTATTATATCTTACTTATCTTATCATTTATATTTTTCATATGGTTGTATTTATTTATCATCTCTCTCTCTCTCTCTCTCTCTCTCTCTCTCTCTCTCTCTCTCTCTCTCTCTCTCTCTCTCTCTCGCTTGAGTTTTTCTCAAAACTCTTTTCTTTCCTCCTCATTATTGTTTGCATTATTATCTTAGTTTTTCATGGTTAATTATCATTTTGACTCAGTTATACAAACCCTATTCCCTTTGGTCATTGTCTCCTTTTTACCATATGATCAGTTAGCAAAAAATCCTACTTATTATTATCTCCTTACACTGGTCCAATTTTTGGATCTCATTTTTCTCTTCTTCCCTTTTTACAAACTAATCATATATATGATTGAGACTTGAGATCACATGCTAGTTCATTGTCAAGCCTAAGTGTTACAGTTAGTCTTTGTCTTTGGTTACTTATCTTCCTTTAGCCTTAGCCTACAACTCATTCATGTGTATCATTTCATCTCTCATGATTGGTCATTTAAATTCCATTTAGAGGAGGAATATTAAAAATACATAAAATATTAAAATACAAATCATTTAAAAAAAAGGAAATGATATCAAAAGGTAAAAATATTCTTAAAAGTCCAATCACACTAAAAGATGTGATTCAAAGAACATATCTTTCTTCTAGTCAAAGATCAAACTCCATAGTTGGCCTCATGATAGAGCCTAGGTATTTTGGGATGCAGTAGGCTAGTAGATTATAAGAGGATAATAAAAAAATATTTTAGTTATACCTACTTTCTCATGCAAGTACCCAATATTCATAGTAGATTGATGGCTCTATAAGGGGTCTTGAAGAATGAAAAACATATCATGGGAAGGTAGGTCCATTTTATTTTTCTTATAAAAATCTACCTTCATCAGTGGATCTTAGTAACACACTTATTTGATTACAAACTTTGTATCTATAGTGAATAGGTTTCCTTTGTACATAGATGACCACTAATCACTTAGTGTCTTCTCATGTCCTTAGTATGCCTCTTGTCTCCTAAGGTATTCTCATACGACTCCTAAGTCTTTCTTTTTACATTCCATATATCCCTCACATTTCCTCTTGAGAAATATTATTTTATCTATTGATCACTCACCTTGGGATTTTGTTTATGAGTTACATTATAAAACCATGGGTAGGACCTAACCATCCTCAAAAATTACCATCTTTTCCTTCCTATTACCCACATCATCGATTACCTAATTTTTCCTATTTATTCCATCTGATTGGTGTTCTCTTGGTAATTTTGAGTATAATACTATGGATAGGACCTGACATTCCTCACAAAATTTTCCAATATCCAAGTCACAATCTAAAATTACATGTGTTAAATATGAGATAAGATTCAATTGATCATGAAGTTACACATCATTGACCTGCATCCCATCTTGATTTAGTGTTTTTAATACTTCATTTCTCTTTCTCTTTTATCTTCTTATTTTCTAAGTGCATTTAAGAATTCAACCATTTCTTGAATTATTCATACTTCCTAGCTTGAATTAATGTGATCAATTTAAGACCAATCTTTCACCAATTTTGTTTTTCTCTTATAATTACTTGCATGATTTAGTATAATTAATTGACTTAATTGATTTATTTTTATGCCATTTTTTCCCTTTTACACACCTTACATTTTATTACATTGTTGTCATACTTACCAATGTGAATTAGTATGATTTTACTTGTTTTAATTTGGATAGATTGTCATAAGGTAGATAGATAACTATAGGTGTAGAGAGAGGATGTAGCTACAAAAAAGATGGGTATAGGTGATATGTGATCATGTGATTTGGTTCTAAAACAAATTCTTGTTTACCATCTTGTTTTACCATTTCTTGGTTCTTTATACTTAGTCATTTCTTGTTATTACATATTTCCTAGCTTGAAATAGTGCGTAGTACATTTTTTTGATTGATTATATTTTTCCAAGTCATTTTTGCCTATTTCTTTTTAACCATGTATGTGTTTTTCATAAAGATAAGAAAGAAACTACATATTATATATTTCCTATAGCATATACAATAAAGCTAAAATACATGTGCTATAAATAAATATATCCAAAGCATCCCCATCCACCACCATAATGAACAAACCATAATAAACCATAATGAAAACATACACAACCAATAAAAATATTCCAAAATGATCCATATACATACATCTCATGAATTTGTTACAATATATACAATCATATATAATGCTCTAGTTCTATGGTTGGGATCCATCTTATCTATATTATGGCCTAGTTATGATACCTATTAAGCACTTGGTCTGACTCCTCTAAATAGTACACTATAAATAGGTTATTCAAGATTTTAATCCCTCTACCTATCCCTATAAGTGTGCTATCGACACTTGTGATTGTGTTAGCTAGGTTCAAATCTCTATCATCTACATCATTATAGACAAATGTATAATTATCTCCTTAGTCAAGACATACCATGATCACATATCACCTAACCCATCTTTTTTGTAGCTACATCCTCTCTCTACACCTATAGTTATCTATCTACCTTCCCAGCTAATCTAAACTAACTTGCCTAAGCTGGGGTAGATGGTAAATTGGGGTCCTCTAATATAGTAGGGTCATATGGCTATAGAGTCTCATCCAAGATGTCATAAAATGATCCCCTCAATATGGATACCCATATCTCCTTTTCATCTTCATCTACACCTACAAAATCACACCATATGGATATTAGATCATTGTTATATCTCAAAATATCTATCTATCTCTACTTCCAAATAAAAAATTAAATAAATAATTTAACCATATTTTCTTACATGTTTATGTCTCAGATACTATGGTCTCACCATCCACATGACCACCTAACATAGTATCCCCATCTATACGTCCTCCTAGTACCTCCTCTATAGGTTGCCTCCTTAGCTCAAATCCCTCTACCATGGCTCACATTTATCTTAGCCTACACCTAAGTGGTATATCTATCATCCATCCCTCTTTTGGATCATTTTTTAGCTCATTAGGGATGACACAAATCTTGTATATCTCTTTATACCTTTGTCACCATCATGTCCTCAATGATTATAGCTCTTGTTATGGAATTGGTAGTGGTACATCTGGTATCTCTACCTCCACCTCACTATCCTCCTACTCTACTTTCTATCATTTTTGACTAGTCTGTGACTACTTATGATGTGGTTTGAGTGTCAATCTCACTATCTATGGTCCTAGCCCTCTCCTCCCTTGTGGTTCTGTCACATGCTAAGCCCGCTACTCAAAGATCAATATCAATGTTGATGGATGATGTATGACCATCTATCCTAGCACTCATGCCACCATATGTGGCTCACATATACTATTTGACCACCTTTGTCCTAACTATCACTAGTGTAATTATGTGCCAGGTCACCCATGTAGTCACTATGTCTCCATATGGATACCACACTATGTTTGCATGTCTCATTAACTAAAACACTAACATGTGGGGAACAACCTATGTTACCTGTTCCTCTCTCCATTTTCACACTTGAGACAACCTATAAACTAATACATGGGGTAACCCAGCCAATCAATATATATGAAACCTCTCATATATCCAAGATATCATAAATATGATTGGTCCCATGGTATTTTTCCCTCTAACCAACATCTCATAAAGATTATGTATGAGTTATACCTAGATGATAGATCTCAGATCATATAGAACTCACTCCTACATCATCATCCTACTCAAGGTTACCATGAATAATGGTACCTTTCCATCCAAATTATGACATAGCACCTATTATGTCACAAGTCATATCATATATTTATAGATATTCATAGTCTATGATGTATATAAATCATCCGTATTGACTCTCCATCCTCCAAAAATCATCTCTAAGCATGTAACCCACATAACTAAGGTTCTCCTCTCCTCTATATTGTTTGGTATCCCTATGGTCATTAGTGATCCTACTATGGTTAGCCTAATGATGGTATGGACATCCTCTAGTGTGATGGACACATTTATCACATCCCCATCCACCTCCCATTTTAAGGTGTTAGTCAGTCATTCCTAGTAATTGAGGTATATGACTAACTAATCTAAACTCATGGGGATCCAACACATATCAGCTATGCCTCCTAAACCTATAGATACTAGTATAACCCTATCTATATTTTATAATCACTATAATAATTATAGTAACCAATCCACATCCACCAATCTCTGTAACCAGCATCATCTCTACAACCAAGAAGCAATAAAGGATGTATCAATTTTTTCATGTCATGTATAGTCAAAATACATTCTTTTTATATTTTTACACAAAAAACAAGCCTAATTGATTAAAAATTTATTATTTTTTCACTTTACCCTATTTATATCCTAATGAGTCATTATTTAGCTCCTTTGGTCATTTTGTGCCATTATAGCCCTCTTTTGGCCTTATACATGCTTTTTTGTGTTTATTTTGCTTCTTTGGTCAAATTGGTTTGACCAAAATTTCCCTATTTTTGCCTTGGTTGATAGATCAGACCTTTCAAATTATTTAATAAAATTCATTAGGTTGGTATCCTAAATATTTTACAAGGTTGACCCATACCTACTAGGTTAACACTATGGATTCTATTTAGTTTTAGACTACTAGGTCGACCCAGTTCATTTTCACCATCGACCCATTGCATTTTCCTAAAAAAGTGCATTTTTCTCACCTTATTCCTAATTCCTATAAACCCATTTCAAATTTTTATATTTTATACCCCTAGAATCTATTTATCTCATTCTGACATCTATAAATTCTTAAAATTCAAAATTACAAAAAATACACTTAATTCACTACAAATTTCAAAATCTGGTTTGAGATTCATAGATACATACCTATAGTGCACCCATTGTTACATCTCAACATCATTCTCATCTAGCTTCTCATCTCCTTTCCATCATATATCATTTTATCTCTATATCTCTTTTTCATCTCCTTCATAAGTCAACATAACCAAATGACTTGTCTTTCCCCTATTTAAAAACACTTTTCAAAATTTAAATTCTTTAATTATTGTCATACATATTCCTTTTGCTTATATCTTTGTTTTTACTCATCCATTTTCAAATCCATAAAATTCATTGGATTTTTAATGATGTAGAGAATCACTTTTACTATCATATGCCTATCTTCCAATTTTTTTAATTTTTGATTTTTTTTTACACTAACTTCTATAGGTTTGCCTAGTGTTCTTCACATTGGATGCCTTTACTTTTTATTATAGTCTACTTCTTTATATACAACACTAAGATAAGTAAAGGTATTTGGTTTTCAATTATGCCCTTTCCTTTATCTTATTTTAATGCTTATTTTACTTTACTTATCATCAATATTGTGTGTTATCATGTTTTATCCTGAAACACCATCCCATTTTGCACTTACGTGACACATGATGAGCTTCAAGTGGGGCATATGTATACACATAATATTTTTAAAATTCTATTGATTACTGACACTTTGTATCTTGAAATAACCTACCGATTCTCAATTTATCCAAGTTCATACCTTAAGGGTGCATTAGGAAAGGGGTGGGAATACTAAAGGTGCTTCATAAGATTTTTGCCTCTTTTACCACTTTCCATGTACACACTCATCTCATAAAACCATTAACCCTAAGATTATTATTCTCACTCCTACATATTCCAATCATTTTCCTCTTTCCATCCTCCCTTTCATACCTTAATTCCCTTTTGGACTATCAACTATACTAGGTTGACTATGGTTGACCCTGTACAGCTAAGGGGTATTTTTCACTTTTTGGCTTTGTTATCCTTTTGGCCAACCTAGCTCAGACCTAGTGAATTATCCCTGAAAACATACAGGGTTGACCATGGCCAAACCTATACACTTAACATTTTCAAGAAGATTTAGGGAAAGATCTACCTATATATAAGTTCATTTCTAACCATTTGTAAAGAATAAAAGTGAAGAAGAGTAAGTGTGAATGAACATCCACTTATTGACCATTCTACTTGAGGAATAAACCTTAGGGTTCCATACTTTCTTTGGAGATACATATATTGTCTTATGGAGAAGTATTTTGGTTGCATATATATTTTTTGTACCCTAGATCTGATTTGTATTTGTTATACTTACATACCACGACAATATCTTGCGAAGCACCTTAGCTAAGGGAGAGATTAAGGCTCAACATGTTCATCTTCAAGGTAAGTATTCCTAACTTTATTTATCCTTTGTAAGAGTAGATTGATAATGTATTTATTCTTCTTTCTTCCATGTATTAGGATTCCATATACATTGATGTGAGTATATGTCTTATATGCATGCTTAGTTTAGTTTATTTTTTTTCTAACCCCCACTTTGTGCCACAGGGTTTGGTATGTACTAGATTAGATTTAATTTCTTATTTATTAGACATAGGTGAAATATCAAAACCTTAGGACTCTTTTAGGGTTGCTACATGATTGTGTTAAACTATAGGCTTTGGAACCCTACCTCACATGATGTATTATGATAAGTGATCCCTTAATTGGGTATAGTGGATCCTCATATTGGTCATGCTCTTGTTTAACAAATGTATTCAAAATCAGAAGTGTAGGTATGATCTATCTTCTTCAAGCCAAGACTGATCTATAGACATGATGCATTTATGATTCCATACATAAGGCACACACAACATGTTTTAAGGAGATGAATTCATGGGAAGGCATGTTAATATTATTAAGAGGCTCATTCAATGGTTTATTATTATTATTATTATTATTATTATTATTATTATTATTATTATTATTATTATTATTATTATTAGTTTCCATAGGTACACTATTATGAATGGTATAAGAATGTTAATGAATATGATTTATAATAGTAGACAAAGGTTGAGAAGAGTAATCATTGTCATTACTAACATTATATTCCATAAATTCATATTATAAAAATATATCATTGCATATAATGGAAATATAATTACATGGAGGTTCATCACATTTTATTTTAATAGAAGGCTCATGCAAAGATATATTTTTACATTGTATTGTGAAATATGAGAGAGAATAATCACATGTTTGTATCATTTATAATTTCTAGCGATAAATAAATAATTTCACATTATTTTTCCATTTCTATGTAGGGTTTATGCATTTATATTTTATAGTGGTTAATAAGGTGAAGTACAGTGGAAAAATTTAGAGATAAACAAGGTGTACTAAGGGAATTTCCTCACATTTTATCTCATGTGATATGTTATGAATATTAATATATTAATTATTATTATTTTCATCTTATTATACTATACAATTAGGAGAATAATGCCAAGAATAATTATGTGAAGTAGGCTCTTCTATCTTTTTATTTTGAAGATCGATTACTAATATATGCATCATAGATGCCAAAAAAATACAAGTATCTAGTACCAAGAAAAATTAGCTATGGGGCATCCCCCACTAGTAGTCATAATAATTGATGGTTTAGTATAAAAATGGCTCCAATTAGGCAGCCCAAGGAAAAAAAAAAGTAGTATCAATAGAAATGGTGTTCAATAGGTAGATGATGAAAAAAACCAATAGTGTCAATAAAAACAATGCCAAATAGGTGATAAATGAAAAAAAAACTAATAGTGTCAACAAAAATGGTGCCAAATAGGTAGTCAATGAACCACCACTAATAATATCAATAGTTTAATGGAAACAAACACTAGAAATTAAATAGAGGCCACCCCATAGGTGATAGGATCAAAGATATAGGTCTAGTGCCATGCTAGAAGTAGTTCCTTCTCTATCATAGCCACCATTTGAGCCAATCAAATCATGTCCCTCTAAAGAGGTTTTATCATTAATAGTTCCCATTTGGGTATGTCCTGAGACCAAATTCATAGGATAGTGGTTGAATTTATCCAAAAGTACTTTCATATTATTCTACATCATATAATTAAGGACATATTTAACATATACTGAGCTACCACCTTTGATTAGCTTCTATAGCTTCTTAGAGAAGGTGTTTATATTATCATTAATCTATTTCTATAATTCTTGTTGTGCTACCTAAGTAGACACATAAAAAAGGGCATCAATAAGAAGGACCTATTAATGCATTCTCATCCTTAGTTTTTGAGAAGAGATTTAGGTCAAATGGAGTGAAATATTCTCTATCCTCCTTGATAATCCATGCTCCTCATTGTGGAAATCCTATAGAGCATTCTCATTTATTACCACCCAATCATCAATGCCATTGTTTTTAGACTCAGATGGGCCATCAATAGATTATTAGCCTAGTCAAAATAGGCATCTTTAATGTAATCCCATTCCAACTTAGAAATCTTGACTTTTGATTCCATCAGATGGGACACAACCCAGTCTATATGCAAGCTCAGTCTGGGTTAACCTCCTTAATCAAGCAAGTAATTTGATGTAACCATGATCAAACCTGTAATTAGAAACTTCTCAATCTGGTCTTGAGGAATTTTCAATTGGAGGAAAATTTTTAGGGACAAAAAATGAAGGATGAATTCAATTGTGAAGTTAGTAAACACTCTAGCCTTACCTTGAAACACCTCCAGGTTCCTTTAGTTCCATAAAAAAAAAATACCAAAGAAAACAAGTCAAAATTTTTGAAAAAAGAATGTACTTTAATCTTACGATAAACATAACCAAAATCAATGCTTAACCATCTAATATCACACCCAAAAATAGTATTCTAATGCTTAAGATAACTTTTCCAAAGTTTAGTAACATACAAACAAGAATATAGAACATTATCAATAGATTCAACTTCACTACAAAAAAAACAAAGAGGATTAACAAGTTCATAGTTATTCAAAACAACATAAAAAACCAACTTTTTATACATTAGTAACCAATGAAACCAAGACTTCTTAGGTTCAAGACAAGAGGACCAAATCATTTCAAACTTGAAAGAGTAAGCATGCAAAGGATCAATCACAGACCAGATATGATTGAGGGTGAGGTAGGGGACATTGGAAAATGAAATATTATTGTAAATCATCTTTTTTGAATACTCAAAAAGAGGTGGGCCTTTTTTCCACTTCAAACTATCTTAAAACTCATTCTCATCTTCCATAAAAACCACATTATTTTTCCCTTTGAGAGCTAATTAGATCAAGGTGTACATTCTTCCCTAAGAATTCGAGAACTAAAATCTATCCTTGAGCTCTAACCATGAAGCCCAACCCCCATGGGAGTAGAGATACTTAAAGTTTCTCAACCCTTTAGTGTACCAATCAAAGGTAAAACATCCCTTGGTGAGGTCCAATAGAGTCTTGTTGACACTCAAATTATACCATATAGATTTATAGCCCTGACACAAAGTCCCAAACTAATTAAATATCTATTTTTTAATAATGAATTACTTGGATGAATCTTAGGTAGATCAAATGGATGCAAATATAGGAGAAGCAACAAATTTGGCTATGAAAGGCCCTAAGAGAAGATCAAAATATTTAATCCTTTCTAGTTTGGCTTCCCTTTTGGAAAGCCTCTCAAAATATTATGTCTAACTATTGCTTTCCAAGGTTCATTCCCAATGGGTGCTCTAAGAATCCATTTAACTACCAAAGTTATTCCCTATAGACAAAAATATATTAATCCCAGTCCACTAATGCTTTTAGGTTTCAAGTAGAATTACCAAAATATCGCATGCCTTTTCTTTCCCCCTTTCCCATTTGACCATAAGAAGTCTCCTATAATTATGTGGAACATGTTGAATTATGTTTTACTAAATAGCCATTAGAATGCATAATATATACTATATGAAGAAATATCTTTATAGCATACTTGGATCCTACCTGGTAAAGATAGCAGGTGGCCCTACCATTTGCGCATTTTCTTATTTATTTTATCAAAGACCCATTCCCACATAATTTTAAAGGAGGGTGATATGGCAAAAAAAATACCTAGGTATCCAACCATCTCTTTTGGTCCTTTATAGTTCCATCCAAACATGGCCAACCAATCAGGTGGATGATCGTTCCACCTTAAATGTGTGATTTATGCATTACAACTTTAGAACCAGTGGTAGCGTAGTAGATATCAATCCTCATTGCAACCTGATCCAAATTATTTTTTCTCCAAAATATTAATTTATAATTAGTAAACAAGACATCAATTAGAGATTCATTATTTGAGAGGGAGATACATTTAACTAGAGGCCTAATGTATGAGAAACTAAGAAGGTAATGCAATACATGCAATACCAAAATAAAGAGAAATGGGGTAAGCATACATATTTACCTTATGAAACATTGAAAGATAAGAGAGTCCACCAGTTCACCATTGACTTCAATTACTATTGAATCATATTTGAAGAGAACATTTACCATTTTGTACAATCTATCCTAAAAACCAAAAGCATGCAACATTCTCTCAATGAAGGGTCACTCAATTCTATCATAGGCTTTCTCAAAATCCAACAATATCATCCCAACATCTTGGTTATAATATATTGCCTAGTACATACCTTTCTAGCTGGTGATTATATTATCCAAAATGTATCTCCCTTTAGTAAAGCTAATCTGTGTCTCTAAGATGATAATGGGTAGATGCGAAGACAGTCTCCTCACAATTTTTTTTCTAGAATCTTGTAAGAGACCTTAAGGAGGCTAATTGGTCTCCAATTCTTAACTCAAAATAGGTTACCATCCTTCTAGATAATCTTAATCACCCCTCTATTTATGTCTAGGCCAAGTATGTTAGACTTAATAGACTCAATGAAAACCTTCAAATAGTCCTTGACAATCCATTCCTTATTGACTTTATAGAATTTTATGGGAAATCCATCTAGCCCAAGTGCCTTATCATCTTTTAATGAATCATTGGTACTTCTGACTTCATCAAGTGAGATGATAGCCTCCATAAAAGTGGCTTGTGTTTACAAAAACTTATTAAAAATTCATGCCTCACATAAGGCTTTGTTCTATTTTATACATTCACTAGACCCATAAGAGTGGAAAAGATTAGAAAATAACTTAAAGAAAGCTCCTTTTATACTAGCAACTTCCTACACATTCTATCCATTAACTTTAATTTATTTAATCTTATTTTTAATATGCCTAATTTTTAAAAATTTAAAGGAGAATTTGGACCCTCTATCTCTGATCTTAAGCCAAGTTAGCCTAGACTGGATCTATGCCCCTCTAGTAATGTAATACCATGATTGGTGAGCTTGGTAATTTAATATAAATAAGCTCTTCAAGAAGAACCCCATTGTTTAGGTTAAGATGAAGAAATTCTTCCATTTAGATGAGCTTCTCTTGAGTATCCCTTGTAAACTTTTTGCATTTTCTAGCTTTGATATGTCCATATGTCCTAGAAAAGTTTTTTGTAATGTTCATACTATAATTCCAATGCTTAATTTTGGAATTGGAGTTACAAGCAAATTTCCCAATATTATAGGAAGCTTGCAAACCCTCTAAACATTCCATATCTACTAGATATGATACATTAAATTTATAAATCCCTTTCAACTTTGAAGCATCTTTCTTCTCCTCTCTGACTAGTGAGAATGTCATTTCAATAGGGTAGTGGTCAGACATAGTAAATGGTAACACAATCACCACATTATTATTCATGGTTGTTTCTACTACCAATGAATTTGTATTAAAATAAAATATATCCAACCTTGAGTACTATCTTTTGTTACTAATCTGATTATTTCACCAAGTATACCAATTTACTCTACTAAGGCTATTAACCTTCAATAAAGGATCTTCAATTTTGTGTATTATTTTAAACTTGGACTAGAAAAACAGCTCATTTCCTTTCCATGCAAGGTGAACCCACCATATTTGTCCTCTTTATCCTCCACCATGTTGAAATATCCTCCAAATATCTAAGGGACATTATAAAGATTGATGGATATCCAATTCCATAAGTTAGCTCTCTCCCTATAGTCATTGGAGGCATATATGTTACACAGGCCAAAGGTCTAGTTCTGAGATTCTATTATAACCCAAACCACTCTATTTTAGGGGATATACCATGGTCAACAATGCAATATTTCCATACAGGGAAAATTAGAATAGAGGCCCCCCTTTACCTCTATGATTTTTAGTGTAAAATTTAGGAGCATTAGGCCAGATAAAGTTCAAGACTAGGTATAACTAATTATCGATGGCCTTCATTCTTGTAAGAAGATAAAATCAAAATTGTCTCTTGAGAGTTTGAACTACCTTACCACTATTTTTTATCTAAGGATTCTAGCCCTCTCACATTCTAACTAAAAACTACACAAATGACCAAGGGGAGTGATCAGAGGTCAATTATATTGACCATAGGGCTTATCCCCACTATTGTACAACCTAGTAAAGCAATCCATAACTTTATTTTCCTTTCCCTTGTGTTTAGAGGGGGGTTCTTTCACATTGTAAATCCTCTCTTTGGCCAAATTTTTTCTTCTTGGGCATAATGTGATCAACCTAGGTAAGGCTCAAGTCTATTGTAAGTCTTTTACTTCCCCCTTTGGACATCCAATTGTCCACCCATATAGATTTCTTTCTTACTAAAGGATCTCCATCAAGAAGCCCCATATCATTCATGGGAAGATGAGAATCCTCTTTCTCTAGGGAGATAACCATTGGTATGGTGTCACTAAAAGACCTATCTAACATGTTTTTAGATAAGGAAAAAGGTGAAACATTTTGTTGAATAGGGGCCTCATCAAGAATAACCACATATTCCTCTAAGGAATGGTCCTCAAAGGGTTTCTGCTCTAGAAAATCATCATCCAAGTTGTCAGGGAGGCAGTTAACCAAGTCTGGTGAGGGATTATCAATATCAAGCTAAAGTGGAGTATGTACCTAAGATTTGAGGGGGGGGTTCCATCTTACAGTCACCTTGGGTTTTAGGACCAAGTGTTTCAATAGCCTCAACCATGGAGGCACTATCTTTCTATGGTACACCTATGAACAATAGATTCTCAAACACCTACAAGTTATCCAATATAGTCTCATATTTTGTGGTGTCATTCTCATGCTACCTATTAGGGATATTAATTTTATTAACCAATAATGGAATTTTTTTCTTAATATACCATACTTTTTATAAAATAAGTAGGCATTCAATCCACCCAGACCTCTAAGAATACAAGTGTGAGATTTTCCTTTAATTTTAAAGTTGAGTGCTTTTGGGAAAAAATCTAAGGGATATAAATAAATTAAAACCCTAGAATTCATATGTGCAAGGGATATTCTAGTATCCTCAATTCAAAACTTATCAGAGGGGTTGTAATTCCTATGGAATAAAATTCCATAGCTAAATCAACACTCCCTCAATGTTAACCCATCTAGGAGAAGTTTTGAAAATAGGGTCATTACAGTCCATTTTTGGGTTCTAAGGGATAGTTTTGGAAATTTATTATTCATCATTCCATAAGGGATTAATAATTTCCCTACACTACATATTAGATTTTTTAAACAAAATCATGAAAACCCTTATTTGTAACATCCTACAAAAAATAATATACAAACCCAGTCTTTTGCCCCAAATAGAATTTAGTTAATTATCACAGAAATTTCTAAAAGGGAGTGCAATTTTTTTAAGCAAAAAAAAAATCCTTACATTTTTAATCCTAGTTTCCTCTTAAAATAAGTCAAATTTCATGGAAACATTCTGAGTGATGATCAAGGTTTTAGGAGGGCCAGTGAACTTACCAATTTGGTCTTCCCTATACTATTTCTTGCCATAGTCCTCCTTACACACCATAAATTCTACTCCTTTATAGTGCCTTTACACTTCCTCCTGTATAAGATATCACCAAACACTTATTTTGGAGGTCAAATCACTTCAAATTCTGCCTAAGCTAAGACAGAGCCACTGCTCTTATTATTACAACCCTTATCACCATGTACAACATCATTTGATTCATTAAAATCACCATGCTTCCCCTTTTCCAAACGCTTAAGCCTATCAAATTCAAGGGATTCCATAAATATATTAAATTAATTCATGACATTTTTCAATATCCAAAGGGAAGTGGGAGTAATGGATATGTAAGGAAGTACATGGTAGTTGAGCGATCTAATTCAGATAATAAATACACCCCCATAAACAACACAAACACAAAGAAAACCAAAGACATAAATAAAAATAAAATGTGAGAACAAAGATTAGAGACACCTATAACACATATAAATATAGAAATGATAGGAACTAAGGAGAAAAAGGTGACCAAGGTGAGTCATAAGGAGGAAGCTTGAAGCACCATTAATGGAGGATGCCTCTTCATCTCCCCATTGCAGAGCTCCAAGCTTCTCCTCTCAATTCAATCATTCAAGCTCTTCTATTTTATAATTAGTTTGTTCATTTTATTATTCATTATTGTACCAATCCTATTTATTATCATAGCTAGGATCATGCCTATAATCATTATCATAATAATTTTCATGACAAGCAAATTATTCATCCACATAACTAGACTCATTAATCACACATGTTTAACTATTAGTTCATTAGTTATCATAAACACAAGGGATGAAGTTTCCTAATAATAATAAATAAAAAAGATGAGAGCTACTAGGGTTTTTTGATTGGTTATCTATTTTATATAAATTAAATCATAAAAAATATATTTAGATATAGGTAGTGACTAATCTGAATATGTAAACTATTATGGATTCACTAGGGTTTTAGAAATGTATACCCTAGGGTTGAGGTGACATATGATGGGGAATGTTAGACAAGAATTATAGATGAAAATTAAATGAGAATTTGGTGTAAACCAAATATATTTACATTAAATTAATGAAGAGAGACTATAAATTTATAGACAAATATATGACTATTCACTTCATCTTCGAAGAAGTCTATTTAGCTTCTTACATAGACTATCCATCTACCAGTATGAGATAAAAGTTATCATAAAAATATCCCCATGATTATATAATATTATGTATAATAATATCAAATCCCCCATTAATATATAGGGTTTATTTTGAGACTAAGGATGCCTTTAAATTTTCAAACTTTTATCTTTTAAGTGTTTTTGTCTAGATGTCTATTGATTGCTCCACACTAGGACAATGTAGCAATTTTACATTACTATCTTTCACATAATGAAATAAATGAAATTGGTGCTGATGTGTTTGGTTTGGTCATGAAATAATAAATTCTTGACATTTTAATTTTATGTACATTTTCAACCATGAGTGGTGTAAATGAAATTGGTTATTCCTATGAATTTGAAATAACCCCTCTGATCCACAAAATTTCACTAGTTTCCTTATGATTATACTAGAGGAATGTCCAATAAATATTAATTATTTAAATTCTAACTAATTTTTTTTTCCCAGCTTCATTAGAAAACCCAAAGTATATTTCCCATCTTGAAAATCATTAGCAGAGTTAGAGTCTAAATATCCAACTAGTTTGAAGTATCTAGCCTTGAAGTATTTGAGCACAAAATTATATGTTCACTTTAGATATGTAAGGACTCTTTTAATTTCTACGTAGTGAATTTATTTGGGTTGTTACATAAATTAATAGATAACACAAACAAAAAAATAAATATTTGGTCTAGGTGTGGTCATATAGATCAAAATTCCAATGATTTATTTGTATTTAGTAAAATCTACTAGATTTTTGGTATCTTCTAATATCAATTTTGGATTTTTTTGAATGGGTTTACTAAGAGGATTGAAATCTATTAATCTAAATTTTCAAATAATTTCACAAATATATTTATATTGAGCGATGAAGATATAATTTTATTTTTGAATCACTTAAATAACCAAATAATAAGGAAGATAATGTAGACCTATCATTTCAAATCCTTTCATCAAATCTTCCTCAATTTTTTTAGTTTATGTCTCATTATTTGCTATGATGAGAAGATCATCCACATACGTGATGTAGGATCATCAAGATATAAATATGTCAATGATGTAAATATCCAAGTTGTACTTGTTTATAGTCTTGTGAGGTCTTAAGAGTGTGTTAAAAGTATTGAGAGACAATAAAGACTTTAAATTATCCTTTTGAGGTCTCTAGTAGTCTCAATAAGGATTTACCACCAAAAAGGGATAGTTTAAATACATGAATGTTTGTAAAGTTTATAAACTCTTATGGCTAGATGTAAATTGAATAGAAATTTATAACATGACTATAAAAAAAATTACTTCGTTACAAATATATATTTACTCTATGTAACTGTAAATCATTCAAAAATTCCTCTATAAGACTAATACAAAATAGAATAATACCAAATTGGTATATATTTGGTCAGTTCTAAAGTAGGGGAGAGAATCTTGTAGAAAACCTATCTAAGATGGAGTCTCTATGTAATGCTAATACTAATACCAATATTGGAGGATCAAAAAAGGGAAATAATAAAGCATAAATGGTTGAAGGATATAGTCTTGGAGAAGGGGATTAAAGAAAAGGAGAGAATAAGGCCTTTAGGCATGTATGTTTGTGTATGTTTATAATAAGACTGCATGTAAATATTTAAGGATTTTCAATAAATTAAAGTCATTATTTACATTATAGGATGCCTCTAAGGTATGATTAACATGTAATTACTTTTATTTGAATAGTTTTTTAACTTGTTATATGTACTTAAAATGAATTATGAATAATAAGATATGCTAATAAGGTACATTATACTAAATAGATGTATTTATACAATAATTTTAATGTATAAGACTTGATGGTTATTTGAAATAGTAAGAAGGACATTTAGAGAATCTATCCCAAATAAGAAGAATTTTTTAAAGCCATTAAAGGCTATGAACATTCCATTTTTGAACTTTTACGTTTGTGTTCTTTATAATAGTCATATGCACTCAGTTGGAAACATATGTAAACAAGTGCATGGGATTTGTTACAAGTTTTTTAAGGAAGAGGAGGTTAATAAATCATTAATATAAGTGTTATTTTGTCAATAAAGTGATATATCTTTATGAATAATCATTTATTTCATCTTGGGTTGTTTGTGCACTATGAAATCCATAAATTAGGGTAAAACTTAGAAAAAGCATTTTATATCTAAAAATAACCCATGGATATTATTGAAACTTTTAAGGATTTTATAAATAAAATAGGATATAATACAAGAAGTTTTAGTCTTTAATAGACTTCATAAACTAGGTTACACATGACTATGTGTAGATAAAATATAAAAAGGTATAAAATAAGATTGTGTTTGAAGTGTTTTGAGGTTATAAGAATACTAAAGTCTCAAGAGGATATCATGCTCATATCATTGAATGGAACTATCATAAGCATATAAGGGATTTAAAAAAGTGATTATGATTTATTTAAGTCTCTAAAGCATAATATAGACTTCTATATCCTCTAAAAAATTAGGTTTTAAAAAATAATTAAATATGTCCATAAAAATATTTGAAATCCATTGAAAATTTGTAGAAAACATCTAAGTAATGTCCTTAAGAGGATATAAGTGATTTTAAGGTTTGAAAAATCAAAAAATATGAGATTCGATGATAAAGTATCTATACACCAGAATGAGTTTGAAATTAGTGTTTGTAGGGTTTAAGTGTACAATATAAAGTAAGGAGATTAGGTCTTAATGTAATTTGAAGATTTAATTATGGAGAATAAAATAATATTAGTCTTGTTAAACCAATATATATTGGTTCATAGTCAAATTTTAAAGATAAAAAGGAGAATTAAAAACCAAAATTGAGATTGACCATCCTAAATCAGGGATGAAACTAAATTTTAAGGATTGTATATGATTTATTTGTTGGGATTGTAGTTAAAAGTAAATCATGAATTAAAACATCACTTAGAGTCAATAATTTGTAGGGTTAAATAATTTTTAAATCATTAAATCTTGAGATTAGTTAATTTGTATAAATGAAAATTAGTGTTCAATTTTATGATGTGAGACATAATTAGGATAAAAAACTTGATAGTCAAATGGATGAGCCTTTGTAGACTCATGGTGTGAGTTGATAACTAGTTAAGGGAATGGATAGACTCATTTTTCTTGATAATATCAATCTATGAATAAATTTAATTAAACATCTATAAAATAAGAAGTTTGTTAGAGACCTAATTAAATTCTTTGATGAGGCTTAATATTTTGAGTGTTGTTCTTGATGTTGTGAATGTAAGTATAAGATTGCCATAAATTTTGGTATCATATTTTAGGAAAGATCTTGAAAATATTATTAGTTTTTAATAACAAGAGAATTTTAAGTAAATAATGAAGAAGATTGAAAATCTTAACAATGATTGATAAGAGAGAGGTAGAGAAAGAATCTTTGAAACCTTAAGTTGAGAAAAAGGTAAAATAATTGAAGTGGAAAGAGGAATACCTAAAGCCATAGAGGATTTAAAGTGAGAGATATGTTATAAAATATCAAAATAAATCTCAAGATAGAATAAAAAAATGAAATAAATAGTCCAAGATAAAGGACTAAAGGTGGTACCAAAAGAATAGGTGTAAAGAAAAGGATCCTATGTGAGGTGCTAATAAGTGAGTATGATATAATTGTTAAAGAAGAAAAGGTACAATGAGGCATAAAGTGAGAAGGTAAATTAAGGGCTTATATAAAGGAATTTTCCATATAGATATTAAATAAAATGTTTATATATATATATATATATATATATATATATATATATATATATATATATATATATATATATATATATATATATAGAAAGAGAAATAGCTGAAATGAAGATGATCTTGGTAGGTATGACACAACTCTTAGAATAATAAAGTAAAGGATTATTCATAAGGATCATGATAGTGGTTAAGTGGCCTTTCATAGATCTCATTAAGAATAGTAAAAGATAATAATAAGATATAAAGTTTAAAGATAAGCTAAGGATATTAGCAAAGTAACCTAAGAGGGAAAGGAAAGAGAAAAGCATCAAAGTTTTATATCTGATAATTTATTTTCATGTATGTATGTGGGTGAGAATATAGATGAATAATAAGATCAATTTGAGGGAATAAATTCTAAAAGTATGAAATAATAAAATCATAAACAATATGCTTATATTGAAGGAGAAATTGATATGACAATAGAATATGAAGATGCATAAATTTGTACCCAGAGGAAGGGGAGTTACTTGGAGAAGAAGAATCTCAAGAAGCATAATGTTTAATTGGAGACGTACAAGGAGAATTTGTGAATCAAAGAGAACTTTAAGAGGCTCTATGGCCTAAATTATTTTTTTCTAATATTTATTTCAATAATGTAAATGTAAATTTACAAGTTGATGATATTTTATATAAAGAATTATATGAATCATTGTGTAGATTTATGGAAAGTGAATGTGAATCTGAAACACTTAATGAAATGCTCACGAAACCTGATCTAAAATAAGAATATATGCCTAATTGATGCCTAATTAATTAAATGGTAAAAAAAAAACTATGATACAAGTTATATCACCTTGCAAAGGAGAATATAAGGTTACAAATGAATAATTGACAAAATATAGTGAAGAAGAGGAGTTGATTTGGAAGAAAATCATGCAAGGATTAGACTCATTGGACCTCATAAGAGATAAGGGATCTATTGAAGAAGCTAAAATGGATCTATTGAAGCTCTTAATTCAATAATATGATAATCCAAGAGTTAAAGAACAAGTATCAAACAAGATGATAGCTATTGGAGAGGAAATACTACCTCAAGTTTTTAAAACTAATTGTGACTTTAATTTTGAATGTGAAGGTATAAAAGATAAAGAGATGGATTCCTTTCTAATGAAATTTGATAAGGAGGATGAAGAAAATATAGATCTACTTAGTATCATACATCATGAAAATTTAGGAGAGAAAAAATAAGGAAGACAAAATCAAATTAAGACAAAGAGAAAGATGAGGAATTGGAATAAGTGAAAATGAAGATAAAATATCATTTGAGCAGGAGCGTAAATAATTTCCCAATAGGGGAATTTAATGAAAAAGCATCAAGCTATGACTATGTAAATGATGTAAATATCAATTTTCACTCCCTTATAGTCTTATAAGGTCCTAATAGTGTCTTAAAATTATTAGGAGTCAATAAGGACTTCACATTATCCATTTGAGATCTCTAGTAGTCTTAATAAGGATTTCTTACAAAAAAGTGATAGTTTGAGTGCTTGAATGTTTGTAAGGTTTCTAAAATATTATGGATAGATGTAAAGGTAGTGGAAATTTATAACATAAACCTAAAACTATTAATTAATTATAAATGTGTATTTACTCTGTAGCTATAAATCATTCTAAAATTCCTCTAAAAGACTAATGTAACATAGAAGAAGACCAACTTGGCATATAATTGGTCAGCTCTAAAGAAGGGGAAAGAGTCTTGATAAAAACCTATATAATATGGATTATATACATAATTATAAGTATAATATCAATCTTGAAGGATAAAAAAAGGAAAGAAGAAATAATAAAATGTTGAAGGATACAATCTTGGAGAAGGGGATTAGAGAGAAGGAGAGAATAAGGCCTTTAGGCTTGTATGTTTATAGTAGGATTGTATGTAAAGATTTAAAGATTATAAATAAAGGAAAATTTTTATTTATATTATATGACACATATAATATATGTTCAACATGTAATCCCATGAATTTTAATAGTTTTAAACTTGTTTTATAGACTTAGGATGAATTCTAAATAATATGATATGCTATCAAGGTACAATCTATGAAATAAATATATTTCTACATGAGTTTAAATGTTTAATACTTGAGGGTTGTTTAAAATATTAATAAGTACCTTTAGATAACCTATAAAAAATAGTAAGAGTACATAAAATTCATTAAAGGTTAAGAACATTCTATTTTTTACCCTTTGGGTCTATGTTCTTGATAACAGTCATACATAGTTAGTTGAAAACACATGAAAAAAAGTGCATGAGATCTGTTATAATATTGGGAAGGTAAGGGGAGGTTACTATGTAATTAATATAATTTTTATTTTTTAAATAAAGTAATATATATTTATGAACAATCATTTCTTTCCTCTCAGATTATCTATGCAAAGTGAAAGCCCTAAATTAGGGTAAAACTCAGAAAAAGTCTTTTATCTCTAAAACTAAAGCATGTATCTTATTTAAAAATTTTATAAGGATTATATAAATGTATTATGAGATAATAAAATAATTTTTATTCATTAATAGATTTATAAATTAGGTTACACATGACTGTGTGAATAAAATAGTAAAAATGTATAAACTAAGATTGTGTTTGAAGTGTTTTGAGGTTATAAGAATCCTAAAGTCTTAAGAGGATATAAAGATAATTTTAATATGATTTTATGGAAACATAATAATAGTATAATGGATTGAAATAATTGATTGTGATTTATTTTAGTCTCTAGAGATTAATACAGTCCTATATGTCCTTAATAAAATTAGGGTTTGAAAAATAATTAAATAAGTTTATAATGAATGTTTCAAATTTCTTAAAAATATATAGAAAACATATAATAAATTTTATTAAGAGGATATACGTTATATTAAGGTTTGAAAAATCCATAAATAATATATTTTATGATAAAGTATCTATAGATCAGAATTAGTTCTAAGTTAGTGTTTGTAGGGTTCAAGTGTATAATAACAAGTAAGGAGATTATGTCTTAATGCAATTTGAAGATCTAATAATGGAGAGTAAAATAAGTTTTGTCTTGTTAAACCAATATATATTGGTTCACAGTCAAAGTTCAAAGATACAAAGGAGAACTAAAGATCAAAATTGAGATTGACCATGCTAAATTATGTATAAAACATAATTTTAATAATTGTATATGAATTATTCTTTAGGACAATAGTTAGAAGGAAATCCTAAATTCAAACATCACTTACAATCAATAAGTTGGAGGGTTAATTAATGTTTTAATCATTATATGTTGAGACAATTCAATTTGTACAAAGGGAAATTATTGTTCAAGTTTGTGATGTGAGACAAAATTAGGATAATAAAAGTTGACAATAAAATGGATGAGCCTTTGCAGACTCCTGGTGTGAGTTGATAACAAGTTATGTGAATGGATAGACTCATTAGTCTTAATAATACAAATATATGAGTGAATTAAATTGAACATCTATAAAATAATAAATTTGATAGAGACCTGATTGAATTTCCTTGAAGAGGCTTAATAGTTTGAGTTTTGATCTCGATGTTGTGAATTCAAGAATAAGATTTCCATCAATAAACCACTAGAAATAAAATTATTTTGACAAAAATATTTGTATTTTGAAACTCAAAATGTTTTAAATTATTGTTTATGGGTGCTCAATGAGTTTTTTTTACTATGATCTTGGGGATTATTTCTAAACATACAACAATTTTTCTAGCTTGCATACTTTGTGCTCTTGGTTGTTCGCTACAAAACCTTTTCTCTAAGTTATGTACACTATTTATTTAAGATCACCCTTTAGAAATACATTTTATTCCATCTATTTGGTGAGATTTAAATTTGTTGTGAGCTACCAAATCTAACATAATTTTAATGGTAGTCAATGTTTTTATTGGAGAAGGTTTTATTGTAATCTATTCCTTATTTTTGAGAAAATTCATTTGCAACAAGACTTATTTTATGTTTTTTAAGTGATCCATCTTAGTTTTTATATTTTTAAAAGACCCACATATAAATAATGGGTTTATAGTTATTTGGAGGATCATTTGATTACCAAGTTCCTTTTTTTATTAATGTAACATAATAAAACTTCACTACTTCTCTCCATGTATCAATATTTTTAGCTTGTTTAAAAAAAGTGCTTTTAAAGTCAAAATAACCATTGAATTATAGTTTTTATGGTATTCCAAGATAAAATTTATATATTATCTTGAATTTAATTTATGAACTTGTATGATATTGTGAGCTTGTATGTGTACTTATAGTTCTTACATTTACAACATCATCAGGTTTGAAATCTTTCAATTTATATTCAACCTATTTTAATATCTTTTTCTGAGTATCTTATGGATTCAATGGTACCTAATTTGATTGATTTTAAAATACTTATTTTTAAGACATTGGATTATGATATGATGAAGTTTCACTTTATTCTATAGGGAAAGTATCATTTTTAATTACAATAATTGATTGAGATTCAATTGTTTCCCAATCATAGGTTCCCCCTTCACTATTTTGAATGTCCATATCAACATCATTGAAAACATAAAATTTAACTTATTTCTCAAGACAATTAAATTACGACAAATAAAATCTCTTACAATGATAAATTTATTATTTTCTCATGAAATAGATTACATGTCTTAAATAATTATGAGTTTCCTAAAAGCATGAATTTATGACTTATGTATTCCAATGTATTCCTTTTCTCCTTAATAATCCATGCATGGCATGTATATATAAAAACATGAAGATGTTGTATTAAATGGAGATGACTAAACTAAAATTCATATGGAGTCTTCATTTGTATGGCTATTGACAATGACATATTATGGAAATATATTGATATTTTAGTTGATTCTACCCAAAAATGTAATTTTACCCATTTTAAGTAAAACATTTAACTAAACACATTCATCACAATTCTATTCATCCACTCAACTACTTCCTTTTATAGAGGAATGCAAGGGACTAAGAAATGATGGTTGATTCCTTTCTACCTGAGATATGTTTGAAAAAAAAATTGAATTTAATTTATAACCATTATTAGTTTTGAGTGTCCTAATATGTGATTAAGGATAATTTTAAATCATTGTTCAAAATGTATGAAAATTTTCAAAGGCTTTTGACTTTTTCTTCAAAAATTATATCCATCTCATTTTATTTTAGTGATCAATAAACAACATATAGTACTTTTTATCAATGAAATTTTCACCCTAAAGGAGGCATAATCTAGCCTCCTTAAATTTTATGTAACATGGAAACATCTCTCAAGTTATGGGTGACTTATGGGAGAGTGAGTCTCTAGATTGAAGAGCTAGCTCCCTTGCATCACACCCACAACTAATCACTAGTCTACTAGCTTTGAAGAAAAAGGGATAAAAGAATAGTAAAACTAATATAATAGAGGTGATTCACCAATATTTATCCCATAAACCTACCTAAACTTTCAATATGAAATATAATTCACAAAATTAATCCTAACACCCAAGGTGCTCCTAACAAAAGTGTTTCAATGTTAAGGTTGAATGTAATGTGTTTCTCAAGGTAGATGATTAGTAGGTCTAATAATAAAAACTAATAACCATATTTAAACTTAAATCCACAAAAAAAACCATTTGAAACTTTACCTAAACTAGGAAACTCCTCTGATTTGACATTTCATCATTCATATGCCTAAATGTCTTGAAACTCCTCATTTCCCATGCCTAGATTTGTCCATGTGGCTTAAAACTTGAGTTAATATTCTCTAAGTCACTCTATCTCATTGAATGGACTTAAAATATCTTATTGAAACTAAAATAATACATTTTGGTTCCTTTAATGACTCCTAAGACTCTGTATACACATAATAGTTTTAACTTTTATCAATTATTAATACATTCTATCTTGCAAGAACCCATCAAGTCTCAATCTCTCTGAGTGCACACCCTAAGGGGTGTACCAAAAAATGGGTGGGTAGACCATTGGTGTTTTATATGATTTTTTCCCCTTATTTCCACTTGTTACCAATCCAACCAACTCCTTATACACATTCCCCTAAGCTTGGCCTTCTCTTTTGCACACTCCTCCAAACTTTTACCACCTTTATTAGCCCTTTTCCTAACCCAAATCCCTTTTATATAATTTATATGAATATGTCAAATATGTATACCTTGTAATATTATTTACAATACTTATTTAGGGTCTAGGTTGGCTCTAGGATGACCTAATTCGTGACCTAGTGAGTTTTTTCTAATAATAATACTAGGTTGATTGGGTAAACCCTATCAGCCAAAACTTTTGGAAGGGTTTAGCGTTAGATGTGACTATATAAAAACATAAATGTCATCATTATTTAAAATTAGATAGGATTTTTTATTAATTTTCACTTATTTACAATCTACTCTTCCACCATTCTACTTGAGGAGTTTTAGCTTAGGGTTTCTACTTAATTAATAATATAATTTTATGGAGAAGTCTTGGTTTTTTTGGCATTTATTAGTGATTCATAAAAACCAAAAAAACTTCTTGAGAAGCCCCTTTGGCCAAGGGAGAGATTAAGTCTTGATGGGTTCATCTTTCAAGTAAGTATCTCTAACTTTGTTCCTCTATATAGTAGATAAAAGTAGCATAAGTATTGGCTTTTGAATAATATTACTCTTATTCTCCATGCATAAGGGTCTTACCTATACATAGTTTATTTAGGATTCTATTATGAATGATTATTTTCATTTTTTTACTAACTCCCATATTATGCCAAAAGCTTTGGTGAACACTAGATCAGATTTTGCTTTACTTGTTATTAGTATAGTGAATACAAAAACATAGGACTTATTTAGAGTTATTACATGGTTTTTTTTCACTAGAGGCTTTGGAACTCTCCCTAGTGATATTATTGTGATAAGAGATCCCCTAATTGGGTCTAGTGGATCAACATATTGTTCATGTTCCTATTTATCTAATGTATCCCCAATCTGAAGTGTTAGTAGGATTTATCTTTTCCAAGCTAGGATTGATTTATAGATCTAATCTATTTTTGATTGCATAATTTCTAGTGAGCCTAATGTGAATCTTACACTTGCAATTTTTCTTTCATATTTTTCATTTTTTATCATTTTATTTATTATTTTTCTATATTTTAGATACTAGGTCAATAGGGATGATATAGTTTCTATTTTCTAAGTGTAAGTTTAACACATATTTGCATCATAAAAAATATATTATTTATAAGTATGTCTTTATCAAATATAGGATACTAGGTTGAACAGGTCAATATAGTAATCTTATTCACTTCTAGATAGCAAACTAAGTTAAACAGGTTGACATAGTATTCTAGATAGCTTTCAAAAAATATACTAGGTCAACTAGGATGGTATAGTCATCTTAACAGGATTCAATAAATAAAGAATTGTAGAACTTGGTTAACCCAGTCAACACAATTGGAAAAATTTACAAGTAACATTTAACGCACTTCAACAAAAATTTCATAATCCTCAACATCTTCCAACCCACCAAGGTTCATTTCTCTCTCTCTCTCTCTCTCTCTCTCTCTCTCTCTCTCTCATTTTTGTTATTCTTTATAGTTATATTTTGAAAATTTTATAGTTTTTCAAACTGCCATCGTATAACAAACTAGGTTGACTTAGTAGATCTAGTTCTGTATTCTATCTGAAAGACTAGGTTTGACTTGGTCAAAATCATTTTTAAATACCCTTGATTCTATAGTATAGTAGTGACACTATCAACTCTGTTATGTAATGTTTTCATACACTATCATTAATTCACACTTTCACTTTCATTAATATGTTTCAAATTAAGAATTAATAATTATATGCTAGTAATTACTTCACACTTTCAATTTTAGTTGTTTGCATGATTATAATGGATCACATAGTCTAATTTTGTGGTTTTTTAATATAAAAGTTAGTTACACTATTTTTATCTTTCTTTCACACACTACCAAATCACATAATTTTAAAATACATTTAACCATCTATCTAACCAAGGCCTACCTACTTGGATTTCATCACCAAAGCAGAATCCAACTTAGTTTTTTGGCCAATTATAAACATGTTGTTAATGGTATATATAGGTAAATAACCCAACATCCTTATCATTGTAGGATTATTAAGTGAGGGGGTAGGCCCCAATAACAAGTCAACACCATTACTAACACAAATCCATTTTAACCTAAACATCATAAAACCATCCATATATTTCTTTCTAGTTCCCTAATTTTAGTCAACTTCTCTATAAAACTCAAAATAACACTTTTAACATTCATAATGACCACTTAGTTGGCATTTACTTCTCAAGTTGATTGCTTGATCTTTGTTAATTGTATGTTTTATTGTAAAAACTTACATTGGCTAGCATTAGTGTAATGTTTTGTGTTATGTACCACAATTAGATCATTATCATTGACCCAATTGATTGTGTGTGTGCTTTCATTTCTTCCTTTAAAGTACATTTCAAAATATTTCCTTATTTTTAATACACTATCAATCTATTCGATATAGTATCTTACAAATTATTTTTCTCCCTACTTATAGTACTACGTCAACCCAATCGACCTTGTATCTCTTTTACCAATCAAATTATAGTAATAGGTTGACCCAATTAACTTTGTAATCTTATCATACTATATTTTTCCCAATTTTTAGTACTAGGTCAACCCAATCAACTATATATTCTTACTGTTATCCTATTTATTAAACTCAGTTCTCTATTTTATTTCCTTAACATTCTATTCATTTTATTCAAGTCATCATGAAGTCCCCTAGTATAATCTTCTCGGATAACCTAAATCCATTTAAATACTATATGGGATGTTCATTTCTCCCTCTCTTTTCCTCCCAAGAGAACCCTCTCTCTTAGATCACCTTTCCCCCTCATTCATATATGGATTGTAACATGGTTCAAATCACTCCTAAAGATGAAGTAGGTAGATCCAATCATTTTATAACATATTAGGACAATTCCCATTTTCAAAATTTCAACATAATGTGGGATAAATTGACACAAGTCTATCCAATAATCCCACTAATTACCCTTCTTCTAATAACCCTCCTCTTAATACCAATTTGGGGAGTTTTCCATCAAACACAAACCTACCAATTGATATGACTCAACTTCATACACAAGTCATACAAGAAATGAACATAATGAAAACTTTGAACATGTCTCAAATGATGAAATTACAACTTCATTTGATCAATATGGCTAATCAACCTCTGGCTATCAATCCTCAAGCCAACCCAAATTGTATTCCTCCGCCTCTTAGAGATGCCTTAAGAAATGCTATTCCTCAACCTATCATGGATAAAAAAATGCTACAAAACATCTAAAATGAGCCTTTATCTCTTTTCATCATGTCCATTGATATTATTAATATATCTAAAACTATCAAGTATGATGGGACTAAAGACCCTACATCTTTTTTTAAAGCCTTTGGCAATATTTATAAAGAGTGGATCTAAACTAATACTTTTTCCATAACTAAAATTCTAGTTAAAACCTTCATTTACAATGTATTGTAATAGTAAAATCAACTTCCATAAAATTCCATTTATAAACTTTAAGATTTAGTCCATACTTTGTTTAAAGACTTTCAACATAATTATCTTCCCAAAAAATGTCTTAGCCATTTCATCAATGCTAAGCAATCTCCCGTAGAATCAACTCATGATTTTATTAAATGATGGTAATATCTGGCCCATAAATCTGACCATAACATGACTAATGATAATTTAGTTAAACTCTTTATCACTACTTTAACTCCTTTTAAATATAAGGTTTGAACTTTTGCTCCTCAAATACTTAATGAAGATTTTGACCAAGATAAACATCAAGACTACCTCTTGAAGCAATTTAAACCTAATCCAAAATTCATTAAAGGATATTTTCAAACTTTTACCAATGCCATCATTGATAATAATTCAAAAAATAAACTACAATTTTCCAAAGTTGACATTCCCTCATCATCTCACATACCACTTAATGTGTAACAAATGAAACAATTCTTACTACCCTCTAACCCCTTTACTTAACCTAATAATCCTCTTAAGTGGTGTGACCCTAATCAATTTTTTTGGTTCCACAATTGCATTGGTCATTCCCATGAATCTTGTAGAGGTATTTCTAAATTTGTTGTCTCCTACATGGTTAGTGATTCCTTCAATCATGAAGCCATAAAAAACCTTCATTATCAAGAGTACAATGTTGTTTCTCAAAAATGATAGGTTTCTAAAGCTTTTTCTTATAGAAAAAAAAAATTTCCACAACTAATAATCAATAAAATATCATAGGCTTTTGTGCTATTAATGCTAATTATGACCAATATGTTAACACCACTAAGGTTAATTATCATCAAAAACTAGATCACAAAGATCCTATCACATAACCTAGGAAACCATATTTAGAATAATTTCTCAAAGATACTACAACTAATAATTTAGCTTTAGAAGCCCTTGAAGAACCACCTCCTCCTTCTAAACTCCCAATAAATTCAATTCCTTAAATATCTACCTTACCTTCTAAAAATCACACTGGTTCTTATTCTAAATCTCATTGGAATTTTCTTGAAGAACTTAGCTCCATGCCTTATAAGATTCTACTTATGGAGTTGGTTCATACTTACCCTTATCATCACAATTTCCTTATACAATAATTATAATAAATCAAAGATCCATCTCCCACAGATGAAGAACCACCTTCTATTGAGCGTCAACCTACAAACATGCGTATCATTAAAACTATTTGTCTTTATTCTATTCATTCTATTAAATTTCTTGAAGAGGACATGATTAATGATGAAATCCTTTTTCATTCCAATGATCTTCCACTATTCATTAAAATATCCATTAATACTACTCTTATCCATAAAGTCTTAGTTGATGAAGCATCTGGTATTAATGTGACATATTTATGGCTTATCTAATAACTTTGTTATAATAAGGATCATCTCAAGAAAACCCACCTCACCCAACATGGATTTGATTAAAATAATAAAAAACCACTTGGTTGTTATTGTATTCCCCTAAAAATTAGAACTAAAACCATTCAAAATAAACCTATGATCCATAATCTACCCCTATATTATAACAAACTCCATGATCATTCATGGACTCATAGAAAGAGGGCCATCACTTCTTATGGTAGTCAGTGCATTAAATTATTACATAATGATAAACAATATAAGCATGAGGCTGATCCTAACCTTTGGAGTATTCAACTTCTTAATCTAAAATCTCAATACCATATCCCTACCATCCCTACCATTAATAGTGCTCCCTTACCTAAGTTTATCAACATCAATCTAGATTTACAAGTCATTCTTGCTGATTCAGATGATGATGAACTTAATAACTTACAACATACTTGTAACACTACCAAGATACCTCCTTACATATCAGAGTGGCTTCCTCCTTCTTTATTACCTTGTGACCTTAGTATTCCTTTCATTGATGAGATCACTATTTTTGCCCCTCTATTTAATACGTAGGAACCTTTTCTACAAGAATATGCCTTCACATACAATGATTATGGAGTGGCCAAATAATTTCAAGATCCTCTCATCATTTCTCCCCATAAATTCAATAATATTGGGATTTCACCTTTTTAAACTCCCCCTAAATCTCAAGCATGTGAAATTTATCCAACTTATGATGATAACTATATAATGTCCCAAGCTCAATATCAAGACTTGGATGTTCAACATTATTAGAAAACCTTAGCTCAAATACATTCTTTCAACCAGGATATTCATACCATTTTCATGGATCATGAATTATATCCTAAATTTCATGTACCTCCTATTAATTCTTCACTTTTTGATACTCCTGGTGGTATTACAAATCATACCTTATGAACATCTAAAGATTCTTGAATATTCTCTATCACCTATAGATCCCATCACTACGTTGAATATTTTCCCTATCAAAGAAACTAATGATATAAAAATCTAATTCATCTACTTCTCCTAATCTCAAGATTACATTAGATGCCAAGGCCACTGATGTCCATCAGGTAGATTCTGATTTTGATCACCATGGTAATAAAATTATTGATCTCAAGGTATATATTGAGTATTATGGTCCTCTTCCCACTCTGCCTAGCGATGAATATATTCTTGAATTACTTCATGCCCAAGAACCTCAACTTCCTCGATAACATCACAAAATTAGGAATTTCAAAAAAAAAAACCCCCTTTTTTTAATGACTTCATCACTAGCATTGATCTTAAAGATAATCCAATTTATTCTTTACCTAATGCACAATACCATTTCTAAGATGGAAATACTATGCTCAACAAAGAAACTACTCACTTTGAATATGGTAATCCATCATGCCCTCTATCAATTATAGTTATTAATGAACTCTCACCTACTAAACATGATAATTTTAGTTAATTTTTTAACAAATATCATGATATATTTACCTAGTCCTATGAGGGCATGCCTAATATTGACCTTAGCATTATGGTACCCAACATCATCACTTATCTTAATGACAAACCTATGCATCAAAAGCGACATTAATTTCCACCTAAAATTTCAACCTTATGTCACAAATAAATTATCAAACTTCTTGATGCTAAGTTTCTCAAACTAGTGGATTATTCTGAATGGGTTTCTAACATAGTTCTTGTTTAAAAATAAGTCACTATGGTCATTCACATCTGCATTGATTTCCATAATCTTAATATTTCTTATCCTAAGGATAATTTCCCTTTACCTTCAATATATGCCACTATCGATTCCACGATTGGTTATGAAATGCTATTTCTTATGTATGGATTTTGGGGTTATAATCAAATTCACATTGCTCCTAAGGACAAATATAAGACAACTTTTTCTATGGAATGGAACACATATTGCTATGTTAAAATGCCCTTTAACCTTAAAAATTACAAATCCACTTATCAATGGGTAATGACTCATAACTTTCGTGATCTTATCCATAAAATTGTAGAAACCTATGTGGATGACTACATTGCTAAGTCTAAAAGTTACAATACTCATATTTATGAACTTACCATCATCTTTGACCATCTTCTCAAATATAAAGTTAGCCTAAATCCTTAAAAATGTGTGTTTGGTGTCACATCTGGTAAAATATTAGGATTCTTAGTCTCTCTCTATGACATCGATGTTGACCTACCAAGATTAGTGTTATCATGAACATGCCCATTCTTCATTCCATTCTAGACATTCACACTTATCTCAATAACCTAGGGGTAATTATATGATTCATCCCTAAAATGGCTTACCCTATCCACTCCATAAATTCTCTTCTTAATAGAGGTAATGATTTAGAATGGATGGGACCTAATATTTACACATAATATTTTCAAATTTTATTAATTATTGATGCTTTCTATCTTTCAAAAACCCATCAAATATCAATCTCTCTAAGTGCATGCCCTAAAGAGTGCATTGATAAATGGGTGGATAGATCATTGGTGATTCATAGGTTATTGTCCCCTATTTCCACTTGTTACCAATCCAACTAGCTCTTAAAACATTCCCTTAAGCTTGGCCTCCTCTTTTGGACACTCCTCTAGTATTTTATGACCTTTACTAGCCCTTTTCCTAACCTAAATCCCTTTTTGATAGTTCACATGACTATATCAGATATGTTGACCTTGTAATCTTATTGACAAAAATTATTTAGGGTCTAGGTCAGCTCTTAGCTAATTAAGTTTGTGACCTAGTGATTTTTTTTCCATTAAAGATACTAAGTCAACTAGGTTGACCCTATTGGTCAAAACTTTTGGAAGGGTTTAGGGTTAAATCCACCTATATAAACACATCTATTTTATAATTATTTAAAAGTAGACAATATTTATTATTAATTTGTACTTCTTTACAATCTGATCTTCCACCATTTTACTTGAGGAGTCTTAGCTTAGGGTTTCTACTTGGATAATAATATAGTCTTATGGAGAAGTCTTAGATGCTTTAGCCTTTCTTAGTGATTGTTACAAATCACAACAACCTCTTACAAAGCCCCTTTGGCCAAGGGAGAGACTGAGTCTTGTAGGGTTCATATTTTAGGTAAGTATTTCTAATTTTACTCCTCTCTTTAGTATATAAAAGTAACATAAGTATTGGATTTTGCATAATATTACTCTTCTTCTCCATGTATAAGGGTCTTACCTATACATAGCTTAATTAGGATTCTCTTGTGTATGTTTATGTTCATTTTTATAATAACCCCCATATTGTGCCAAAAGTTTTTATGAGTACTAGATTATATTTTGATTTAATTGTTATTAGTATAGTGAATATAAAAACATAGGACTTAGTTATGGTTATTGCATGGTTTTGCTTGATTAAAGGCTTTGGAATCCTCCCTAGTGATATTATTGTGATAAGTGATCCCCTAATTGGGTCTAGTGGATCTACATATTGGTCATGTTACCTATTATATAATTTATCCCAAATTTAAAGTGTAATTAGGATATGTATTCTTTGATTTAGGATTGATTTATAGATTTTATGTATTTTTGATTGCATATAGACTCCATTTTTCTCCTCAAACTCTTATTAGGGTTATTTTCATTGTATCCCTAAAAACCTATAAACATTATTATGTATAAGAATGTGAAAAGTTTATTAAGAATCTTAGCACATATTTTAGAACCTAATATCATATTATAGGTTCATGTCAAATTTTATGTTTAGATTCTGAGTGGAAGTCCCCTTTTTTTACCTTTTTCTCTCCTCAATTAGGCCTCCTTACCTAGAACCCTATTTTTTTTCTTTATATCTCTCTGAAACATGTGAAATCACAAAAAAGTGTGTGATTAACTTTCCATAGCATATAAATAACCTCCATGTTAAATTTTAGGTAATGATACCCTACGGATATGTGAGAACCATGAAATGGCCTTGCCACCTAGTCTCATTTTAGCCTTGTTTGAGACTACCTTAGAAAACAAGCTTTATTTGAACACTTAAAAAATACTTTGTGCATATATTTTGGATTTAAAATATTAAATACATCTCATGTGACCTCCTCAAATGAGTTTCAAGTTCCCATTTATTTAAAACTCCTATAAAATACCATAAATCATGCAAAATAGTGCATTTATCAATGTCCATACAATTGAAAGTACAAAAAAAATACTCATGGATAATATAATTAGAATATTCAACAACATCCAAGAATTTTTAGTAGAAAACTAGGTCATTTCATGTGCTTTAGAAGTCTATTTCTCTTGATTGGTCACCACTAGGGTTTTAAGAGGGTTTAGAGTACCTTAGGTTCTTAAGGATTATTTATAAATAAAATATACTATTTATTTCTCATAATTACACAATATTGTATTTTGTGTACCCATACATAGCATCTAAATACCACTTGGGCCCATTCAAAACTTTATGAAAGTTTTAAGAGTGAGAACTTGGTTCTCGGGTTGCAAGTAAGCCATTAGAGAGGGGTCTGAGCTCTTAGCGTTTGTTCATGAAGGTTAGAGACTCAATAAAATAAATTATGTATAATAATTAATTATGGATACCATTATTATTCATATTAAATCCATTTATCTCCATGCATTATGTTTAGCTTATAATAGGTGAGATAAAACTACCTTTTGGATGACAATCTTGCATGAAGAGAGCATGAGGTGGTCTTAAGGCCAAAATTGGAATTTTTATTGATTTAATCATGTTTTTGATGATTATTTAAGTTATTAAATTTAATTATGTACCTTAAAATTCCATCAATCCTTCAATTTATCCCTAATAAGCCACATGTCTCATGACTGTATTTATGAGCCTATGTGTGGTCTTAAGCTCGCTAGACGTAGATAGGGTTTTGACATTATTCACCCTTGTTATTATATTTTTAGGATCTAAATAAGGTCATATATAATCATAAGCCATATTAAAATACTATTCATTCCCTTAAACATTTTCATAAACTTTACCCTTCTCTAACAAGCATAAACTCTCATAAAAGTAGGCAGACTTGTAGATGGTCTTGTTAACTATATATACAGAGTTTTGAAATATATTTTAACCAATATAATTTTTCAATAATTAATATATATTTGATCCTAAAACTACCTCATGAATTTTATACTCACCTAAGCTCCTCATATACATTCTACTCTTTACTCAGGCTTGAAATTAGCTTATTCTTGATTGTAGAATGTAGGTGTCAATTATGAGTACTCTAAGTACATTTATGGGTTTTAGGACTCCATTTCCATTTTTTAAAACTTTAAAAACTCCATATAATTTTTTAGAGTATAAAATTTTTATTTATCAATTTCAAATGATTATGACTTCACAATATAGAGTATTCAAGACTACTTTGTCAAAGTTATTGTAGGTGTCAATTTGAAAAGGGTTTGATCATTGAGACTTGAAAATTAATATTGAAATCTATCATGACACTTAAACAGTAGCCAAAATCATTGATAATTATTTATCATTTCTTCACAATGTTCCTTATTTACTTCATGACATTCTTAGACCCCTAATCTCTTAATTTTGTACATAGACATGCGTATATACACTTGTACATAGACATGTGTATACATACTAAGGCTTGTGAACTTAGTCTTTTTGAATGTTTTTAAAATATATCACTTAAACTACTTATGGTTCTCCAATCATCAATATATATTCATTGGTCTATTAATTTCCTCATGATATGCATTGATTTATTATTTAACCTTGCTTTCTTGTAAATTAGCTCTCAGTCCAAAAAGAGAACCTATAAGTATATCACATGTAGGTATATTTTTTATTGCATAGGATGATAAGTAATTTATTTTATACTTGTGATAGTTTTATTATATCAAGTCTTTACCCATTTCATCATACCATTCTAAATAATCTTGATACTTCTAGTCAAACATTACATCATTTCTAAACTTGCTCCATGGTCCATACACAAACTAGTACATACAATCAATTTATGTGTATGTGTCTAAGAATTGGATTCCTCTTCATTAAATTATGATAATGATGATGGAAGTGAAAGTTATGTAAAGGTGAAATTAATTTCTAATGTCTTTGATTCATTCCCCATTGTCTAGACATATCAAACATTAACCTAGACTTATGAATGCTCACTCACATGTCTTCAAGCCTGTGAGTGACTAAAACACTTAGGAATTTTAATTGAGAGTATATATTTTGACTTCCAATCTCACTTTATTTCACCTCTAATATTAAATTTACCCTTTTATTCATATAAATTACTTATAATTACCATTTATACGACCACATTTGTATTCAAACCTAGAGAAGGTTGCACGTGAACATAAACTATGCTTCTAAAGAGAAAGACATGATGCCTCTTGAAGGACTATTTTCAAGGAGATAATTATAAAGAGAGAACACATAAATTATGATATAATTAGTAGGTTTTTAAGGAATTATTAAGTACTTGGGACCTCTAAAAATGACAAATATCTCATACAAACCAAAATAGACCTATAATAGGATGATATGCCCACACAATCAAGACTCTTTTCCATTTACTGAAGACACTTCATAGAGATGAATTATGGGATAAAAATACCATGTAAAATATAAAATTTATCCATGAAAAAATCCTTGAAAACCATTCTTATCCATCAAAATTTTGAAGTGGAGAAGTAGGAGCAAATTCAGACCCTACTTAGATGGATAAGGCATAATGACCTTCTATCACTCTTAGTGAATATTCATAAATAAGGCACCATGAATGTACAAAAAAATTACAATAATTTTAAAATTATTAGGACCCATAACAATTTCCAATGTTTTAGATCCCAAATCTCTCTCTTGGTCATTTCATCCACTTGATTTTTACCTTTCTAAGCTTGTGAAGGCAATGATGGAGGAGAGAGAATGTCTAAAGCATATGTATGACTTGAAACTTGATAAAAAAATTGTAAATAATTTGAGGAATCCCAAAGGACACTTTAAAACCATATTCAACTAAAATTTGGTCTTTTAATGTCATACAAGTGCCAAAAAGTGCTCGTAAAGTGGCATTTTACTCATTTTAGGCATTGAAACTGAAGTGTGTTAGTCTCTAACCATTCATATACATTATCAGACATTAGGTACATTTGAGAACCTTTTTGAAACATTTTTATTTAAATATGGTGCATATAAATCCTTCAAATAGGCTAAAAGGTGACCAAAATGACATTTTAGCACATAAAAACATGATAAATGGTTAATACATGATATTATGACCTTAAAGACACATTATTAACCATTTATAATGTATATAAACCATATGAATCTTTTTACCATATTTGAAAACATCAAGACCTTATTAATGACCCCTAAGACTAGATAAGTACACATTAGACCAAAGCTTAGACTAAGCTAAATAAGGACAAATATGACCATTTTGAGAACACTTAAGACCACGACAAGACCATATACAAGTTTTGATAACCCGATGAAAGTTTTAACCTAGAGAGTTTGACTAATTTTTACTTGGGATAAAAATTTAGTCAATAAATTGGTGGCTCATAAGGGTAGTATGCCTATAATGCTAATGGATCAGTGGCCTTATCCTCCCATTGGGAAATGGAGTCAATCCTATAGTACAAAATGAAACTGACATGTCTTCATTAGACTTAAAAATCACACCAAACCACACAAAAAATTATAACACACTATAACCAAGGAATTTAGGGAAGATAAACAACAACAAACTCACACCAAAACAACATACTATAAATTTATAGAAAACAAACACCTAATATATGTACAAAACTAAACTAACCTCAATATCAAGGCTTCAAATTTATCCCTTTGACTAGGATACTTAGTACTTCTCCATCAAGTCTTGATAACTAAAAAGAATTGTGTTCCTTTTATCCAATTATCAAATAGGGCCTACTCTACAATGTATCAATTTTTTTGTGCTTACCAAGCTTGGCCCTATCTTCACCCCACTTTAGGACAAGATCACCTTTTTATAAATTTATTTCAATATCTCTCCTATCAAAATTTTTATTCATTTGGGCTTGATTATATTCCAAATTATACATGGATTCATTCCTATTCTCTTCTAGTTCCATCAATTCTATCATCCTTGCCTCCATATGATTGTTTTCCATTAATTCTAACTGATGTGATAACTCTAAATTAGACACATAAAGAGAAATAGGAATTTTGTATTCTCTACCATATATAATCATGTATGGTGAATTACCTATAAATATCTTAGGGGTGACTCTATCAACCCATAATATTGTCTTTAACTTTGTATGCCAACACCTCTGATTGCCATCAACCATTCTCTTGATAATATTGGTAAAAATCTTATTTGTAGTTTCTACAAGCCCATTCTCTTGATAATATTGATAAAAATATTATTTGTAGTTTCTAAAAGCCAATTACCTTGGTATTAGTAATTATAAGAGGTACTTATATATATTTCATGCTCATTTGACCATTAATTTTTCCTTGTACCCATGAATACCAATGTGTTATTAAATATAATGATTGATGGTGTTCTAAACCTAGTCTCTATGCCCTCATAGAATTCAAGGACTAATTTTTCATTTGATTATTTAAGGTTTATTTCCTCTAACCAACCTATAAATTAATTCATGTCTATGAGTATCTATTTATGACTAGAACTTGAGGGAGTATTAATCATGCCTGTAAAATCAAAACCCTATTATATGAATGTTTGGTCAACTTAGATGGGATTAAGGGGTAAGGTTGGTAACCTTTATTTTATAATGAAGAAAGAACACTTTTCACACCTTATTTCCCATTCATAGGAGTATTTTAAGAGGATAGGCCAGTATTAGCCTCATCTCATGATCTTTGATGTTGTTGTTTGAGGAGAGAAATATCCACCTGCATGCCCATCATGAAATTATTTCAAAAGTATGCCTACTTGATCCATTTCCACACATATAAGTAAATTACCATTAAGGTATCTTCTAAAAAGGACCCCATCTATAAGGACATAAGGCATATATTTAATCCTAAAATATCTCCTTCTTTATCTATTTAAGTTGGTTGGAATCTCACCTATTTTCAAGAACTTTGTCATGTCTCGTATCCAACTTGTATCATGTGAAGGTATTGTTGCTTGGGGCTCATCTTGGAGTATTGAAGATTATTATTTTCTCCCTTGGATATCCAATGTTATATGTTCACATATCTATATCCCTCCTATTATTTTTGTGGTATTAATATCTACATCATATTCCATCACTTTAGTAATCCAACCTTCCCTCTTTTCATTCAAGTCCTTATTGAGAAGGAAATATTTGACACTTGGATGAGATACCATGGTGTTTATATTATTATTTGAGAAAATATATCTAATTTTTTAAAGCTTATTATGATTTCCAAGACATACTTTTCATAAAAATTATACCTCTCTTCATAATCTCCAAGCCCTTAACTAAAGAAGGAAATGGGATGCTCATCTCCTTCATTATTTTTTATTCATTAACATGGTAGATATTGTGTCACTATTAGAGAAAGCATATATAAATAAATCCTTGGAGAATTTGGGGTTCATAAAAGTATGTGTGTGTGATATGGCTTGATTTATATCTTTAAAGTTACTTCTACCTTATTTGGTACAGTTGAATGCTTAAAGTTTCTTTAGTATGGCTATCATAAGTTTTAAAAGGTTTTCAAAACCAGGTATAAACCTTTTTATGAAGTTTATTTTTCCACATAAACTTTTCATCCCCTTCTTATGCAATTATGGTGACAAAGCCAAGATTGTATTCACTATTTTAGGATCTATAGTCATCCCCTCCTTTGAGATAATGTGCCTATTTAATTTTCCCTCATAATCTATAAAAAGACATTTTTTATATTCAAGGATATCCCAAACCACCTACACCTTTCAACAATCAGTCTTAGATAAGTCAAGTGATCACTAGATTTTTTTTGAGAAAATCATGATATCATTAAGGTAAACTAACACCATATTATTAATCAAACCTTGTAAGGCCATGTCCATTACCTTTTTAAATGTATCTCCTACAATATATAGTCTAAAAGGCAACTTTTTTTAGGAAAAAGTGCCACATTTGGTTGTGAAGGAAAATTTATATTGATCTTCCTCCTTGAACAAGACTTGGTTATAACCTAAGTACCCATCTAAGAGTGGAAATCATTCAGACCCTACAACCATTTGAAGTATTTATTCCATTGAAGGTAGCGGTGATGATACTTTAAAGACACCCTATTCAAATCCCTAAAATCAACACACAACCTGATTTCCCCACTCTTCTTCCTTACAGGGACTAGATTATCAACCCATGAGGAGTTTTTAATGGGGAAGATAATGTTTGATTTAATCAACTTGATTAATTATTTCTTAATCAAAACTTCAACCTTGGTATTTATAGGTCTTTGATTTTATCTTACCAATTTTACATTTAGATCTAGATCAATGGTGTGTTAGGCTAGACTAGGGTCAAAAACTTTGAGGTCACCATATTCCCATGCCAATACATTAAAAATTTTCCTACATAACTAAAAAAATGCAGCCATCTTAGACTTAGTACATAACATTCCTAACTTGAGGAATTTATCTTTGAATTTTTCAACTCTTTTTAAATGTTATTCACTTATATCTATGCTTAACTTTTATTTTCTAACTTTATCTTCTTAATTGAAGATACTTTCAAGGGTCACCAATCTTTTGGAAATATTTTTGGATTATAGATGTACTATTTGGTCACCATATTATTGTTGGAGCTTATATTTATTCCTTGAGGAGAACTCAACTTCCTCACATAGAAAATATGTAATCAACCTATCACTATTAAAGAATTTCCAACTTGCATTGTTATCTGGAATGGATGGTCTCACCAATACCTTAACATCTAGTTGATTTTTATCATTTTTCACATATTTGGAATATCAAAATGTGCTCCAATGATTACCAATCTATCATCATATTGATTACTCTATATTGGGATTGATTTCATGTTGAAATCTTTAAAGTCTTCAATGACATCCCAAATTCTATGATTATATGACTTTATCAAAAGATATTTGGTAGCATTCTTCCCTTTAAATTGATGTACCACAAATTCATTAGCCCCATAAGATTATCATTAATTTATACCTTTCTTATTTGACCATTAGAGGCCATAAACAAGTCCCTCATATGCTGATGCATTAGAGGAGAAACCAAATTGAAAATTAATGGTAGAATATTACTTCTCTTTACAAGGAGAAACAAGAATCACACATAGCCCTACTCCATTTATACTCCTTGAACCATCAAACAATAATTTACACATTTCATATTCATCTCTATGAAGATTTGAAAGATCTAGTATATTTTATCCTTATTCATGCATACGATAGACTCTTAGATCAGATTACTCAATATGTTTGAAAGGGTCAAACTCATGATTCTATTTATCTCATTCATATAGAAAGAGGTTAGGTATTCCATCTATATATGCTATTGGTTCTTGGTCATTGTCTTCATCTCCATCATCAATAATAGTGAAATTCATATTAGATTAGTTTGGTACATAAGGATCCACATGAAAATTATGTAAAGGTTTAAACTTAATAGAGAACTTATCACCATACCTAGTTATAAATTCCATATAGGACCAATATAAATTCAATTACCTCCCAAATTTAGTAGTAAAATCTATTGATAAGTAAAGAGCAAACTAAGGTGGCACATCGACAACCACCACATCTTAAGAGATATATAAAGCAAGAAAAGTGTGAAGAGTTATTTGAAAGCCTTTGATAATTCCAAATTTTTTTGTATCTAATATATATATTTGTAATACTCCCTTTGAGTTTGGTTCATACTTTACTTTTGGCTTGTTAGCTACTTACTTTGGCATGACTAAACTACTTACTTCACTATCAATTAGACAATTATGAAATAATGATTCTTCAATAATAATAAAAAGGTATAATGGAGGAGGTTTATCTTTTATTTAAGTTTTTATTGGCTTCTTATCTTTAGTATTCAATTCATTTGTCAAAATTACCCCTCTTTCACTAGGCTACCTATATGATGCATTGAGCTTAGAGAGATCATTTTGTAGTAGGTCTCTTTATCCAGGGGTGGAAAATATTTCCTACATTGGGGTGATTACATTTAAATTCTTCATATTATCCATAATATTAATATTAGAGCTACCAAACCTATCATGTCCTTTAGAAGCTATAACACTAACACTAGATTGTTTAACTTGATGCATAGGAGAAGGCATATAAAGAGATGTAACATTATTAGTTTTCAAATTTACTTGAGCCATAGGGGATTTATTTTTCATACATTATCCTTTATGGGATTAATATCTCATATTTGGAACACTACCTTACCTTTGTAATTCTTTAACTTCTCTCTTCTTTAACCTTGCATTATCATCTATAGAACTTGATCCAATGTTCAAGTTACCTTGGTAATTGACTACACATAAGTCCTTTTGATAGTAATTCATTAAGTCATCAGTTGATTGAGAATATCCTTCATTTTTATTTCCTAAATTAGGCATATCCTCTTGATTTATGGAAGGAATTGTTCCCCATTGATCTATATAGGCTTGATTGAATGTATAATTTGTGTAGATGGAAGAGTCATGAGGCTAGTTCCATGAAGGTTGCTCTCCATTATATTGTATAAGATTATTTTAGATAGGTATATCTTTTTTATAAGTATAAGGATCATTATAATTTTGTCCATTATGTTTACTCACTTGAGTTAGTTACCCTTGTCCTTGATATTGACCTTAAAAAGGTTATCTAACAACTTGATATGATTGATAAGGTTGGAAAGAACCTTGATAATACCTCCATTGTTTTTATTTTTTTCCTCTTAAGAGTTTTAACCTCTTATATAATATCCTTAATAATATCTTCCTCATTTTTCTTACTTGGTTGATTAGGGATAGCTTGCTTATGTTTGGGTGTCAGAATAAGAATAATGGCAGGCATAAGAGCTTTTACATCAAGAAACAAAGGCATGGGAGGTCTAGGGGATATCATTATATATTTAATAATTTAGTTATTATCCCTTGTGGTAGTATAATAATCATTAGGCAAAGTATCCCCTCCAATGGATTGAATCATCATGGATATATCATAATTGAAATATTTGAGGTAGTAAAGGAAAACATGATGGGTATTAGGCCTCACCAAGAGTGGGATCCTATCCCAAGTCTTTTGAAATATTATGTTTAAGTATTTAATGGAATATTAATTTTCTCTTTTTATTATATTTATCTACTCGATCAAAGATAAATTGTCAGATTTGTCTTCAAATCTCCTTCTCAAGGCATCATCCTATTCCTCCCATGTAGTGATAGAGTTGGGAACGAAAGTACCATACCAATCAAGTGAATTTACCTTGAAATAAATATATAAAAATATTATATAAATGTATTCTTAATTGATATTATGTATATTTCAAAAAATTTCAATGTTTCTTATATGTTCAATAGGAGTAGTGGTAGCCTTTCCCATGTATGAAGGCACACTTTTGAGGGCTAACATGAGGATGTCATTATATTGAGGAAGTGATAAATGTATATGGAAATTTAATGAAACAAATAGAATATTTATATCCATATTATTATCCTTAGGATAACTTGGATAATATATAATAAAGAGCTTCCTTCTAGGTGACTTGGTGTATGGGTTAGTATGAGGAAATCCCTTTCTATTATATAATATAAAGGTGATTCAATAAATTAAAGGGGAATACCTTTAAATTTTGATATTTTTGTCACATTTGGAATGAAATTTGGCTCAAAATTCAATAAATAGGAGTTTAAAACCTTTTGAATTCACCAAATATTGCATGAAGAAGGCTACTATTACTACAATAGTGATAAGACCAACATCTATCTTAGACAACCTCTTTTCTTTTGGGTCTCACCAAGTGTGTTAAAAATATTATCAATAAAATTTAACCCTAAATTAGGTATAATATATCCTCCTTAAATTATATGTTACATGGAAACATCTCTCAAGTTTTGGGTTACCTATGGGATAGATGAGTCTGTAGATTGAAGGGCCATCTCCCTTGTATCACACCTAAAACTAACCACTAGTCTACTAGATTTCAAGGAAAAGGGATAAAATAAGACTAACACTAATATAAATAAGATGATGCACCAAGATGTGTCCAAAAAACCTACCTAAACTTTCACTATTAAAGACAATTCACAAAATTGATCCTAACACCCAAGGTAGTCCTAAAAAGAGTGTTTCAATATGAAGGTTGAATTTAATGTGTTTCTCAAGGTGTATGATTATTAGGTCTGATAATAGATAATAATAGACTTATTTACAATTAAATACACACAAAATAACCATTTAAACTTCATATGACCTACTAGGAGTCAGATTAATTTCACCAAGCATGAAAGAGTGAGATGGACATAAGGAAATATGACCTTCACTTACTATTCACTATGAACTACTTCACACACTTAAGAAAGAATTTGAGAACTCAAATATAGTTTTAAATATTTTATTAAAAGGAAAAATTAGTATTAATTTTATTATGGATTAACCATACCAAATGTGGATATCTTACAGGCCCAAAGTTACTACTTATAGAGAGAATTGGGAAGAGAGAGAGGGGGCCATTGAAGGAGAAGGTTATCAAGTGTTCACATGGTAAAAATAAGGAGTTATGAGATAGTAAAATTATAATTCAAAATCCATGTGTCTCTCTTATTAAGATACTCCATCTTCCAAATGACATAGGAGTCATAAATTATCTTGACACCTTGATCATCTTCTTGAAAACTGCCATTCCTTACATATGAAGAGTGACAAATGGGATTATAAATCATAAATTCTACATGAATTCATTCATACCTTCTCATTTTACACCTTAAATACACTTAAAAACTATTTTAATCTGAAATTTCATCATTCATATGCCTAGGTGTCTTTAAACTCCTCATTTCCCATGCCTATCTTTGTCCAAGTGGCTCAAAACTCTAGTTCATATTTTTTAAGGCATTATATCTCCATGGATGGCCTTCAGGTATATTATCATACCTAAAATAATCCATTTTTTTATTTTAATAACTCCCAAGGCTCTATTTTCTCCTTAGGCTCTCATTAGGTCTATTTTTCTTGTATCCCTAAAAACCTATAAACCTCCTTGTGTAGAACAATGTGCAAAGGTTATTGAGAATTTGAGCACATATTTGAGGACCTTTTTGCCTAAAGACTTATTTTTATAACTTTATCTCTCCTTAATTAGGCATCCTTGCATAAAAAATTATTTTTATATTCCATATCTATCATAGACATGTGAAATCACCCAAAAGCATGTGATTCACTTTATATAGGATATCACCAACCTCCATGTCAACTTTGATGCCCTAAAACCCTATGGAAGTGTGAGAACCATGAAATGGCCTTGCCACCTAGTCTCATTTTAGGCCTATTTCAGATAGCATTTGAAAATGATATTTATTTGACCACTTAAAAAATCTCGTGTATATTTTTTGGCTTGAAAATATTAAATACATCTCAGGTGATCTCCTCCCATGGTTAACAAGTTCCCTTTGGTCAAAAGACTTAAAAAACACCAAAAATAATATAAAATAGTGAATTTATTATAGTATATACAACTAAAATTACAAGAAAAATAATCATGGAAAATATAATTTGAGTCCTCAACAACATCCACAAGGTTTCATGAGAATATAGGTCATTTTATGTGCTTTAGAGTTCCATTTCTCTTGACATGTCACTACTAAATTTTAGGAGGGTTTAGAGTGCCTTACGTTCTTAAGGTTTGTTCATAAATAATATATCTAATTTATCTCTCATAATTCCACAAAATTTTAGTTATGGGACCCTACCATCAACTCAAAACACCATTTGGGCCCATGAAAAACCTCATGAAAGTTCTGAGTGTAATAAATTGATTCTTGGGTTGTAAGCAAACCATTAGAGAGGGGTCTGAGCTTTTAGCCTTTATTTATGTAGTTCAAAGACTTAATAAAAAAAATTATGCCACAATAATTAATTATGGTAACCTTAATACCTAATATTAATCCATTTGTCTCCATGCATTAGGTTTAGATTACAATAGGTGAGAGAAAACTACCTTTTGGATGACAATCCTACATGAAGAGAACTTGAGGTGGTCTTAAGGCCAAAATTGGAATTTTTATTTTTTAACCTATTTTTGATGGTTATTAAAGGTCTAAAATTTCATTATATACCTTAAAATTCCCTTAGCCCTTCAATTTTTCCTTAATGAGACACTTGTCTCATGACTATACATATAAGCCTATGTGTGGTCTTAAGCTCATTAGGCCTGGACATGGTTTTGACCTTCTTCACCCTTGTTATTAGGTCTGAGGGTATAAATGATATCCTATGTCATAATTAACCATCTTAAAATATTATTTATTCTCTCAAACCTTTTCATAAACCTTTACCCTTCTTTAATCAAGTAAAAACTCTCATAAACTGTATATGTTCTTATGGTCTTGTTGACTATATATGTAGGCTTTTAAACTCTATTTTGACCAATATCATTTGTCAATAATTCATATATATTTTATATTAAAATGAACTCATGACATGTATATTCACTTGAGATATATCTCAATGCTTCTCATATACGTTATGATCTTTACTTAGGCTTGAAATTAGCTTACTCTTGACTGTAGCCTGTAGGTGTCAATTAGGAGTAGTATAGGTATATATGGGTTTTATGAATCCATTTAAATTATTTTAAACTTAAAAAACTCTATATCATTGTTGAGATTCTAAAACCTTTATTTAGAGATCTCAAGTAATTATGACTTCACAATATACAACATTCAATACTCCCTTCTCAAAGTGGTTATAGGTGTCAATTTGAAAAAGGGTTGAACATTGAGAATTGGAAATTAATATTAAACTATATCATGGAACTTAAATTGTATAAAAACTCATTAAGAGTTATTTCTAATTTATTAAAAATATTCCTTGGTTACTTCATGATATTCTCAAACCCCTTCTCTCTCAATTTCATACATAGACATGTGTATATATCTAAGGCTTGTGAACTCAATTTTTTAATATGGTATGACCCTATGTCACTTTAAGTCATTATAGATCTCCAATCATCATAATATATTTATTGGTTTGTGAATTTCCTCATGATCTATATTGGGTTATGATTTAACCTTGCTTTCATGGCAATTAGCTCTTAGTTTATCACATGGAGGTCTCTTTTTGTTTGCATAGGATGCTAAGTCATTTATTTTAGCCTTGTTATAGTTTGATTATATAAAATATTGATAAATTTTATCATCCATAAATAATATTGATACTTATTATCAAACATTACATCATTTCAAAACATGCTTCATGTTCCGTAAATAGACCTATACATATAGTTAGGTCATGTGTATGTGTACGAAAGTTAGAGTCCTCTTCATTGAGTTATGATAATTATGATGGTAGTGAAGGTTATATAAAGTTTAACTGAATGTCTAATGGTTTTTATGCCTCTCCCCAATGTGTATAAATCTCAAACATGAACCTAGAGTTATTAATGCTCACTCAGAGGTCTGTAAACCTATGAGTGACATAAATACTTATGGATTTTATTTTAGAGTACAGATTTGTACTTCCACTCTCACTTTATTTCACTTATAGTGTTCAAGGTCCCCTATTATGCATAAAAATGACTTATCATTACCATTTATACCCCCACATTTGTATTCAGACCTAGAGAAGGTTGCTCATGAACACAAGCCATGCTTACACAGAGCAAGACGTGATGCCTTTTAAAGGAATATTTTCAAAAATATAATTATAAATATATAACACATGAATTATGGGATAGTGATGAGGTTTTTAATTAATTATTAAGTACTTGGGACCTATAAAATGACAAAGATCTTAGACAAACCAAAATAGACTTGCATCAAGATGATATGCCCACATAGTCAAGAAAATTTTCCATTTGATGAATAAATTTAATGGAGATTAATTAAATGATTAAATTACCATTAAAAGGAGGTATTTTGCCTCTTAAAACATCCCTCAAAACCATTATTATCCATCAAATTGTGAAGTGGAGAAATAGGAGCAAAATTAGACCCTTTTTGGATGGAGAAGGCATAGTGACATGCTATCACTCTTAGTAAATTTTTCATAAATAAGGGGAAATTAATATGAAAAAAAAATTCACTAATTTAAATATTATTATGACCCCAAAAAATTTCCAAATTTTCATCTCCCAACTCTCTCTCTCTCTCTCTCTCTCTCTCTCTCTCTCTCTCTCTCTCTCTCTCTCTCTCTCTCTCTCTCTCTCTCTCTCTCTCTCTCTCTCTCTCTCTCTCTCTCTCTCTCTCTCTCTCTCTCTCTCTCTCGGCCATACCATCCACTTGAGTTTTGCCTTTCTCAGCTTGTAAAGGAAATGATGGAGGAGAGAGATTGTTTGAAGCATTTGTATGACTTGAAAATTTATCCAAATCCTATAAATAATTTTATTAATCCTAAGGGACACTTTGAAACCATTTCAACTGAAAAGTCATCTTCCAAGGCTGTATAAGTGCCCAAAAGTGCTTGTAAAGTGGCATTTTGCTCATTTTAGGCATTGAACCTACAAGTTTGTCAATATTTGACCATTCATGAACATTATATAACATAATTTACATTTTTTAACGTTATTTAAAATTCTTAATTTGAATATGGTATGTATAACGCCTCCATATAAGGTAAAAAGTGACAAAAATGACATTTTAGCACATAAAAAACATGATAAATGGTTAATACATGATATAATGACCTTACATACACATTAATAACCATTTATAATTAATTTAAAACCAAATCAAACTTTTTACCATATTTTACAACATCAATACCTTATGAATGACTCCTAGGAGTAGACAAGTACATGTTAGACCAAACTTCAGACCAAACTAAACAAGGACAAATATGACCATATAGAGAACATTTAAGACCATGACAAGACCATATAAAAGTTTTAACAACCCTATGAAAGTTTTAACCTAGAGGGGTTGACCAATTTTGACTGGGGGTCAAAATTTGGTTAATATTACTTATGACCACTAGTAGAAAGAATTGGTAGAGAACATAGATCAAATATAACCAACTATAATTTCCTATCAGATTTTCATTTTTAAGTTTGAAATGGTTCCCTTTCAGGTTTATCTAATATGATAGGTTTCACACTTTTAAATGTTTTAGGGTAGTGTCATCAAACATATAACACCATTTCTATACATTGTGTGAATGATGTAATAATGTGTGTGCCAAAATATGGTATGATAGAGAAGACTTTCTAGCATTCCTTCAATGAGATGAGAAAAAAATATTGGAATGGAGTGCTCAGCCTTGATTTTTAGAAAATTTCCTTCTTCATGTGTAGTTAGAAAAAATGGGTTATCACATTTACTTATTATATTCACCTCTCCATCATCAAATAGAATGGGTTGGCCTTGTTGTCAAATGATCACTAGAGATAACAAGTGTTTTTCAACTCAAGAAGGTATATTAAATTTTTGAGAATTTATTCTAAAAGCCTCAATGACTTGAGTTGAATTAAACCTTTACCTTGAGGTTTTAGAATTGTTTTATCTTCTAAATATACTAGACCACAATTTTATTCAATAAAATCCTCAAATAGTTCCCTTTATAAATACATATGTTGCATGGAAATATAGTCTAAAACCAAATAATTATCCCAAGTTTAACTCTTTGAGGCATTATTTAATTCATTAGAGATGGAAAACACACATTCACTAGAAAACTAAGATGATTCTCATTATAAATTTTCCTTTTTTTATTTTTTTTATTTTTATTTTTTGTAGGATTAAATCTTATCCCATGATGTTTTGCATACATGGATCTTACAATTCCCTTTATTTTCACAAAATAAATGTTTTTTATCATTTTTATTTATTTTTATGTTGACTATTGTTTTTACCATATTTACCTTCTCACGCTTTGTTTTTTTACTTTACCTCTATCATATCATGAATTATTATAATAAGTTCCCTTTTGATTAGAATATGAAATTATTTCTTTTATGGACTCAATTTTTCTTCCAAAGGTATTTGATCTTTGAGACATATTCTCAACTGTTTGTTCAAAGGTAATAATATTTAATAAATTGCTTGCTTGAAAAAAATAAAAGTAGGTTGAGTATATAGGGATAAGATAATTTGTGGATGCCATATACACATAAAAATTTACACCAAAACCATCAACATTAGGTTTGATATCTCATACTTTAGAATCCAAACTCATGACATCACCATTTTTCAATTTAGGATTGAACAAGTTGAACTGTAACTATATAAAATCCAATTTTGAGTGAGAATCATACAAAACTAAATTTTTCAAATGCTTCCTAAGGAGTGTTATGCCCATGTGTGTGGGAAAAAAAAACCTCAACATCAATTAAGGTCAGATAAAGGCCAATGATTTTGAATTATTATACTTATAGGATGATATCTCATTTTATTATTTAAGTTCAACATCTTGTGTATCCTTGTCATAGATGTAAAATGACATATCATTAAAGATGTGTGTTTTATCCACCTGTATTGACCATTCTACCCAAATATATTTCTTGGTTAGTGTTGTAAAAAAAATAGTTTTGATTGAATGAATTTTTATAATTTAAGGAGATGGAATGGTTCCTTATCATTCCATAAATATTCCCTTTTCTATATACCACTTGACTGATATACAATTATTTTTTTGGATATTTCCCTTTCTATATACTTAGTGATATGTGGAATAATCTTGTCCATTATTTATAACCAATGGTACATGAAAGAGATGTTAAAACAAATTAGAATTTTTTTTATGGGATACCTATGTAGTACATGAAAATGATTTTCTGCATTTATGACACCCTGTTATCAAGAAGTAATTATATGTGGGTGTAATAACCCTATATACTTAATTTTTGGGTTTGTCTAATGAAATTTGTGAATGGGTGATGAATTAAATGGGAAAATGATTTTTTCCTTATTTATACTTGGTGATTTATAGGGATGATGACACAAATGATATTTTCTTAACTATATTAGGATATAAGTGTACTAATTTGATCATAATGAAATTTATTATAAACATAAACAAGAGGCACTATTTATACTGAATGTTGTAATTTTTTTGTATGCACAAAATAATTACTTTAAAAAATTTGATTGATTTTTAAAAATAAAATTGATTTTTATTTTAAAAAATTACTTATCCTAGTATGTTAAGATAAGTCATATTATTCCCTTATGAGAATATTCTGTATAAAAAAATTTAAGCTAATATTTAGAAATAGACACATTAAATTTTAAAACATAAAATCATCTCAACATGCCACCAATAGGCTTATTATTTTCATGTGATATTTAGAATCATGCACAAGTTAATGCCTCATAGACGAAGAAAATTAGTTTGAAATACACTCTTAATTAATTGACATGTAGGTTTTGAAAAAACTAAATATCATTTAAATATCCAATGTTAGGTTAATAAAACCAATGATAAGTGATCTAAAATCAAATACAGTTGAAGTATAGCCAAAATGTAACCTCAATAGGTTAAAAATTCCCATAGTTGTATGAATTAACATCTAGACTACTAGAAATCCTTCTTGATAGCTATACTTGGTCTCAAATAGTAAAAATACCTCTTAAAATAACTAATTCAACTAATGACATATGTGTATTTATAAAAAAATAAAAAAATAATATACTAAAGTTAATGTAGATACTAAAATCTAATTTATATAGTACCTCAATCTTGTACACTTGGAAAATCCCTATCATGGTTGTACCTTTCAATTGTAGACTTGTTCACTTTTGAAAGGCTCACATTCATTATATTTTTGAACTTAATTACTTATATATGAGTATGTCATTATTATTATAACAACTAGGCCCTATATACTATTCAAAAATATCTAAACCTAATTATTATCCTTCAGTACTAGTTTTGGACCTATACCTATTGTATAACTTCTTAGACACGTGAAAGTTAGACACATGCATCAATAGAAGTGTCCACTTTTTATACAAAATGTCCAGTGCCTAGAAGTCATCAATTTTTTTAAAAATATGAATCCTAAATGTTAGCCTAAGTGATTTATTGTTATATATTTACAAAATGGATTGATATAAATATAAGATCAAACCTTATCCATTACACAACTAACAATCACTTGAAAACACCTATAAATAACATATAATTGACAAGATAATATACCAAGAAGCACTCAATCAAGAATTAAAGTGAAAAACCTACCCTATTCATCTATATTTATATGTCAAACATAGGATCAATAATTACATATGTCTAAATCATTCAAGGAACAACCCATGACCCATATTTTCCAAGCCACAATCTAGGTCATTGCATGTCTTTGATCATCACACATTACATCCTTGTACAAATACAAGATAACATGTAGGGGATAAATAAATAATTATAAGGTCATATTTAGAGTATTAGACATGTAGGTAGTATCCATTGAAAGTGGGGCCATTTGGGTAGCTTGAAATTAAGATCCCACCAATCCATTTTTCCCACAATCACTCCAAAGGTGAAAAGCTAGTGTTTGATCATTTGGAAAAGAGAAACAACCTATGCACAGATTTGAAGACATTAAAATGAAGAAGATATATAACTTATAAGGATATATTTGGTCACATACATATCTAATCAATATTTTTCACAAGACACCTATGGTAGGGTTAGGTACCTACATCAATGAAACTATCCAAATTTGATACAAGTATTGAAGGCCAAAAAAATAATATTTCTTGAATCTAACAACTTTATAAAGATCATATTCTAGTATAATTACAACATGTTCTATATCATACCTACATGTTCACAATAAAACCATATAATTATCATTTGTTTCCAATTCATGATAATATCTATCAATAGTTGTACTTTACTATTTTTACCAATCTTAGTTATATAACTTCATAATACAATTTTTTGAGTTTTTTATTAATTTTCATGCTCATTAGGCTAGTTCACCATATTTTTTAAAAATATATTCTAATCCCCTTAACCCTAGATAACCTAGTTTATTTAAATTTAGGGTTAAACATTTGGTAAACTCGATATTTGGTCTCACAACACTCGTGGACTTAGGGTTTCCATTTTTTCTTTGATTTCTAATTTTTATACTATAAATATTTTAAAATATGATTTCCATTTATTTTAAATGAATTAATCATCAATGAATATATAATTTATTTATTTTTCAAATATTTCATAGTAACCCTTATTTGTTATAATTCATACATCAATAAATTAAATAAAAAGGCAAGAAATGATAAGAATCAAGGTTTTTTCTATAATTATTTTTTCAATACTATAGATGCCAACATGCATGGTCCCAACCATTTCCATTTAGATCTTATCCAAGTGAAAACTTCCATCCCATACCCATTATTTGTCCATGACTTATATTAGATTTTTTGTTCCACGCTATCACTATTGAAAAAGGTAAGGGTGCCCAACCTATCGCACCACCTATTATTATACAATAGGTTCATCCTAAGCCTAAATCTATTATAAAATCAAAAGGATATGATCTTATTGACCAATTGAGCAACATAAATGCTTAAATTTCAATCCTCTAAATTGTAAAGCAATATATTATCTAGAAGGATATGTTATATGAAACATTATGTGAAACCCAAATACCAAATGATATTAAACTAGATTACTTTGAAGATATTATGAAAATTCTCAAAAACAATTAAAATATAATTACCTTTGATCCAAATTGCATACCATAAAAATATATTAATCCCCAATATTTTCCTTTGCTTATACAAGTGAGTATGCATAACAAGGGAATCAAAAGTATGTTAGTTGATAATGGTTCGAGCCTAAACATTTATGGCATGAATTTATTAACCACCATGTGTATTAGTACCAATATTATTCAAAAATAAAATATAAATATCAAAGGATTTGATAATTCATATAGACCTATAGTTGGCCAAATCACATTAGATGTGAAATTGGGGCCAAATATGGTTCCAAATACATTCCAAGTAATGTCCCAATCATTACACTATAATTTAATTTTGGGTAGACCATTGATACATACCATGGAATACATCCCATATAAATTAAATTTGTGTGTTATAATTTTACATGGAGAACTTATTCATAATTCTTACTGATGAGTAATCCTTCAAATTTTCCAAAATGATACATTTTTACACAATAGGGATATTGTTATCACATAGATTTTGCACCCATTCTTGATGTGAGAATCTAATGATACAATGGGATCACATCCAAGATATAGTACATTGGGAAATTGAGATGAACCTTTAGATAAGGATGAATTCATTTCACTAAATTTGTTGTAATTGATAAAATACTAGTTTATGTATAAATTCCACTTCTTAGTGATCTTGCTCATAAACTAGTGTTTGACTAGGGAAAAGAGTTTTGAGAATGAAATTTGAAAAAATGAAAATGGTTATTGAAACAAATATTTTTTATTGTATTTTAATTCTTTCTTGAATAAACATAACAAAACAATGAATATTGAAATTTTTAGGAACACAAACTCATGCAAATGTGAAACCAAAGACAATAGTGGGTATTTTTCATACAAGGGACAAGATTCTTTATTTTTAATCAAATAATATTAAAAAATGGTAAATAATACCACAAGTGAAATTTCATGACTAAAATAAGAATTAAAACATCAAAAAATATTCAAATAACCTTTCATACATAAAGATTACACAGCCAAGAAAGGTAAATCTTCAATTTATTCTCATTCTCCAAGTTACAACATGTAGACAAGTTATTCAAAATGTAGAATGATATCTATAGAATAAAAAATATATAGATGGGATATGTTATATTTCCCATATTTATACAAAAAATATAATAAAATATAGGTAGTTAACAAGTAAATCCATTCCTAGTTGAAGAACATGTAAAAATATGGAAACTTCACAAAAAGGGGCATGATTTATAGTTGTCATGGCATCCTTAGTGAGATGAAAAAGTCGGAAAAGAACATGAAAGAGATGTGAATGATCCAAAATTATGGTGGCATGGTCTAAACTTCATGTAATGCCTTTCTTATTCTCTAGTTGAGCTGTAACTTCATCTTCATGTAATGAGGCATCAAAGTGAAAATCCAATTTTAGAACATAAGATAACTTTAGATAACTTAAGTTACTTTTTTGAAAAACCCTAAATTGTGATTTTTAATTGGGAATTTTACAACTTTCAAGTCACACAATCTTGAAAAAAATAGTATTGGATTTTACAATATGTGTTTTTATAACTTAAGTAACTCAAACTTGTTAAAATAGAAAGTGTAATTTGCAAGTTTTCTTTTTACAACTTCCAACCTATCAAAATGGAACATGGAAATTAAACATGGCTCTTTCTCAAAAAGAGATGTCAAAATGATAGTTTCAATTTAAAATTTTCAACTTTACAATATTTTTATAATAATGAAAATATAATATACAAGAATGTTTTTGATAGAAATAATTAATCTATATCCAACACTTCTAAAACCTCTTTGTCCTGTTTTGCTTGTGTATTTTCAATATATGTATCAAAACTCTTAAAGATATCTAATATTTTATCTTCATCAGGACCAAAAGAGTATAGGTGGATTATCACACATTATGCTATTATATCAGAGAGTTCCCTTTTGAAGGCTCTATATTCTTGAGTCTCTTTTCCCATATGATCTAATGTGTTATGGTACTTGATGAAATGATGGATAGAGCTAAAGTTGAAAGTTGTATATCTTATATATTATTTTTTTTCAACTTTTTTTATTTATTCTAAACTTCCTCTACTAAGAGGACCTAGTTATACTGATCTATTGCTTGACATGAGTATTCATTCAACAAATCTTCAATGCAATATACCATATTAGTGGCTTTGTCATGTGCACCTTTAGCCATATGGGTAATATTTATAATTATCTTTATTATGAATTGATCTTATCTATCCAAATTCTCTTTCACTAAATCATTTCTCAGTATCTTTTCTACAAGGAGGATGTCAACATCAATTAAGTCCACATATATCAATATTGGATAGAAAAGTTTTAACCTTTATATCTCTTCCTCATAATTATTGATTTGATCCCTTAGGGTGACTCTTATCTCTTTTAGAGTGGTATAGTGGTTCATTAATAGTTATATAACTTTGTTTTTATTTGGTATAAGCTCTTCTACCCATTCCTTATTGGCCCTTCCCATTATGCCAATTTTTTTCATTGTATCAAGTGTTTTTTGATATGTGATCTAAGTGGTAGGTTGTGCTAGCTGAAAGTGGGTTCAATAAATTTCTTCAATGCTATCATTAGTTGCTCCACCTTGTTCTTCAAATCATCCTTAGTGACCTTGTTACTATCCATTTTCTCAAAAAGAGAGTTAATTTTAGATTGAACATCATGTTTCAATCCATCTCTTTTAGGATGTCCAAGGTGAACCTTTGACACTTGGTAATCCCCCACCACTAGATCTTCTTTTTATTTTTTTGTTGGGGGGACTACAATCTCTACATACTTTTCCCCTACTATATTCTTAAAATAGTCCAGGGAGTTTTTTTGGATTTATTGTGTACATTAGTGAGACCAAAATCCAATGTGTTTAGGGACATCATCTACTTATATTTATTTAATAATATCTATGCTAACCAACTAGGAGTAGCATCATCTTGTGATGACACTATCACTTGAGAATTTATAACTGAAGATGTTGCACTAGTGGGCATGGTGATAAGTAGTATATCCTTCAATGATATTTCCACTAATTTTTTAGCATTTGAATTTATAACCTCTTCCCCATCTATGGGTTTATGGTATATATTTGTATCAATGTCTTGATACATTTCTATCTTTGTTATAGGGGTTGGGGTTTCTATGGAAGTGGAAGAGGTGGGTATAATAGAAATAGATGTGTCTACTAGGTTTGTGGGAGATGGGAGTGATATCAATAAAAGATTAGACATGGGGAGTTATAATTGAGGAACCTATTGAAGTGTGGATTCTAAAGCCTTGAATGAGTTAATCAAATTGGTTGGAACACTTAGGGTTGGTAAAGTAGGAAAGATGAAGGGAGATGAAGTTGAAGTAGTAATTATCCCATGGGTTGGGATGGATAGTAGGATTGGATTCAGAATGACTAAATTCATGGATTTATACTACTTTATAGTGTTGGTGATTAATGGAATGGAAAGAATTGTAGATGAGACATAAGGAATTATAGAAGGTGGGATTGAGATTATGGAAGAGGGAAGTAGAATGGAAACTTGAGTGTCCAATTGAGGGGAGACGTAAGTGTTCAATTGAGAGGAATGAACTATGGGTAATGGACTTATTAACATAGGTGAACTAGTGAGAATGGAGGGTGGAATCACTTGAGGTGAAGGAGGAGTGGAGAAAAGAGGATGAGGTGTTAGATCTGCATGAATGATATAAATAGGTGAGGGATGTATCATATATATGGGAGTTAAAATTATAACTGAGTTGGGGGTTGAAGCTATTATTGATTTAATTGTAGCTATATCCTTTGATGAAATCACTATGGGTTGATTTGATGTTACTCCTTGCCTACTTTATTATCCCTTCTTGGCCTTTGATTTATTCTTTCTCTTATGGGATATCACTGGCCTATCTAGTTACTTTGGTAGTGATCCACTAATAGAACATTCTACTGATGGTGGTACTCCTTTGTCCTTGAGTTCCAAGAGCTTTTCATTGATTCTTACTATCTCTTTGGTCACTTAGACCCCTTTAATTTTGAGCTAGATAAGTGTTCTATTTATTACATGGGTGGTTATATCCATTAGAGAGAAAGACTCAAGAACAAACCACCTTACTACTAGAAGGGATAAAGCATAGATTTTGTTCTCATGGTAGACCTTGTCTACTAGGGACTCATCATTGAATAATTCCTCAGGGATTGGTGCCATGTTGAAGGCATTAATATAATCAAGGTTTATTCTAGATTAGTCCTTTATTGTTACTTCTTATTCATCTTCCAAGTCCTCCCAATAGTCTTCATAGTAGGGGACATGGGAATGTGTGGATATTCCTAGTGTACTAGTCATGTTGCCATGAACATCATAGAATGGCCTTGTCTACAAGGATCTCAAGATTATTTATGTCATTTTGGCCTAGACATACTTAGTTTTGGCTAGAGAATAACACGTGTACCTACCTAAGATGATGGGGAAATGAATTGTTGATTTATGCTTGCTAGATAATAACTTGTGAATTTCAACTATTTACCTCACAAGTTCCATTAATTCTAATTTTTCACTCACATACCTCAAGAGGTTGTAAGGACAAAAATTAAATCTACATACTCTGATATATGAGTATGTGGGGAACTAGATGAAATAAGAATCCCAATTGGTGATCTCTAAAGTGGCAGCATTAGAGAATCTCTTCTTCTCTAGTTCTTTGTCAAACATAACTATGATGTAGTAGATAAATGCATCATTGAATCTTCTAATGTGATGCTTACTAGCCTCAAGAGTGAAGTCAAGGTAATAATTGAACACTTTATTTGCCTAGTCAACCACTATGTTGAGTCTTAAGAAAGCTCTCCCTTTGGCCAATATATAAACTAGATAAGAAGTCATATAAAATTTACCTATGTTTTGGACCTCCATCAACTATTTGTGGATGGAGTCAGTGATGAGATATGCCTAATGGATGTATTATTAGTTTTAGTGGATCACTCAAATATATTGGGACATCTATTCTTAAAAAATCTTTGCATAAGTGCTACCAGTGATCCTGTACAATAGTATGATTAGATCAATTAACTCATTCTTAAAATCAATAATTGCTAATGTTTTAGGCAATCTGGTGGTTATAGCCCTAGGGATCCTTATCCATTATTTGTTCATTAATCTCTAACATCTTTTTTTGTTATCTTGATAAAATTTCCTTGAGTATTTTAGAGTCATATCTAAGTAACTCTCAAATTTGGGTATCAAGAATATGGAGTCAATGAAATCTAGGTCTAGATTTAAAATCCTTTCCACTTTGTCATTCAACACCTCTCTCTTATCAACATCATAATGTTGTGTTAGTGCAAGTACCAATTCAAGTATCTATAAAATCAAGGGGAAAGCTACTACCTGGGGTAATCTAGAGTCATAAATGCTCTAGATCCAATTATTATTGAATTCAACATTTATTTTGGTCTAAAAATCACCTAGGTTAATGTGACCTAGGTCTGTGTCTATAATCTTAGTTGTGTTAGATTCTAGATTGAGAGTGATACCATGTACTTTATATTTATACTTCATATATTTCCTAGATATGGATTTTGGATAAAATGTTAAGGGAAAACCAACTATAGAGTTGGTAAGATTTGCAGGTGAAAATGTAGGTGTAAACTCTAATGAAAATTAGAGTTACTCTACATAGTGTAAAATTATATGGGGACCATGAGGTTGTAATTACATGTGAAAAGTCCATAGGGATTTGAAATTACAAATTCATGTATAAATCTTTGGTAGAGATGGAAGGTGCAAAACACACTTGCATTTCCCAAAAAAAACTCTTGTAGAGATTAGGATTGTTCTAAGAAATGGAAAAATCCATAAGACTATGGGGTTGTAAATATAGGTTAAAATCCCATGGGTGTTAGAATTGTAAAATGTAGGTAAAAATTCCATGGGGAATATTAGGGAATCTTACAAGTGAATATTCACTAGTTTTCAAAATATTTATAGGAATGTTCACTTATTTTTGGGAATATTCACCTATTTGGTGGAAATTTGGGAGTAATATAAATTTTTTATTGATAAGGAAAATGATAAAATAATTTTTAAAGATGACTTACATAGATGGACAATTTCACCAAGTCACCAAAAGAATTATCTAAAAAACCCTAATAATGCTCAAACAAAGTAAACCCCTAAGATTGTAACTAAATCCACAATGGAGCATAATAAAAGAAAATAATAAAGAAAATTTGATTATGAAAATAGCTTTAAAAACATAGGATGTTGAAGAAAGTACTATATAGGGGCTCAATGGTAGTATGGTGTGGTTCATGGCTTGAGGTTATGGCTTGTAAGGTTGACTCATGGTGGCATCACTTAGCAGGTTTGAGGTTTGAGGTGAGACCTCCAAACTTGATTAACAAACTTAAACAATGATTTATTTAAAACCTAATTTTATTCATCTAAGAACCCTATAATAAATACCCCAATGGTAGTGCTTGGTAGAGATCCAGAGTCTATGAACACATTTGCAACTTTGAATTTTTTCTAATTACACTTTGACCTCCAAATTCCATGGGCTTGGTTCATTTGACCCTTAAAAAATGGGAAGGAGGAAATGGGGGAGAAATTTAAACAAGTTTCAATTTTCACTTAGAGTTCTAGATTCTATAGGGAAGGTGGTCAGCAAGAAGTGGAACTCATATTTTAATTTACAACTTTGAAAATTACAAATCACAACTAGAGTTTTGATTTTTGATTGGAGTGTTGCATGAAAAATGGAGGTTGGGAAGCAATTTTTAAGTTTTAAAGTTGTAAATTTTATCCTAATCTATAGTTTTTATAGGGTATTTGGTTTACAAGAATCATAACTCTACTTGAAATTTTATATTTTACAAGTTATAAATTACAAGCAGGGTTTCAATTTTTCCTAAGTGTTTAATAGGAAACAAAGGTCTGGATGCAATTTTCAGGTTTGAAAATTTATAAATTATACGTAGATCTTTAGTTTTCATTAGATAATATATTGTAGGAAGTAGATGTTGGGAATTAATTTAAAAAATTTCAAATTGTAAATTGTAGTCCAATCTCTAGTTTCTATAGGCTTACAAAAATGAGTGATTTAGGTCAATTTAAGGCATTTTTACAAAAAAATAATGGGTTTCCCTTAGGGTAATTGACATTTTGACATTTTTTGTATAAAAAATATTAAAACTTTTGGCAACCTCTGTGGGGTGATTGCTTGTTAATTAGATTCTTTCCAGTATCCTTAAAGTTCATTTAGCTAGTTAAGCTTTATCTGCATCCCATTTGAGAACCATGTCTCCTTCATTAAAGCTCATATTAGATGATTTTTTGTTGAAAGTACTCTTTTTTTGAGATTTAGTTGCTTCTAAAACCTTCATTTATTGGTTCTTGACTTCTAGTTCCATGAATTCTTCCAATCTTACTGTCATTTCATCATTGTAAATTAAATATAATTGATGATTTAGTTCTATATATGGTAGCTCAATTGATAGCAAGACTCTAGATTTTGTTTCATATACCAACATGAATGGAGGTTTTCCAATGTCTCTCTTAGAAGTGATATTATCAGACCATAGTGTTGACTTTAACTTAATGTGCCATGTCCTGATTATCCTCTATTATCCTTTTAATAATTCTTATGAGGTTCTTATTGGTAGACTCAATCAAGCCATTACATAGTAGGTAATAATTAGAAGAATTAATCATCTATACATTATGATTTATAACCCCTTCACTCACTTGATTTGCCACAAAATCTTTGACATTATCTATGATAATATTGTGAGGAACACCAAACCTTTAGATGATGTCATCAATGAATTCCAAGATAGCTGTGTCTATGGCATCTTTTAGTTGAACTAATTTAATCCATCTTGTGAAATAGTCCATTATTTTAAGGACCCATTTATGTATTTCACTTGATGGTGGATTGAACATACCAATGAAATCCAATCCCCATTGAGCAAATGGTTGGTCTGCTTGAATTGGTCTAAGAGGGAAGATACTAATCTTTATTTTCCTATGAAGTAAGCACACTTCTCATAGTTCCTTACCCATTGGTGGGAATATTTTAATATTTTAGGTAAATAATAGCCCCCTCTCATTATTTTTATGGTCATGGTTGTTGCAGATAAATTTCCACCCAATAGGTCATCATGAAATTCTTTGAGCACATTGGGGACTTGATTATGCTCGATACATCTTAGCATGACTCCACTCATATATTTTATAAACAATATTACATCAACAAGAACATAAGGAATGGATTGGGGTCTAAAATACCTTTTCTTGGACTGTTGAAATTCATATGGGTACTCACCAGTCTATATAAATATGATCATGTCAAGGATCTAATTACTGAAAAGATTGTAATTGGTTGGATAAGATGTATTTTGAGAATATACTTCTTTAGATACTATTTCATAAATATTGATATCATATGCCAACTATTTACATAAACCCTTTCATCTTTCAAGTTTTGTAATTTTGTTGTCCACATCATATTCCATGACTTTTGTGATCCATCCTACTCTTTTTTTGATTTATTTCCCAACTCAGTAGGAAGTCTTTGACACTTTGGTGACTAACCATCAAATGTATTTTATTGTTGGAGAGCATATGCCTAAAATTTTTGAGAGATTTAATTATAGTATATACTTGCTTCTCCATGAAACTATAATTTTCTTCATAATCTTTCAAGGATTAACTGAAGAAAGATAGTGGTTATTCCAATTGTTATTTATTATGCTTGGTTATATAGTTGAGATGATGCCTTACCCTCCAAAATCATATAGAATGAAATATTTCTCATAGTTGGGGTTGACTAGGTAGGATAGCTTGCTTGATGGCTTCAAAGCTATCTTTCCTTACTATGTCTAGCTAAAAATGATACTCTTCTTGAGCATTACAGTAAGGGGCTTGAACATAAAGGAAAAATTTAGAATAAATATTCTTACAATGTTGATTTTTCATAGGAAACTCTATAATCCCTTCTTATGGCTTGGTAGTACAATGTAGATGTAACACTGATTCTCTGTGGGTCTATTGCAAGACCCTCTTTTGAAATAATGTGTCCTTGTATTTTACCCTCATGAAATACAAAAATGAACTTTTTAACACTGAGGGAAACTCAAAATTCTTTGCACCTTTAAAATTTTCTCCTAGGGTGATCCAAGTGTACATTAACATTCTTTGAGTAAACAATGATATCATCTAGGTATACTAGGATCATCTCATTTATTAAACCTCTAAAATCCATATCCATGACTATATGGAATGTTACACCAATATTATTTAGAACAAATGGCATATTTTCATATGAATATTACCCCAATTTATGGTGAAGGTAGTCTTGAACTAGTCTGATTCCTGAACTAGGAATTTTTTATATAAAAAATAACTGTCTAGAAGGGAAAAACTTTTAGATCTTGATAAAGTTTGTAGATTTTAATCCATGGGTGTAAGGGGATAATGATCCTTTAGAGACTTTGTTTAGATCCATAAAATCTAGGCAAACTCTAATTGCCCCATTATTTTTTCTTATAAGAACTAAATTAGCAACCTAGGATGAGTGTTTAATAAGGAAAATGATGTTAGCCTCTATCAGTTTGGATAGCTCACTCTTCATCAAGGGTTCTATCTTTGGATTGATTTATCTTTTCTTTAGTCTAATAGGCTTGGTATTTAGCTCAAAATCTATTGTGTGTTAGGCTAAGCTGGGGTCAAACCCCCTTAGATCATTATAACTCCAAGAGAAGTTATCATCAACATCTTGACACAAGTCAATAAAATATTAGTTTTTAGAATCATTACATACCTTTCCTATCTTCAATGATTTGCCTTTTGGTATGACTACTATCTCATAGTCTTCTCCATTAATAGTAATTTTCTTATTTTTGCCTTTTAGTTGATCATCTAAATTAAATATACTCTCTAAAGTGATGAGGCCCATGGGTAATTTTGTTGTATTCAAATGAATGATTTTATCTCCATATTGGTCTTGGATTTTGGACTGGTTTCTATCAAAGAACTCAACTTCTCTCAAAAAATTGATAATTTGTTGATCACTATCAATGACTTTATAGTTATTTGTGCTATCAAGAATAGATGACCTTACTATCAACTTTACATGTTGTAAATTTTATTATTTATTTCCTTAGGTAGGTTATATTGGGAGCCTACTAAGGCCATATAATCAACATCTTTATTTTGTGCTCTTGGTACCACTTGAATGTTTAAAGTGGTAAAGTATTCTAATAGGTCCCAAACCCTATGTTTGTAAGATATCAACAAATTATTCTTAGTTATGCTTCTAGATATTACTTGGTGAACAATCAACTCACTGTCATAAAATATATGTAGGGATTTTATCCCTCTTTCCTTGGCCAATTATAATCTTCAATTCAAAGCTTCATATTTAACTATATTGTTTGTGTAGCTAAATTAATGTATGAAAGAATAGAAATACCTCTCTTTTTATGGACAGATCAAGATAATAACTACACCTACACCATTCCTACTTTTCCAAACAGCAAAGAATAGTCTCCACATTCCTTGAAGATCTTTAACTACTTTTATAAGATTTAAGATAATTACATCATTTTCATGAATGCAATACATACCTAATCTAGTTTCTTGCACATAATCATAAGGATCAAATTGGAGAGATGATTCCCATTTTTCTAAATGAATGTCAGGAATCTCCTCTATAGGTGTTGTATCTTCATGATCAACCTCCTCTTCTTGATCTTGTAATATATAGTTCATATCTACAGGGATATGAGTATATGGCTCAATATGGTATTTAGAGATTGGATAAGCTCTTATTATTACTCTTGTTCCATGTCTCAAGTAACATATGGGACCAATATATATATATATATATATATATATATATATATATATATATATATATATATCTTCCCTTTTTTCCAATGAAGTATCATGAAAGACAAATGGCAAAATAATGGGGGAGATCAATAACTGAGATATCTTAGGAAATTGACAAGATTGGATATTCATGGATAGTGAGATTTATCCATTTTATTATCTCTACTATTTGAATATTAGTCCCATTAAATTATACTACACCTTTTGATATAGTTGTATACTTAATACCAAGATCATCAGTAATTTTCTTGGGCATGGCATAACTACTATCCCCTAAATATACCATGAAATTATGAACAAGATGCTTCCCTAATATGAGTGAAAGATAGAAGGGGGTAGGCTTACCATTTTATCTCATTTTAATGTCAATTTATGGCTAACACAAATTAATTACATCATTAGGTCCCTTAAATGGAACCTTGTCCACTATCAAGAAAATTTTCAAAGCCTCATTTAACAAATATCTTTGTGTTGGAATAGATAATGCTTCCCACATAGTGACATTATCCTATGTTTTCTTCTACAAGATTTAGAGTCAACACTTTTGATTTGGAGTGGCTCATGGGTATAAAGGGTGGCCTTTGTACTATGTTGCTCATTATAGGTTCTTTTTCAACTTTGGAAGTTGTAGCTTATTCCACTCTAGGGGGATGATAAATTTCTATTGCTCTTTTATTTGAATGTGTATTGGCTACCACTAGATCTCCACCATTGAAAAATTACTCCTCCTAATTTACACCAAAAAAGTCCTCTTCCTACTAGTTCAAAAGAGTAACCTCACTTTGAGTAGGTTCTTGTGTATTTACTTGTTGGGAAGTGGATTCTTCTTACTATCCTTGTGTGTTTGATATACCTTGCACCATCAAAGCTTGACTAATTCCACCATTAGAATAAGTATTTTTATTATATGGTAGAGAAAAAGGATAAAACCATTCTTAATCTAGAGCTAGGTTATTATAAATAGGTAAAATAGCTTTGGAAGTACCTGGTACAGGTAGATCATAGATGTTTGGAGGTTTTGCTTGCATATTTTGATCTTATGGTTATAAATTTCCTTGTTATGCTTGGTTAGATCACTAATAAGGTTTGTAGTTTTAGGATTGTTGCCTCTTCATTTCTACTAACTCATTGCCAAAACTCTTAAGTCATGACATAAATTCATATAAATCATCTATAGGAGTAGGAGTTAAAGATGGTGTTTTGATCATAATGGGAATTGGAGCAATTGCAAGTGGTGTAGGAGGTATTTATAGAAAGAGAGGCATTGGAGGCCTTGGGGTAATTTTTACTACTTGAATTAGATAATTTTATACCCTTATTTCAATTTCATAGGCATTGGGAAGTGTGGTGACACCCATTAACTAAATCATAACAACTATATCACTATTCAAAGCTCTTAAGTACTATAGGAAAGAATTATTTGGAGTTGGCTTGACCAATACTATAATTTTATTCCATGTACTTTGAAAGTGAAAATTGAAATCAATCATGTACTTATGAGGAGCCTATTGAATAATAGTTAATTTTTTAAGTAGGGAGAGATGGTCAATATTATCTTCAAATTGATTACATAGTGTAGTGCCTAAGTCATCCCAAACACAGATAGAATTAAGAGGTAATATTATGTACCATTGTAAGGATTTACCCTTGAAAGAGGAGATTAGGATTTTGATTGGAATATTATCTTGTACCACATTATGGATTGAATAAATATTAGAAATGTCTTGTATATGTTCTATAAGAGTGGTTGAAGTTTCACTAGTATAATATAGAAGGATTTTTAAATCCAAGGTAGGTATATCATCATAATGGGCCAACTAGACTAGGATGCCTCTATTAAAGGCTACAAAATTTAAATTTATATCCATAATGGGAAGTATGAAAATGATGGGAACCCTTGAAGGAGATACAAACAATTTTATAGGATATACTATAGGGTAAGGTATAACTAATATTGATATTTGTTTAGAATGAAATGACAAAATCAAAAAATAAGCTCTCTTACTTTTAGTAGATGATATTGTTTGTTTGTTTTTTCATACGTAAACCTTTAATTTTTTAATTCGTAAGATAATGGAGATGGTAGGTGATTTTATAATATGTACAAAAATCATACAATACTTGTTGAGAATATTATCGATTTCTTTATAATTTTTAGGTCCCATAGAATGTACCAAAAACTAATAGATTTTACACCCATTCTTGATGTCATATCTTTTTGTGCAAAAATATAATGATATAATTGGATCACCTCAAAGTTTTAGGACCTTAGAGAATTGAGGTGAACCTCCAAATAAGGCCATATTCCTTTCACTAAATTTAGTGCAACTGGTAAAATACCATTTTATGTATAAATTCTTCTTCTTAGTGATCTTGCTCCTAAACTAGGGTTTGATTGGGGAAAAGAGTTTTGAGAATGAAATATGTAAAAATAAAAATGTTGATTACACTAAATATTTTTTAGTGGATTTTAATTTTTTTTTGAATGTACAAAAAAATAATGAATATTTAAATTTGTAGGAGCACAAACTCGTGCAAATGTGACATCAAAGGTAGTATTGGGCATTTTTTCATACAAGGGAGAAGATTCTTTATTTTTAATCAAACAATCTTCCAAAAGGGTAAATAATACCACAAGTGAAATATCATGACTGAAATAAGAATTAAAAATCAACAAATATTCAAATAAACTTGCATACACAAAGATTACATAGACAAGAAAGGTAAATCTTCAATTTATTTTCATTCTCCAAGTTACAACGTGTATACAAGTTATTCAAAATGTAGAATAATATCTCTAGAAACAAAAATATATAGATTAGATATGCCATATTGCCCATATTTATACAAAAAACCTCATAAAAGAGATGTAGTTAACAATGAAATCCATGCATTGTTTAAGAACATTTAGAAATCTAGAAACTTCTTGAAAAGAGGTATGATCTACAGCTATAATATCATCCTTAGTGAGGTGAACAAGTTGTAAAAGAACATGTAAGATCTAGGCATGATCCAAACTGATGGAGGTGTGGTGGAAACTTCATGGAACACCTTTCTTGTTCTCCAATTGAGTTGTAACTTCATCTTCATGCAATAAGGTACCAAAGTGAAAGTCCAATTTTAGAACACAAGATAACTTTATATAACTTAAGTTACTTTTTAAGAAAACCTTAACTTGTGATTTTTAATTAGGGATTTTATAACTTTCAAGTCACACAATCTTAAAAAAAATGAAATTACATCTTACCATATGTGTTTTTACAACTTAAGTAACTCAAACTTGTCAAAATATAAAGTATAATTTGCAAGTTTGATTTTTACAACTTCTAACTTGCCAAAATGGAACATGGAAATTACACATGGCTCTTTCTCAAAAAGAGTTGTGAAAATGATAGTTAAAATTTACAAGTTACAACTTTAAAATATTTTTACAATAATGAGAATAAAATATATAAGAATGTTTTTGATAGAAATAATTAATCTATATCCAACACTTCTGAAACCTCTTTGTCCTTTTTCATCTATGTCTTTTCAATATATGCATCAAAATTCTTGAAGATATCCAAGATTCTATCTTCATCAAGACAAAAATAGTATAGGTGGCTTATCATGTATGTTTCTATTTTATCAAGGATTTCCCTTCTGAAGGCTCTATATTCTTGAGTCTCTTATCCCATTTGATCTAATGTGTTATGGTACTTAATGAGATGGTGGATAGAGCTCAAGTTTCAAGTTGTATCTCTTGAAAATTCTTTTTTGACTACTTATTTTAATTTATTCTGGTCTTAGTCTACTAATAAGACCTAGATCTACTAATTTATTACCTGACATGACAATTTATTCAATAAATATTTAATGTCATATACCATATCAGTGGCTTTGTCATGTGCAACTTTAGACTGATGGGCACTATTTGTAAGTATATTTATTTTGAATTAAGTTGCTCTATCCATCTCCTTTTGCTCTAAATAATTTATTAGTATCTTTTATAGAAGGAGGATGTCAATATCAATTGAGTCCACAACTATCAATTTTGGATAGAAAATCTTCAACCTTTCTATCTCTTCTTCATATTTTTTGATCTAATCTCTTAGGGTGACCCTTCTCCCTCTCATAGTGGTATAATGGTCCATTACTAGTTTTATAACTTTGTTTCCCTTTGAGATGATATATTCTAACCATTACTTGGTGGCCCTTACAATGTTGTGAATTTACATCACTACACTAAGTGTTGCTTGATCTATGATCAAACTGGCACATTATTCTAGCTAAACAATGGGTTCAATAATTTTCTTCAATGTAATCATTAATTTGTCCACCTTGTTCTTCAACTCATCTTTAGTGACCTTGTCACCATCCATTTTATCAAAAATAGAGTTAATGTTAGATTGAACATTATATTTCAATCCCTCTCTTGTAGGATATCCAAGGTGAACCTTTGACACCTGGTAATCCCCCACCACTAGATCTTCTTTATATTTGTCTAGTGGGGGGACTACAATCTCTACATATGTTTACCCCATTAAATCATACAATATTATTGAAATAGTTTGGGGAGTTATTTTATATTTCTTATGTGCATCAATGAGACCAAAATCTAATGTGTTTAGGGACATCATTTACTTATGTTTCTTCCCTAGTATCTGTTGTTGTCTTGATAGAATTTCCTTAAGGATTCTAGAGTTATATCTAAGTAACTCTCATATTTTGGTATCAAAAACATGGATTCAATGAAGTTTGGGTTCAATTTTAGAATCCTTTCCCTTATATCATTCAACACCTCTCTCTTATTAGCATCATAATGATTTGATAGTGTAAGTACCAACTTAGGTATTAGTAAAGTTAGGGGGAAAGCTACTTCCTAGGGTAGTCTAGAATCATAGATGCTCTAGATCTATTCATTCTTAAATTCAATATTTATTCTAGTATACAAATCACCTAGGTCAATGTGACCTAGGTCTGTGTCTATAATATCAATTGTGTTGGATCACAAATTGAGAATGACACTGGGTCCTTTATATTTATACTTCATCTCTTTCCTATACATGGATTTTATAGAAAATGCTATGGGAAAACCAAATATAGAGATGGTAGGATTGCAATTACAAAATGTAGGTGGAAAGTTTGATGGAAATTGGAGTTGCTCTATGAAGTGGAAAAGCCCACAAGGAATATGAGGTTGCAATTGCACATGAAAATCCCACGGGGATCTAAATTTTTAAATGAAATTAGAAATATCTGGTGGATATGGAAGGTGTAAAACACAATTGTGTTTCATGGTGAAAACTCTGGTAGAGATCAGGAGTGTTCTCAGTAATGGAAAAGTCCACATGACTATGGGGTTGCAAATTCAAGTTTAAATCCTATGGGTTTTGTAGGTGTAAAACATAGGTGGAATGTACATAAGGATTATTATGAAATATTTCGAGGGAATATTTTGTAGTTTTGGGAATATTCACCTATTTGATGGAAACTTGGGAAAATTCTAAGTTTTTGACTAGTAAGTAAAATGATAAATAGTTTTGAAAGATGCCTAACATAAATGGAAAATTGCACTAAGTCACCATGAAAATTATCTAAAATCCCCTATGATGCTCAAATAAATCAAACCCCTAAGACTATAACTAGATCCATAATAGAGCACAGGAAAAGAAAACAATAAAACAAATTTGATTGTGAAAATTCTTGAAAAAACATAGTAGGTCAAAAAAATACTATGTAGGGGGTCAATAGAAAAATGACATGATTTATGGATCAAGGTCATAGATTAAAGTCTTTATACATGGTGGCATCTCTTAGTAGTTTCAAGGTTTGAGATGAGAGCTCTAAATTCAATTAGTAAACTTAATCAATGATTTATTTAAACCCTAATTTTCTTTATATAAGACCCCCATAATAAATATCCCAATGGTGGTGGTTGGCGGAAATACAGAGTTTATAAACATATTTGTAACTTTGAAATTTTTCTAATTGCACTTTGATCTCCTAATCCTATAGGTTTAGTTCATATGACCATTTAAAAATGGGAAGGTGGAACTCAGGGAGTAGTTTCTAGCTTTGATAGTTGTCATTTGTACTTGGAGTTTCAGATTCTATAAGGAAGGTGGTCAGTGGGAAACAAAACTCAGATTACAATTTGAAACTTTAAAAATTACAAATTTCAACTCGAGTTCTAATTTTTGGTTGGAGTGTTGTGCAAGAAATAGAGGTTGGGAAGTAATTTTCAAGTTTGTAATTTGAAAATTGCATCCCGATCTCTAGTTTCCATGGGGTATTTGGTTTGAAGGAAGTAGAACTCTAATTATAATATGTAATTTTGCATGTTTCAAATTGTGAGAAGGGTTCCATTTTTTTCCAGCTAAGTTTTTATCAAGAAGCAGAGGTATAGATGTAGTTTTTAAGTTTGCTAACTTGGCAATTGCAGCTAGATCTCCAGTTTTCATCAGATAATGTATTAAAAGAAGTAGAGGTTGGGAATATTTTTAAATTTTACAAATTAAAACTTATAGTCCAATCTTAAGTTTTTTCAAGATTAGGAAAATGAGTGCTTTGTGTTAATTTAAGGCATTTTTCCAAAAAATTAGTGGTCTCCCTTAGGTTACTTGACATTTTCACATTTTTGGGACAAAATATCAATAAATACCTAATGTGGTACCACCTCAATAATGTATTCCACTTGAAAATACACAAACTTGTGAAATAGGTGAGTCAAATACAATGATTCATATACACATATGTTTAGGAACTAGTATGTTATGTTCATGTTGATTTCATACATTCTATGCTTTCATTTATGCACTTAATCATTTTCCCTAGTTACTACTATATTTCATTATTTTTTATATTTGAGAATTTGAGCATTTAAATATGATCCATTGATTATTCCACCATACCTTTTTTTCCTATTTATACATTTGAATATGTCATTATTTATTGTATGGACATTTCAATATGTTATTATATACTTAATGGATATTTTAATAAGTCATGTCTCTTGGATTGTGTGGTATTTTAACATGCCCCTTGTATTAGGTATCCTTAGACACTTTTATTATTTTCATTAATTTTGAGTTCTCATGTGTGTGTGATTGATTACTTGCTTAGATTTTACTATTACTCTCTAGACATTGTCGTGATCTACATCATACATTTTAGGATTTGATGTGATCACATACTACATGTGTCAATGCTATATCTACATAGCCATGTTACTCATATATGTTATAAGATCCAAAAATATATTATACAATTATCTTATCCTTTTAAGGTGAGGTAACTACTAGATTCTACTTCCATTTATCTCAAAATGGGAGGCATCTCAGTGGGGCCATGCCATAGAGGCATGAACTTACATGTTTTAATAGTTTCATATTATAATGGGTGCATGTTATAGAAACATGTTCTCCACATTTAAAATGTTTCTTAGATTCTCTTGATTTAGTTGGGTCATGCCATAGAATAATGTCTTCCACACTTGACTTAATTTTAAATTCACTAGATTTCATAGTTATATGATTTAGATACACATTTGTGGAAAAATTATATACATTAGTATTGGTATTATACCCATATTTTAGCTTGGGATATAAATAAGGTGCATATTTAATAAAAAGGGCACCTAAAATTACAAAATTAAATCAATTTAAAGATATAAAATACTGTTATGGACTATTATTAAGCCAATATGCTGAAGTAGTTGGTTTACCTTTAGAAGGTTGAGTTGATTAAATTGATCAATAATTTCAAGATCATAAGTTAGATTTTATTAAATCATATAAACTTACTAGAATTATAAGTTGAATTTTATTAAATCATCCATCCTCACTAGATATATAGTGTGAGTTAATTAAATTAATCAAACTCCCTAGGTTATGCACATATTTGGGTTGCATAATTGAGATGAAACAAGCTCATTGACCATGTTATATCTTAACCTTAAATTGAGTTTGGGGGTATGTGTCATCCAATATCTCTATATATACGAAATTTTAGGTTTAGAATTATCATGATGTTAGTTAAATGATTCATAATGAGGCATAATTTCAAATAAAATTGAAACAATTTAATATGGTTTCATTGACACACAAGTATACTCATAACCTTGATCTTTCTACATTTAAATATTTAAAACTATTTCAATTTCAAATTTCATGAAATAATTATACACTATAACTATTATCAGTCTATATTTCACCCTTGAGGTAAAGGAGTTTTAGACTTGCCTCATCCAACTGATATAATGGAATCACCTCTAGGTGTGGGTAGCCTAATGGGTGAGGTGAGTCTCTAGTTTTAGATTTAGCTCTCCTGATGCATCATCTAAGTTCAACTACTACTTAAACCTACTTGCATTTCCAATTAAAATGGATAAAAGGAACATGAAATCAAACCCTATACCATAGGAGGTGATGCACTAATAGATTATATCTCCTATACTTGATCCTTCCACAACTCTTATGGACAAAAAAAATACTAATTGGTAACACACTTTCTCTAAAGAGTCCTACACATCAATGCCTCACATGGAGGTCATGTCAAATGCATGTAGTCTGAGGGTGATGAATGAGAGGTCTAATTTAAGACAATACCAATAAATATCCACTATGATCATAATCATTAATATATTCATACACCATGTAACCTACATAAGATAATCCACTAGTACATAGGTGAGAGAGAAGGACCTATAAAGGGAGAATAGATTAACCACTTATGAAAATTAGACAAGCATGAACACACTAAAACTAGTATGAATAAGGATAAATCAGTCCCTATATCAGTGTAATGTTTTAAGATAAAAATGGGTATAAATTTATCATACCTAGAAGAGGAATGTTTACAATGGCTTTCTAAACCCAATTTATTGAACATGAGAGATAAAGAGAGGAAGAATATGGCATAGAGATGGAGTAGAGAGGTTTTAATGATAATTAATCATAAAAAATAGTTATAAAAATTCATGAGAGTAAGTAAAATAGTCTCATAACCCTCCCCATATGCTAACTCAGTGACTTAGTATCTTTCATACAAGGTGGCCTAGTGGTTGAATGAGGAGTTACAAGTTCATCTCTCAAAGAGCAGTTACAAGGACATTCCTTTGACATCTTGACTTTCATGATACCTCCATGATTCATATTTAACCATTACCTCTTTACTAAGTATAATATAATGCTTCATTCCATTAAGGATTTTATGGGACTCCAATAGGCCTTACTCAATCCAATTTTAAGGGAAACCTCCTGAAACTGCCTTATCTTTGCCTATAATAGTCACTACAAGGCCTAGTCTGTATAACTTTTACCTCACACATGTGAACCAATATATTTTTTGGTGTCCATGAGACCTATAAAGATAAAATTTATCTTTATTCAGCTAAACAAGTCCATTTTAATTCAATTATCTCATCATCTTTTTCATTGAGTCATTATGGAGGCTTTAGGTAGGTTCAAACATGCATAGTATCTTAACAATTTTTCATAGCACTAATGGCCTAGATTATATAAATAATTAAAATAAATTAAATTATAAAACCTACCTCAACTTCCCCTAGTATATAATAACTCCATGCACCTTCTCTTTGACATTCAAAGATGAGGATGCACCTCTCAGACTAGAAAGCATGCAACTTTGGGGTCGAGAGAGGAACATTGAGTGTGTAGGGTGTGATCATGCATGAGTTTAGATTCAAACATTATTTTGATACATTTTAAACTATAATAGGACATTATTATGGTTTAAATTCATTTTAAACTCTCCAAAGTGTCTGTTGATCTCTCGTACACATGCTTACGATTTATAAGCCAATAGGTTAGTTTGACCATGAATATCAGGTTCTTAAAATTTCCTCTCAATTACCTAAGTTTAAATCCATGGAAAATAATTGTATAATCATAAATAAATTCCATATATCCTTCAATCCTCTATATACTCCCAAGAAGTTAATTTGTCTTCTAATTTCATACTTAGGCTTGTGACTACTTATTTAGGCCTAATTAGCCTATCAAGGATCTTCATTTTATTTCAAAAGACCAAACCATATAAATGAATAGTTTGAATGATTTATATAAAATTAAATATACATATTTATCACTCCTTCACTATTCATCCATGCATATCTCAATCATCTCTTATTCTCCTTCATGACCCTACATGTAAGAGACCTAGTAAATTTGCCTGCAATGAGTGTAGACATCCTAATTTTATTTTAAACTTGAGGTTTCATTGAATAATGAAACATATTTATTAGGGTACTATTAATTTTATATAATTTTTAAATATTTTCTCTAACTCATCCCCCACTTAGTACCTTGATTTCACATGTTGGCCTATATGAGGCAATTTGGTTCTTGAGTATGTGTAAGAGGTGGGTATCCTTATTGATGACTTTATCATAAATACTCAATATTTTTCATTCTTGATATGAAATTTATAACCTAAATTCATTTATAAACCTTTAATTCACCCTAAAATGTATCTTTTTTCTCAAATTATTCTCCATTTATGATTAGGCTTGAAGATGGTATTTATGAGTTTTTTTACTATGACTGTAAGAAGTGAATTCCTTATCGAGTGGTTATTAGGTTCTATTTTGAATGGTTATATCACAATTCATGATTTTTAAATTTTATTATCCAAACCTCCATACCTCCTAGACTCATCACATAATTACTATCTTTTCAATTTATAGTCACAGTCATGTGTGCTCAATAGGTGTTTTGACCAAGTTTCTCATCTTTAAGTGGTCTAATATTCTTAATCCTGATATCTCAATCCTCCATGATTATTTATGATACTTTTTATTATTATAATATTCAATACCTTAGTGTCATATTCCTAATATTCAATACTTCACTTGATCATTTTTCTTAAATAGGCTTGTAGATGCTCAATTAGGAACATGTCTCTCTAGGTCAAGAATGGTTTATGAGTATGAGGAAGTGAGGATCATGAAGCCAATACTAAATATTATGACCAAATAATGAATCTCATACATTTTTTATTATAACCTTATGATTATCTACATCTATCATAATGAAACACCCTACTCACACTTGTAATGAAGATCACACTATGCATGGTAGTCACACTTGAAATTAGGACTTTGAAGGAATTGAGCTTGTTTTAATGACCTAATTATGTGATCAGTGATTAGGGAAAGTTTGAATTAATATCAAAGAGACCAATAATAAATAAATAGATAAATCCTCATTTCCTTCATGCACTACAAACCCTAAAACATCAAGAAAATAATTGCCCTCAATGTGCAACTACTCCTGAATAAGGATTCATTATTTCCTTGAACTCACACATGCCAACCACTGATAAAGAGTGAAGTAGAAAGACTATTAATACATATAGAAGACATATGAAACCAACAATTTCATCCAAAAGACAATAATTCATTGAAACCATTAAAAATTTGACCCTATATAGATACAAAATACAAATTTGACTACTTTTATTTTTAATGTTTGTTCATAAATCATGGGGAATCAATTTGGAAACTAATGCTAAGGATTGAAAGGAAATTATACCCCATTCCTCTACCCATAAGCTTATGTCACCATTATATTTCTTCTGTAAAGACCAAATAAGGACCTAACTAGCTATCTAAAGTCAAGAATAATGATGGAGAGAAGGGATAGGTTTTTTACACTGAAAGACTCTTAGACCTCTTTCAAAGCATGGATTTGAGCCTGAGGGATAGATAATAAATATTGTATATGTCCATATGGATGTGGGATGATATGTCACCCTCTTCTCCCTGGTGCAAAACTATAAATTCTCCATCCATGAAGGGTGCTACTTAGTTATAAAAAATACAAACATGAATATGATGGGAGATGTTTTCATAAGACTAATAAGGATCTGTGGAAACCTGTGCAACCTTACTGCTTTAGCAACAAGCTCATAAATCCTATTGAAAAGCCTAAAATTGACTGTATAGGGGTTACAAGTATATTTTGACCCCCAAATCTCTTAAAAATTATTCATAATGGAGGGGAAATAAATTAGAGAACTAATTTCATTAAATGAAAGGCCACTCAAGTACCCTCCTTTGGTCAAGATCTTAAGACCTATTGGCCAAATTTGGCTGACATAAGAAACATTCAACTAGATGTGGTTTGAATATGAGTAGGTTCATAGTTGAGAATCAATCCAATAAGAGGAGGAGAAAATAGACTTCATACAAATCATTTGTTATTTTCAAGATTTTGAAACACTTTAAGATAGCTTAAAGTGTGAATTTAGTGATTTAAGGATCCAGACCATCATGACATGTCATGTAGGAATGAATAAATTAGTTTGGTTACAAATTTGATAAATGCACTTAGGATGTATACTAGAGGCAAATGAATGCATGAAAATGATGATTTTGGTCCCATAAACATCATATGTAATTTTTTTTATCTTGATGAGTTTTCTATCTCAAGATATAAGCATTCAAAGATGGACTATTAGAGTGGGATGTGCATGTGGATTTCAAGTTAAAGCTATGGAAAATAGCCAATTGAATTAAAATTTTCTAAAGATGAACACATGGATGATAAGTGGCAATATCATCAGATCTCAAGTTGAGATCTAACAATGAGTGAGTGGCTAATGAAGCTAGTAGGTCTAAGGAGATCGATGGAGTGCATCCATAATGCCAAAATAGGTTGATGATGAGAAAAAGGTCAACTAGTCAGTAGATCCTGGGAACAAATGAGAAGCTACCAAGTGTCATGGCCATGAAGACTATAAAGTAAATCAATACTACATTTTTTATCTATACAAAGTATGATCAATGGTGTGTGTAAGGTTAAAGGGTCAACTAAGCTCAAGATAAATACAAGGCTATCATTTTGGTGAAAGCACAAGAATAAGATAAAACTAACTATAGGACCCATGGGTCAAATGCAAAGCTAATAGATGGAATAAGTGGAAGCCTAGATCAAGATTGATGGTTAATGTTAAAATTAAAATATATAAGAATTTAAATGGAGAATGAATTCATATTAGGTTAAACCAAGGAAAATATTTTGAAGGACATACATCATCATTAAAATTCAAACATAGAATAGGTTTGTATAAACCTAATATAGTTCATAATGAGACTATGCAACCTATAAGATTTCCATAAATGGGGAAACTATAGGAAAACCAATAAATGGATTGGTTTTCAATCTATAAAATTATACATGATTAGATATTATGATAATAATAGGTTTATGATTAATGAAAAGAGTGTCTCATCTTTTGATATGGTCACATCCTTGACAAATAGGTACCTATAACCACTCAAAATAGACATAATAATGGCTTTATCAAATTCAAGATATGAGGATTTTATCCTTATGAAAATGTAAGGTGGAAGATGATGTAGAGTCCTAAGATGGAGATATGGTGGTTGGAAAAATTATTTGGAACATTTAATATATTTTTAGGGTCTCTAAGGGTTTTTATTCATAGCAGGGTCATGCCTCATCATCCTAAGCACATTATTGCCTTCTAGTGTGTTGCTCAAAAAATAAAAGGATTAAAAGACTATTGGGACAAATGAATGTTACTTTATCTATGATGTATTAACCCTAATTGGATAAAATTATGGTGCAAAATTCATTGGAAGGTGATAGATCATGCATGGTTGATGTGTTCCCTCTCTCTCACCCCTTTTTTCTCCTATATCTCCTATTCTATTCCACATTGTAACTCTATCTCAAATTTTGGATTCACATAATGAATATTTTATTTTGAAGAGTAGGGGACTCTTTGAGATATTGAAAAATATTCTCATCTTGATTAGGATAAATCCTATCAATCATTTGCAATAACTGCCTCTTAATGCAATAAAAGACTTTCTTTACTTATTTTTTATCTTGGATCTATGTTGGGTGAGTTGTGCATGATGGAATTATGAATTAGAATCTTACTCATCCATTGTAATAATTTTTAACCTCATTTATGGTGTTTTAAAGACATTTTAGGTCTAAATTAGTGTTGTACTTGAACCTAGTCCATGAAACACTTATGCATTGATCTAGATTGTGATGTTGTGTGAGATCGCATTATCTTTTGTAGATGTAGTATGGGTTTAAGCGTATGGGAGTTTCCCATTTTTATTTGGTGTATCACTTTTTAGCATTCTTAGGATCCATTTTACCCTTTGTAGACCTTTTATTTATGAAAACATTAGTTTATGTGATCCATCAAAAGGAAGCTAGCCTTCTCTAGAGGTTCAACCCCACTATAGGATACCCATAGCTTGGGGCTATTCCCATATTGTGACTAGGAGTGGAGGAGCCTAAAGAACTCTTCCATAAGATTGAAATATCACATCATAACATGTAACATTGTACAAAATTTTAATGGGAGTATAATCCTTTTGTAGTATTTTAATGGGTCTATTAATAAGGTTTTACAAGTAGAAGGAGGTCATTTAATGATCAATTCTTTATGAACATTTGTTAAGACCCAAGACCTCTCTTAATCCCTGATAGTGACTAGTCATGGGAAAAAGAGTTAAAAATCACATATAATGACATATTTTTATATTGATTGTTGTTTATTACTCTAATGAGGTTACCCCCATGTACTTCACTTGTATGGACTATTGTACAGACTACCTAAAGTACCCTATTTTTAATATTTTTATGTTTTTTCATGTTTTCTAAGAAGGGGAAAGCTTAGAAATAATGGGATGAGGTCATTTGGGAATTATAATATCCATTAAATTAGAAAAAAAATTCACAATATATTCTATAAATGATCAAACTAGACCCATTTTTTAAGGTAGTCTCAAACAGGCTCAAAATGAGACAAGGTGACTTGGCCTTTTCTTGGTTTGCATATTTATATAGGTTATCAAGGCCCCAAATTTGACATGGAGGTTTTTTATGGCCTAAATAAAGTGAATAAAATTATTTTTCGTGATTTCACTTGTGTGTTATAACTTTGGATCAAGAAAATAGGGTCCAAAGCAAATAGGCATAATTCACAGAAGAGAAAGGTAGAAAAATGGGCTTCCACTCAGAGTCTGAAGATGAAATTTGGCATGGATATATAAGGACATATAGGTTAATATAATATTAAATTATTTTATCAATATAATCCTTAAAAATCTAACATAATTATATTTATATGGAAAAAGGTTATAAAGAAACTAGGGCTATTGAAAGCTTAAGGAATAAAATGATTTTTGGGGAGTTGGTCCAAGAAAAAAATGGTGTGTTTTAGGAATAAAAACATATTTTAAAACCATTAATATATTTTTATGGTATTTATAATATTAACTTGATTTTTAATCCATTTAGACTAATTTAGGCATGGGAAATGGACTGCTACAAGACACCTACGCATATAACTAATGGAATGGTAGGCCAAAGGAGTTTTCTAAGGCAATAAAAATGTTCAATGAGTTATTTTGGATTAATTCAAGGAAAATTAATGGTTTTAAGGTCCATGTGTGACTCCTTTCATGAAAATAAGGGTAGTTTTCAAGATTATAGCTAAGGTGTCAAGCCATGTTTTAACTCCTACACCACTTGGAAGGATGGAACATCTTCAGGGGGTCAACACATGACATGGTAGACCTATTAGACTATTTCATAACTATTGATTTCTTTGTAAATGGTTTTCTCATGCTTGACACTTGTCACTCCTTCTCAACTATGCCCCACATACTCTCTCTCTCTCTCTCTCTCTCTCTCTCTCTCTCTACATTATGCTATTTAAGTATTCATTTTTGGCTTTTGAAAGGGATCCACACATTTTATATGGAAAAGCCCTACCAAAATTGAGAGTTATACTTTCCTATTAAATTTAATTCAAGATGTATGCTTTAATTATATCTTGAATAGAGTGATTTTGAGGATTTTGTATTGATGAGTGTTTAATGATAGTCATATTATTTGAATTTGTCTTTCATGTTTCATGCCTTCTGTAACTTTTCTAACTTTCACAGGTCATATGAAGTTTTCTACTTTGTTTACTTGTTTATATAATTTGTAGATAATTAGTGTTTACATTATCACCTCTTGTTTAATAAACCTATTACCCATGAAACATCTAAACCTTCATATTAAAACATTAGTGTGATAAGGGTTATTTATAGTAGTATAATTAGATTGTAGGTTGATATTTCATAGTGCATCTTCAACAAGTTATGTATTTCATGTTTGGTGCATCACCTACAAATTTTTTGGGTTAAATTAGTACTCTTCTTTCCCTTTTCCATGTCAATGAAAGTCGTACTATTAGTTTAAGTTTTTTAGTTTAGGAACTATCCCAAAATCTAGAGGTTTTACTCACTTAGAGGTCACCCATAACCCAAAGTCAATCCTATTGCATAGATCAAGTTGAAAGGGATTGAATCACCCTCTCATATGGTGAAATTTTGAGATATAACAAAGTTCACAAAGGCTATAATCATATGCTTGGTGTATATTGGAGATAAGATTAGGTCCTAAGATCTTGACCAAAGGAGGGTACCTTAGTATCCTTCCATTTAGTGTCATTATTTCTTTGATCCATTACCCCTCTTTTATGAGAAATCATTAAGAGATTATGGGGTTAAAATACACTACCAAACCCTATAGGGTTAGTTTTGGGATTTTCAAGTGGGTTTGTGAGAATTTTCCTAAAGGAGTAAGGTTTCACATGTTTCCATAAATCCGTATCAGTCTTGTGAAAACATCCCCATCATATTCATGTTTGTGTAAGTTATAGCTAAGTATAACCCTTCATGGATGGAGAAGTTGTAGGTTTAGATCAGGGAAAAGAGGGTGACATATCATCCCACCTACATATGGACATATAAAATATTAATTATCTCTCCTTCAAGCTCAAATCCATGCTTTTGAAGAGGCCTTAGAGTCTTTTAGTGAAAAAAACCTATCCCTTCTCTCCATCATTCTCCTTGATAGCTTTATACAGGTAGTCACATCATTTCTTGGTATGTATAGAGGAGAGAGAATGGTGAATTATGATTATGGGAAAAGGAATGGAATATAATGGCCTTCTAACCATTAGCATTGGTTTCTATATTTATGGCCCATGCTTTATGAACAAATGTTAAAAACTCAAGTAGTCAATTATCTTCTACATTTACATAGGATCACATTTTAAATAGTTTCAATGCATTATTGGCTTGGTTGAGGAAAGTTTTGGTTTCATATGTCTTATATAATTCTTCATAGTCCTTAAAATTCAATCATTATCATTGGTTGGCATGTGTGAGTTTAAGGAAATAAATAATCCTTATTTAGGAGTAGTTGTAGGTTAAGGGAAATTATTTTCTTGATGTTTTAAGGTCTGTAGTACATAAAATAAATGAGGATTTATTTATTAATAGAGTGTTTTATTCTTGGATATTCAATATAATTTTCCTTGATCCTTGATCCCATAATTAGGTCATTAAAATAATCTCTATTCCTTGATCCATTACAAGTGTGAGCAGGGTGTTTTATTTTGATAACTATAGAGAATCATAAGTTTATAACAAAACATGCATGAGATTAATTTTATGGTCATACTATTTGGTATTGGATTTATGCACCTCACTTCCTCATACTCATAGACCATTCTCAGCCTAGAGAGACATGCTCCTAATTGAGCATCTATAGGCTTGTTTAGGCAAACTAAACAAGTGAAGTATTGACTGTTAGGATTAGGACATTAAATTATTAAAGATCATAATAATAAAAAGGATCATGAAGAATCATGTATAATTAAGATATCAAGATTAAAAATATTATACCATTCAAAGATGAGAAATTTAGTCAAAACACTTATTGAGCACACAGGACTATGACTATAAATTGAAGAGACACTAATTATGTAATGAGTCAGGAGGTATGGAGGTTTGTATAAGAACAATAAATAATAATGAATCATGATATAACCATTAAAAATAACACTAAATAATAACTTGAAAAGGAATGTACTTCTTACACTCATAGTTAAAAAACTTAGAATCACCATCTTCAAGCCTGACCATAGAAGGACAATAATCTAAGAAAAGGGATACATTTTAGGGTGATTTCATGTTTAGAAAGTGCATTGAGATTTAAAATTTCATATCAAGAATGAGAAATTTTGAGGATTTATGAGAAAGTCATCAATAAGGATACCCACCTCTTACACATAGTCAAGAGCCAAACTACAACCTACATGCCAACATGAGAAAACAAGGTACCGAGGGGTGGATGAATTAGACAAAATATTAAAAAATACTATATATGTAAGAGGACCCTAATAAACATGTTCCTATTATAGGCTAAATTTTCACCCTTGGAGAGCATTATTTAAACCCTTTCCAATTGAGATATACAATGGAAACCACCCTAGGTTGTGGGTCACCTATGGTGAGGTTAAACCTCTAGATTAGGTTGGATTCCTCTTGATGCTCACTATTTCTCTTAATTTATACTCATTTATTAATTTTGTAAGAAGATAAGAAACTAGTAATAAGGGTGTGGTAAAAATAACTCATTGTTGATGCATCCATAATTTAGATGATGATGGAGAACTCATCTTTCAATAGGAAGGAATAACCTGTAAATAAGAACACATTAAAAAAAAGGGGTTATTAACAGGATAGTTAAGTGGACTGCCTAGCACGAGTTAGATCCAAGAAGTGCACACTTGCTAGGAGGCCATCAATCCCCTGTTGATAAAAATCAAGTTATAAATGACAAATTAAAGCACTCACATAAGATAAATGAAATACAATACAAGAAGAAAGTACAATGTTTGTTAAATAAAAATGACTAAATCTAGAAAAATATAGTTAATACTTATGTTAAATTAGATGAGATCTAGTTCAAAAAATTAAAAAAGGTTCTATGAAAAGGAACATAGAAAGTTGGGTTTGGTTTGGGGTAAGGGGCTGAAAATAACTTGTTATTTTTTACAACAATGACCATCAATGGTTGGGTGAGCCATTGGTGGTTAAGTTGACCATCGATGGTTAAGATGACCATTGGTAGTTGGGTAGCCATCGATGATTGGGGGTAAGTATTGGTGGTTGGGTAGCCATCATTGGTTACCTATGGATTTTTGAAGGTAATCAAAAAATAACTGTAGAATGGGCTATTAGTTAGATAGAGGTTTTATTAAGGGTATGATATCTAGGGAATAAGGTACACATAGGTTAGATTAGGTTAGAGAGGCTATAAATCCAAATAAAATAAAGAACAAGTAAAATATACCTATAGCTTTTTAGATGGTTGATGGTGGAAGGCTGAGGTAATTTTTCTAGAGTAATAATATTTTAGCCTCAAAAGTAAATTCAATAGAGGTTTAGGTCTATTTTTTTGATGTTGAGTTACTAAAAGAAGATTAGATGTTGGAGAGATTGAATAGCTATATACAAGAAGATTTGATAGTTTGAACATTGATCCTTTTCACCTCCCACTCCCCTCTTTTTATAGGAAAAGAGAGATGGAAGATTGAAGGTTCCTTAGAGGGTGAGGTTATTGATCATGATGCTTAGAATTTTATTATCACTGCATAAGGAAAACATATTAAATTTTATCTCATTATCTTACACACAACTGGTGATGTGTTAAGAAGGTGAGGAGGTGAGGCCTTGACTGTCGACGGTTAGGCTAACTATCGATGATTAGGTTCAATATTAATAGTCGAGTGTCTAATGGAAAAAGGGTCAAATTAAGGTAAAAAAGGGTTGGTTAAAAAGGTTAAAGTATTAGGTTAATAAGTTAGCTAACTAGGTGGTCAACTAGACTCACGGTCTAATAGGGGTCCTAAGGTATTTCAAAAACTAAAACTGTCATGTGTAATTTATTAGTGTCTACATTTTAACCCTTTTTTTTATGTAGATTTAAATTAAAAACTTTTAAAATAAAAATAGAGTGCCAGTTGAAGGTCTAATTGCCTTGAGTATGTTCCCCCTCAAACTGGGAGTCAATGAGGTGAAACAAAAATTTAGTTAGAGTTTGATAAATGATTGATGGTGAGTCACTAGGTGGTGAAAAAAGGGTTAGGAATTTGAAACACAATTATTCACACAAAATGTGAATAAGTGTGATAGCCAAGATCACACATAAACTAAGGTTTACAATGTTGGTTAAAAAAAAGGTTTATTTTACAAGAATATGTGATGGGATAACTAGTCTACAACATTAGTCATAACTGATCAGATTACTCTATAAGTATCCTAGACATGGTTGATATTTTCATAGGTATTTGAGGTAAGAAGTGTTCCCTTAAAAAACATAAATGGTCTAGTCATGCATGAGGCAGTGTAAAATACAAATGGTCAACATGGCAAAAATGGTCAATGTGGTTAAAAAAACAATATGAGGTCATCACAAAATATGCAAATAGTTCAAGTTAAAAATGTCCAACATTGAGGTGGATGTGGTCTAATAATTAGTTGGAAAAGGGTAATCTCTAAAAAGTTCAAATTTAGTATGGGGGAGATTAGGTTACCTCAAAAATTTGGCATGTAGGTATAAGTACCTAAAATAGAAAAGTGATACCCTAACTATCAACAATCAAGGGTTTCTAAGCTTGACTATCGATGGTCACCCTGATCATCGATGGTCAGGGGGGAACCCTAAAAATCTCAAATATAAAAGGTGAAAATAAAAAATCATATTCATTTTTGACACATTTTACCTCCATGTTTTGTGTTCTAGTGAATTGCTTAATTTGTCATCTTGTTAGGAGATTGTTTGATTGATTATTTTGTTGAGTTGGAGGTTGGTGATTGGTTGAGTTTGATTTCTATGGTGATTGGTGAGGACCAGTGATGCAGGGTAGATGAAGGTGAGATTGAGTAGCTAGATGTGTGCTCAAACTTGATAGTAATTGAGGAATGAGGTATGATGTGTATTAAATTTTTTAGTTTAGTTATTTTGTGGTGGATTTGTTAGGGTTTTTGGAAAATTTGACCTAGTTTAGGTTTTGGGAAGAATAGGTAAAATTAGTATGTAAAATTGAAATTTAAAGGGGGTTTTATGTTGGGGATAAGTGATAGTATAGTTTTAGGTAGTTCAATGAATGAATTTTGTTGATTTTGATAATTTTAGGTGGGTAGGGCAAGGGTTTTGCCACTGATAGTCATAAATAGTGACCATTAGTGATTAAACCCAACTATCAAATGTTAGATGTAACCATTAGTAGTCTACCACCGAAGGGAGAAGTTCACATGACCATCGATGATTGTAAACACCATCAATGGTTGAGTATTTAGGGAAGGTTATTATCAAATGGAAAGGGATAACAAAATGTTTTGAAATCATGAAAAGGGATTATGGGTATTTTAATATACCTAGGTGTAGGTAAAGATAAGGCATATTAAAATGCTTAATGTGTTGAAAAGCAAGATGCTAGTTTTGATGGACTTAGGAAGTTTGTTAGAGAATTTTGTAGGTTTATAGTTAGGTATTGTTGGGTAGAAACCTAATTTTATATATATGTTTGGTTTGAATATGTTTGGGTAGGTCTATAAATAAGTGGATATTAGTGAATGTAGGTAGATAAAAAGGTTAATGCTAAGTAGGTCTAGGTAGAATGATTTAAAATGAAGTGATGAGATAAATTGATCATTTTGTAGACACAAAGCTAGATCTAGATGAGGGATTGGGTTCCCAAGACTTTTGTGATAATTCATGATGGGATGACTGAAAATGAGTGGACTCATATGGAGGAGGTTAGATTTGAGTCCATGGTTCATTATTAACACTGGCTATGGGATGCAACTATGATCATGGCCCTCATCAAAAGATGGGACTCAACCATGAACACAATTTTGTTACTGATAGGGGAGATCAACATCCTAATATAGGATGCACATAAGATTACATAACTACCCATTTGAGCGAAGATAATTTACCATATTGAGAGTGAGGAGAGAGATGACCATATAGATCTATTATATGGTGAGGATTGGGTTCATGCTAGGTGGCATTTTGGTAGATTTATCTATAGGCCTTTATACCAAAGGGCTCTAGAGGATTGACGTTTGATGACCATGATGATGATGGAAGTGTCTTATATTTGCATTGCCTAATTTGAGTCATGGTTGGTTTTCATATCTATTATTGGGAGTATTAGTAGAGATGTTGTTGGGTAGGATAACATTTGGGTGGGATCCTATGTTTTTCGTTTAGATTTATAGGGTATAGGATTTTAAAGCTCATAAATAATATAGGATCAGTGTTGGGTTTGTGCTCCATTGTTGGACATACGAGGACATTAGGGTGTTGAGTATTTTGGGGATACCATTAGATGGATACACCTAGGTATACTTCACAGTGGGTTTCCTTTGATAGAGGGAGACTATGTATTGACTAGGGTAGGTAGAGGTTTCAAAGAAATTGTCTGGTTCAAATATGCCTTGGAGGGTATAGTGGTAGGTGATGTGGTGTGGAGGCCATATGTGGGTTGGCCCAGATGGGCCTAGTATAGTTATCACACTCTATCTTTATAGAACTAGAGGTGGATAAATGGGAGGAGAGAGGGGGAGACATAGCTTAACACCTTTGATCAAGTATGATGGTAGTTTGGTCTTGTGTATGGGATTCTAACTCCTTCTCTAAGGTACAGGAGAGAGGATGTGGAGTTTATACTTCTAGAGCTTCAACCACAAAATGTAGTGTGGGATCAAGAGGAGATGCCAGCTAGAGTAGTGATAGATGATATTCATTTTGTTGATGGATATATAGCATGGTATCAGGCCCTATATGTAGTAGTCAATTTTGGGTGGGATGATGGGGTTAGTAAGCCATAGATGTGGATCATACTAGGTTACTGATACAGGGTGGTGACCAAAATGGGTAGGCACAGGTAGCACTAGTAGCGGCATAGGCCTATATTATAGGTCTACAAGGATAGGTGGCCACTCTATAGGGTCAAATTGTCATTTTATAGGTTTATGTTACCACATTGATAAGAGAGTGAGATTAGGTGAGGATCTCTCTTGATTTAGTGACCCAAGAGAGAGAGATACCTTGAGATAGAGGGAAGGAATGGAAAAAACACTAGTATGAGGACCACTTGATATGATTATGATGACATGATACTTAGATACTATTGAGGAGCTGAGGTACTATGAGGTGATAGTGTTTTTATAGTGTCTATAAGAGCCAAGATATGGAGAGTATAGGGCCAACTTAGTAGGTGGTCCAGATATAGCTACTTTAGGATAGTGGGAATCTACAATGGGTCAGGTAGGTAGATCAAGGGGACCAACACCAAATGGTAGTGCAGGTGGAGGAGTAGGATGGGTGAGTGGTAGTGTTGTCTTAGGGGCCTAATTATATAATGCATATTTTTTGATTTTGATACTAACTTACATGTCGATGATGTGATATGTACATGAGAGAGATTTATACATTATTACATGTATCATTATTTGATGGAAATGATATATATGATGATGTTTGTGATGATGATGACATATATATATATATGATGTATGTTCAGGATTACATGTTTATGCTCAAGTTTATGGTTCATGGTTTGATGTCATGTGATGTTGTGATGATGGTGATTTTATTTATAGTTATGTTCATGTGGTTTTATGATTTGATGTTATGAGATGAATTTTTATGATAAATGGATAGGATGATACATAGATATATGGATGATGTATGTTATGGTTCTTGATGTTTTAATCTCAGATTTTTTTATGGATATGATGATGAATTGTTTAATTAGGGTTTTTTATGATATGGTGTATGTTCATATGATGTGTTGATTGTAAATGGATAGGATGATATTATAGATATAGAGATGATGTATGATGTGATTCATGATGTTTTGATCATAGATTTACATGTGATGTGGTTCATGGATATAGTTCATAATGTTGCATTCATTATCGATGTTTGTTGTTCATGATCATGAAGATGTAATCTTATTATGGTTAAGGATGTGATGAAAATATGTAATGTCCCCAATTTTCTATTATAATGGTTTAATTAATTAATTAAATTATTATGAAAATAAAATTGACTTCTTCTAGAAGTTTCCTGGGAAGGCTTTAAAAAGAAGGGGAAAGCAAAGCATTGGCATCATCTAATATCTTCTTTTACAAAAATTATTCTGAGAAGCTTGAATCAGTGATTCAGCTGGAAATCTCTGAGGACGAAACCCTTCAGTAGATTGGCGAAGAGTTGGACGAAACCCCAGCGCTCTGTCGGAGGTGGATTTGAGATGGAATCTAGATTGTGCATATTGGTCAGATCGGGAGCTTCAGAGGCCATTCATGGAGTATACCAGGGTTCAGCTTATGCAAATGGGTTCCAGGTATTTATTCATTGTTTAGCCTCCAGATTTATATATTCTATTTGCATATCAGGTTCGGGTATGGAATCCATACGGATTGACAGGTCGGCACCAGGCCGTACCAGTAGGGTCAGGGATAGGAAAGGGCTCAGTTCGGACGCAGGGTTATACAGAGACCGACATCGGCATATAGACCGACATCGGCCGATTATCTATCGACGCTGGCAGTCAGGCAGTCAGACAGGCAGAGGTCACCTTCAGACGACTGACGGCGGTAGGGTATCGACCGACGTCAGCATCCTCAGCGACCGACGTCAGCGACTGTGTTTTCTGGACACAGCAGGCCGAGAGCACGCAATCCCAGGTTTTTATTTCCAGTTTAGTAGTTATTATAATAATTGGGTTTTGAGACCAATCTGTAATAATTTTATAAACATCTGGGCTATAGTATCAGTTACATTCGGTTTTATATCTATGTCCAAGTGATTGAATGCTGTAATTAGTGGAAATCAAATTTATTTGCTTTCAATCCTAGTTTGGGATCTTTCAGTGGTATCAGAGCCATGCATCTTGCCAGCCTGTAGGGGTAAAACTGTTTTATTTCTATGCATCCTGGAAGATTTGATAGAAGCCATAGATATTTTACACGTAGTAGAGCTCAGTACGAGCGAGAGTTGGGTTTAGGGCAGCCACCTATCATGGCCGAAGAACAGAGGAATGCCCATAGAAACCAGGATGAAGAAGAAAGGGAGATGATGAGGACTCTCATCACTACCCAGCCCAGGATTGTTCAGGCTCTAGACAGATTACAGGATACCATGGAACGTTTAGAGGTGGATAGACACAGAGGTAGAAGGAATAGATCAGCTTCAGTGACTAGTAGTGATCATACCCATCACTCCAGTCAGCATAGTCACCATTCCCGTTCTTCAGTGGGGAGTTCCCGTCATTCCTCTAGGCGACATCATCATCATACACCTACTCCTAATAGACCACTACTGCCTCAGTTTGTACCAGGTGGACAACCAGCACAGGTGGAACCACCAGAGATGGGGTTCCAAGAGTCCATTTTGGCAGCCACAGCAGAGTGGAGAGCTTTACCCCCAGAGGTTAGGGAGGTTTTTCCTCTTCCCCAGTATTATGCACAGCGTAGGGACACAACGAGACTCAGGGGAGATCGGGGTAATAGACCACCACAGCAGCAGCATAATCATGACCTCAATAGAGCTACGGGGAAGATTACATTGGCTTCATATAATGGCACTGGAGAGACTAGTGCAAGAGCTTGGGTCCACAAGCTGGACATATATCTTTCTTTGAGGCCCATGCCTGAGCGTGAGGCCATTCAGTTTGCAGTGTTACATCTAGAGGGGATTGCATATGATTGGTGGCACCATGGATTGGTCACCCAGGATCACGCCTTAGTTCACTCCTATGCTGAGTTCACGGAGAGACTTATTGCACGGTTTGACCGTAAGGATACAGAACTTTACTACAGGGAGTTGGCTCATCTTAGACAGAGTGGACACGCAGAAACTTATATTAATGAGTTTCAACGTATTGCGGTTATGGTACCTGATATGCCTCAGAGACGGAGTGTGATGTTATTTATTGAGGGGTTACAGGATAGACTTAAGGGACTGGTACGTGCTTTCCAACCAGCCACTCTTAAGGATGCCATTGATGTGACATTGAGACTGGATACTGTACCCACTTCTTATCAGGGTGATAAGAAAATAGCTGCGGAATCTCAGCCTATACAGAAGGCCAATACACCACAAATTAAAGAAGGGCCATCCTCTACAAATCCTTGGATGAATCAGGAGACTAGGAATGACTTGAGGAGGAAAAAGTTATGTTTTTCCTGCAAAGACCCATGGGAACCAGGGCACCGTTGCATGGGTAAAGGAAAGGTTCATTTGATTGAAGTAACTTCTGAGTGTGGAGATGAGGAGGTTCCTGATACGGACATTGAGGATAATATTGAGCAGGATTAGATACAGTTGGAGTTAGACACCCCAGAGCCTTTGGCATCAGCGAAAGCAATTATGGCTACTCTCTCCAGTTATCCTAACTTTCATGCCTTTCAGTTGAAAGGTACACTTGAGGGTAAGTGGGTAGTGAGCTTGGTAGATACAGGTGCTACACATAACTTCATTGACTGGAAGTTAGTGGGAAGGCGTGGATTACAGTATGAGAAGTTTGGTGGTTTCGGGGTAAAGGTGGCAGATGGTGCAGTATTGGGTTGTACCAGACGGATTCCACAGCTCAGCATTCAGATGGGGACTTACACTTTGACCGATGATTTTTATGTGTTTCCTTTAGAGGATTATGATGTGGTCTTGGGCATGCAGTGGTTACAGGGTATTGGGCGCTACATTATTGATCACCATCGTATGCAGTTAGAATTCCTTTCTAGAGGAAGGAAGATTATCTTGAAGGCAGCACAAGATGGAGAACCTAAGGAGGGGTCATATCACAGGATGGAGTCTCATTTTACAGGCGATGTGGTAACTAATTCTATTTGTTGCAGGGCATTTTCCTTTCCAATTATTAGTCAACACCCTTATGGGGATTGTGAGAGTTTGTTAATCAGAGTAGCGCAGCGGTTTTTTTTCTAAATCTAAGGTATGTGATGGTGAATTTGCTAATTACATATTGAGGATTATCACACTACTCTCTAGAATAAACAAGGTGAATGTAGTCACAGATATTTTCCAGCCTGGTGTTTCTGACAGAAGAATTTGCAAGTTTTCGAGAATAACATGGGATCCAGGAAGTTGGTGTTGGAAAGAATTGCTTGAGGACAAGCAATCTCCGGGAAGGGAGGACTGTAATGTCCCCAATTTTCTATTATAATGGTTTAATTAATTAATTAAATTATTATGAAAATAAAATTGACTTCTTCTAGAAGTTTCCTGGGAAGGCTTTAAAAAGAAGGGGAAAGCAAAGCATTGGCATCATCTAATATCTTCTTTTACAAAAATTATTCTGAGAAGCTTGAATCAGTGATTCAGCTGGAAATCTCTGAGGATGAAACCCTTCAGTAGATTGGCGAAGAGTTGGACGAAACCCCAGCGCTCTGTCGGAGGTGGATTCGAGACAGAATCCAGATTGTGCATATTGGTCAGATCGGGAGCTTCAGAGGCCATTCACGGAGTATACCAGGGTTCAGCTTATGCAAATGGGTTCCAGGTATTTATTCATTGTTTAGCCTCCAGATTTATATATTCTATTTGCATATCAGGTTCGGGTACGAAATTCGTACGGATTGACAGGTCGGCACCAGGCCGTACCAGTAGGGTCAGGGATAGGAAAGGGCTCAGTTCAGACGCAGGGTTATACAGAGACCGACATCGGCATATAGACCGACATCGGCCGATTATCTACCGACGCCGGCAGTCAGGCAGTCAGACAGGCAGAGGTCACCTTCAGACGACTGACGGCGGCAGGGTATCGACTGACGTCGGCATCCTCAACGATCGACATCGGCGACTGTGTTTTCTGGACACAGCAGGTCGAGAGCACGCAATCCCAGGTTTTTATTTCCAGTTTAGTAGTTATTATAATAATTGGGTTTTGAGACCAATCTGTAATAATTTTATAAACATCTGGGCTATAGTATCAGTTACATTCGGTTTTATATCTTTGTCCAAGTGATTGAATGATGTAATTAGTGGAAATCAAATTTATTTGCTTTCAATCCTAGTTTGGGATCTTTCAAAATACATAAAGAAAATTAGATAAAAAACTGAATGTAGGAAAAAGAGTTGAGAATCATGAGATAAATGTCTATATGAACCAATGATAAGAGGTTAAAGAAAAATAAATATGCTTTTTTATTGGTAAGGACCTAGCAAACCTAAAGTCAGATTGGCTTAAGAAAATTGTACCTTTTGAATGCTTTGCATTAGCATGCTTAGGTTGATAAAAAGGTGTCTTGATCACAATTGTGTTAGGTAAGCTCAAAATCCCTTGATTTATAGATGGTATAAAGGAGAGGTAGGTAATGGGAGTATAAAAGGAAATGTGTGATAGGTAGGGTAACCTTATGTGGATTAATTTCCCCCTTCTATAGGTGACTTAAGAACCATACTAGACATGTTCATGCCTTATGCTAGGTGTCGACTGATCGATGTAGGAAGTCTACTAGTGATAGATATGAAAGATAATTGAAACTTTCTTGGGATAGCTGATTTTGACATAGGGTTTTTTGTATATTTTTTTTTGCGGTTTGTGAATTCAATCAATGAAGCTTCAAATGATTGCTTTTGACCCATTTGGCTTAGCCATACTTCAAGGGAGTGGTATAAGTTTGGGTTTGTTTATTTTGGTAGCTATACTTCAAGGGATAAATCTATCTTTTAATCAATTATAGAGTGTTTGGGGAAGTTGTTATTCAAGGGAGTAGTCTATAATGTTATAAATATGTGACCCAAATGATATTTTGGTATCCCAAATTGTGTTTGATGCAAATTTTTTTTAGACATGGACATATCTATTTAGGCTTAGAGGTTTTTCTTTATGAGGGTTAAAAATTTAATATAAGAAGGTGAAATGATGGGTTTTAGAGACAAAGGATCATGGGATTCTATTTGATTAGAGACAAGAATTATCCATGAGAACCATGTTATGAGTAGATCTATGGTACACATATTTAGGATTAGGCTATGGCTATGACATTTGATCATATGGTTCTTTGTTGTAATTGATAGTCCTCAAAGGGAAAGGGATAGGTAAGTGAAGGTGAAAATATCATAAATCAAGGGATGAGCTTAAGTTAGACAAAAAAGTGAGTTTGATCCTTCTTTAAAAAAATAAAGGATGTAGATACAAAGCATTGAAAGGCTCAAGTTCTATTATGCCTTCGAGAGAGGATAAATGATAAGCTCCTAATACATACTTATAGGTTATGATGTAGGGTCCAAGCTAATTGAAATAAAATTTTCATCTTTTGTTTTTCTCCATATTGATTAAATGTTGCTTTTCCTTTAAGATGAGGCCTTTGATATTGAATTCTTATTCCTTTATGTGTTTGTTATAGGCACACTTTATTTGTTCTTGGTAGACATGAATATGGTTAAACACTATGAGGTGATGTTCATCATGTAGTTCAAGTCATGCCAATCATTCTTGACAATAGTTTCTCTCAAAAACAATCTCTTATAAAGATATGCAAAGAGAGGGAATCTAGACTTTGAGAGGTAAAACTACCTCTACTATGAAGACTAGAGAGAATAGAGTAGCACCCATAGAGGTTCAAATTCTAGTATGATAGGCCCATAAAGTGAAATGGATGTGTAAATGTAAATCCTAACCTAAAGCACTAGTGAATTTGGTTAAAATTTTGTTAAGGATTTTGTTAGAGGCTTCCACATATCTATTTTCTTATGGATGGTAAGGTGAGGAAAAACATAACTTAATGACAAATGTGTCATAGAGAACTTGGAATTTCTTGTTCTTGAAATATTTACCATTATAGATGATGATCTTATGAGGAACACTAAAATCATAAATGATGTGATAGTTGATGAAGTTGATAATTTTATTGGCTTTGGTAGAGATGAGAGGAATGGTTTCCACCCACTTGGTGCAATACTCAATAGTGGTAATGACGGATTGGTGACATTATGAAGAATGAGGATTGATTTCCCTAATGAGATCTAGGCCCCATTGTGAGAATGGCCAAAGGTCCTTGGATACTTGGAGGTTATGGGCCATTATGTGTTGTTGACATTTGATGCACCTATTTACATAATCACAAAAATCTTGGTTGAGGGTAGGCCAATAGTATCCAAGGTGAAGGTTGTGCTTAGTGATATCTAAACCACTAAAGTGTCCCTCATAAATTCTATCATGCATTTCCTTGATAGCATAGGAAGCTTCATGACTATGAAGACAAAGGAGAAGGAGGCCATCAAAGCTATGTTTGTAAAGGATTCCACGTAATATGGTGTAATGAGAGGTACTCTTAATAAAATCTCTTTGGGAATTTCTAGAGAGGTTGGGAGGAACAATGCCAAGGTTGAGGTAATCAAAATTTTGTTTATACCAAATTTTTGATGGAGAAATTTCCATACTAAAAATAGTAGGGAGGTTAGAATGGATATAATATGGGGTGACAAAGCTATGAATGGTAACAAATATTTTATATTCAGGAGGTTAAGATGGGATTTGGGAAGCAAAGAAATCCATTATATCTATGAGATTGTTTATAGATCATAGAACTGACTAGATAAGGTAATGCTCAAATAATTATAAGAGTACATCTATGAGTTTTTTGTACTTTAGTAGGACATCATTTTTAAATTGGTAAGATACATTGACCTGGGTGACCACAAGTTGGGAATAATTAAAGACACTGATTACCTTGACTCCTAAGGCTTGAGTGATTTGGAGACCTATGACTAGGGCTTCATACTTAGCTACATTATTGGTGCATTAAAATTTAAGTTTAAAGGAAAGGGGAAGAGTTTCACCATCAATGGGAATGATAATAACTCTAACACCTCCACCATGTTGGAATTTAGAGCCATCGAAGAACATGGTCATTTGGTAGGTGGGGTCCTCTTGAGAAAGAGTCATGATGGACTCATCAAGAAATGCAATAAGAAGAGGTTGGTTACCTATTATAGGATCTTTAGCCAATTTATCAACAATGACTTACCCTTTAATTGAATTCTACTATAGGAACTCAAGGTCAAACTTATCTAGGAGCATGAGCCACTTAGCCATACATTGGTTTTGGTATGGTTTAGAGTGAATGTACTTGAGTGGGTTAGTGTTAGTGATGATGTAGGTTTTGTGATTAAGAAGGTAATGTCTAAGTTTTTAAGTGAAAAATATGAGGGTGAGGAAAAGTTTCTTGGGATGGGAATACTGAGTCTCATACTCTAAAATTGTTTGGATTATGTAGTAAACAACTTACTCTTTGTTCTATTCATCAAGGTGAGTGAGCATTGTCCCTAGGGAATGGTCTATGGAAGAGATGTAGAGGTAGAAGGGTTGATCGTATTTAGGAGGGATCAAAATAGGTGGAGAAATAAGGTACTCTTTAAGTGAATAAAAGGATTGTTTAAAGTCCTTGGTACACTAAAAAGGATGTGGCTTTCTTAAGGAGATGGTGAAAGGGTTGACATCTATCCAATAATTGAGAGATGAAATAGTGGATTGATTGGAGCTTCCCCTATAAGCTATGGAGTTGCTTAAGGTGTGTTAGAGGTGGAATTTCAAGGATTGTTATAAATTTGGTAGGATCTACTTTGATTCCTCAAAGGGATACAATAAATCCAAGAAGCTTTCAAGAAAAAGACACCAAAAATACATTTCTTGGGGTTAAGGCAAACATGAAAATGGATAAGGATTTTTAAGATGATTTTGAGAACATCTAGATGATCCTTGTGATATTTAGATTTCATAAGGAGATCATACGCATATTCCTTGATTTTATGGATGAGATCATGGAAGATGTAGGTCATGGCTTGATAATAGGTTACACCAATATTATTTAGACCAAATGGCATGAATTTGTAGTAAAAGGTTACCCATGGGATGATGAGAGAGGATATGTGTTGATATTTAGGGGTAATAAAGATATGATTATAACCCTAAAAACCATCCATGAAAGATAACATCTCATGGCTAGCTATAAGATTAACTAGTTGGTTGATTCTAGGCAAAGAAAAGTCATTATTTGAGCAAGTGAGGTTAAGGTTGAGAATGTCAATATAGAGGCAAAGTCCCCCTATGGGTTTGGTAATAAGAATGATGTTGGAAACTCATTAAGGATAGTCAGTAGGTTAGATGAAGTCTACATATAATAAGCATTGAATCTCCTCTTTCACAAGGAAGGTGATGTGAGGGTGCATCCTACAAAGCTTTTATCTGACAAGTTTAACATCAGGATGGGTGACAATGTTTTAGAGAGAAATAGAAGGGTAAATTCCAAGAATATATTGATAGGACCAAGTAAATTCTATACTATGTTCATGAAGGAAGGAAGGGTAATCTTGTTGTTCCATGGAATTCAAGGATTGCCCATTCTTGACAATATGAATGTTATCCTGAGTACCCAAGTTGACATCAATGGTATATTCATTCAACATGGTTTGATTCTTAAAAAGGAAGAGATTTATGGATAGAAGAATCCCCTTCACAATGGTAGGTGGGAATGGAATCATCATCTTAATGTTAAATGGTGTTGATATTAGGAGAGTCATTTTCTACCATTTTAGGATGGATGAGAGGATTTTTTTTAGTTTGGTCATCCTTTTTGATAATTTAGGGGGCCAAAACTAATGGTATTGATAAAAAAAGTTAGGTGTGATGATATCAAAGTCCTCAAACTTCAAAGGAGATGGGGTTGGTGAGGATGGGATATCCTCATCAGGGGTAGAGATGGGTTTTGGTGAGGTGGGTTCTTTTGGTGGTATGAACCCAAGGCCAAATAACTCACAAGGTTTTTTGTTTTGATTATGGGTAACTCATGAGGCAAAGGACAAACCCATTCCAAGCACACCTATGGAGGTACACTTTGGAAAATATAGGTTTTTTTAGAGAGGAGAAGTTAGAGGTAAATGGTCAAATATGAGGGGTGGTAGAGGAATCAAGAAGTGGATGATTGAGTCCCCCATAGATGAAATTGGTTTGATGTTTGGGTGGTCCAAAAAGGATGATGGTTCTAATGTTAGGGTCATAAATAGGATCATGGGTGACGTTCCTATACTCTTAAAGAGTAGGGAAAGCATCCAAGGCTAGAAGATGATATTTCCCAAGTGAGAGACATTGGAATATGGCTTCCAAAGGTTCTTTTATGGGGATCTATGAAGAATAGATGGATGAGCTTGTTGAAACTTCATAAACTATGGGGTGAAACTATTGGTAGTTGGTGGTGAGGTGGATGGATGAGGAAGAAGGACATAATTATGAATGCACATCATATTATAAGATGCAAAGGGATTAGGGTTAGTTGGTATGGTGATTACATAACCTTCATACTTAAATTTGATACAATGATGTAATTTATGAGGGACACAAATCATAGCATAGATACAAGGGCATCCAAGTAAAACATTTTATTAAAAATCACCCTCTAAAATGTAAAAGAGTTATAGAATGGTGTGAGGTCCTAAGAAAATATAGAGAATAACTAGCCCTAAGGTAGTGGTCATGGTGTCATTAAAGGAGCAAAAAACCATTACAGTTTCAAACGTGATGTTCTTTGGTAAGTCATGTTGGTCATAGGCATGGGAGGAGATAATGTTGATGCCAGCTCCTCCATTAATCATCACCTTTTTTATATGGGTTTGGTTGATGTATATCATAATGAAGAGGGGAGAATAAAGATCCTCAAGATGTACAAAAGGTATTTTTGAATCCTTAAAGGTAATTAGGGTGAAAAGTTGAAAGGCTCTAAAAAAGGTTGATAATGGTTTAGGATCTTCATTTTGAACCTATATGGATAACATGATCTCTATTAATGTTTGACAATGAGGAGGAGGGGTGTTGATTAATTCATACAAGATCATTTTCACTAGAGTTTGGTGAAGTTGTTTCAAAATTACACATTGAATGGATTCAAAAGGGTTGGAAGGAGAGGCACCCAAGATAAATAATTTGGGTTTAGGTAATGGTGGAGGTGTTTGGGTTATATTTAAAGGTTGAGGGTTTGAAGGGTATGTCTATGTAATGGACACTTTAGCCTTTTCCTTATCTTTCTATTGGGCCTAAGACTAGGTAACCATATGAATAGTGTGGATAAGAGGACGTGTTGGTTTAGATGATTCCTCATACCTCTTAGGTGAGAGTGTAAGGGGTAGCTAAGTCTTGGGTAGCTTGGATTGGTAGTTGGGTTGGTAATGGGCTTAAGGGAGGTTCATTAGATAATAGATTTTCCTCATCCTATAGGTTATGGACTGGTGTTTGGAGAGCCTTATAGTTCTCTATATCATGTCCTAGTGTTCTATGTTATAGGCAAATAAAATTATGATTGAACCATTTTGGTTTAAGATGTGAAGGGTCAAAAGTTTTGATGGGTGGTAAGGTAATAAAATAGGTTTTCAATAACCTTTATAGAATGGTCGAATAAGATTTGACTAAAGGTGTTGGATTTTTGGTTTTAAGAATGGGATCCTTCTTGGGAGCAGGCTTTACCATAGAAGTTAGAGGTGGTGGGATGGTTTTGGTGGGTGGTTTTATTTGGGATTGTTTGGTTATGGCTAGTTTGGAGGATTTACAGGTGGAAGGTGAAGGTTTGGTGATAGGTGGGAAGGCAAAGGTAGTTAAGATAGTCAAGAATGATGGGGATTTTATTCTTTTGGTGGAAGTAGGTGTGGGTATAATATAAGGAGAAATATTTCTATAGGAGGAATAGGTAATAGGGATAGTAGATGGATGGGGACCTAAAATTGAAGGTAAAATAAAAGGGGGTGGTATGGGTCTAGTTTTAGATGGTTTGCATGGTTCCACCTTTTATATAGGTTTAATCAAAGGTTTATTTGGTGGACTTGATGGGATTAAGTCCAAATTCAAATATGGATGAGTTAAGCTAGGAGTAGGAAGGATTCATAGGTTCTTGATGGATTTGGTGAGAGAGGTGTAGTGTGGTTTGGTAAATTTAGATTGATGTGGGTTAGATGGTTCCCCTATGGTTTTGGAGAAAGATGTATCTAAATATGGGGTTGAGGTACTTATGGGTTTGAGGGTATATGTAATTGAGGTTTAAGTTATTGTTTATTTTGGTAAGGTAGCCCAAGATGGTGCCAAAAAGTGGCCCTATCTAGATTGGGTTGAGAAGTAAACTCTATATTTTGGACCAATATAGAAAAAAGTTTATAGAGGGGTTTGATTCCTTGGTTATTGGTTTCAAATATTAATCTGATAGGTTGAGGTGAGGGAATAGTTTATTAACCTTTGCCTTAGGGGGAAGGTTAGATGGCTGAGTAATATGGTGTTTCTAGGGAAATAATAGAGGAGATGATCTCTTCTTTTGGGATGGTTTTCAAAGGATTGGTTGGTTCTATGGTAGGTAAGGAAGGTGTGGTTTGTTTATATGTAAAAAGGGAAGTGGTTGATTCCTTTATTTTGATGTCCAAAGTAAATAGTAGTGATTTCACCACATCCATAAGTGGATTGCAGTAAGAACTAGTTGATTTAATGGTTGCCTCCTTCGATATTTCTATCAAAAGAGAGGTAAGAAATTCAATGGTCTCTTCAATTGAAACAGAGGAGGTTTCTTCCTTTGTTTAGATATCCAAATCAATAAAATAATATTTCATCACTTTGATAAGTGGGGTGGAAAAAGAGGTAGTTGAGGTAATGGTTTCTTCAACAATAAGTTTACTTGTAATAATATTCACCATGTGTATCTCATGAGCATGAGATGATTTTGGTTGGTTGTTGTCATGTTTGGTGGAAGGTGAATGGTTAGGAAAAGGTTTCTAAAAGATGTCTAATTATTGGTTTGGAGGTGCATTAGGATTATCTATTGTAATTTTACCTATTTTGGATAATAGTTTTAAAGGTATTGAACTTACTAACATCGTGTCTGATAATGTGATGGAAGGAATATAGATCATTTTCATTATACCATCTATGTGTGGTGTGAGAGGCATAAAATTATTGGGTAGGTTTTATAGGAGGAAGTTGGATGATTTTACCTTTAAGTAGTTTATCCAAAACCAAATCATATGACTCCCTTATGGAAGTATAATGCCTTTGAGTGGTTCACTTTTGGTTGTGAGTTTATTGGGTTGATGGGTTGGAAAAATTGGTTTGATTAGGTTGTTTGATAATTAGAGGTGGAGAGGATCTTAGGAAAATTATGTTTGTAGCTACCTTTGTCTTGGCATTGGGATGGTTGGATGGATTGGTGGTTTTGGTTAAGGAAGGGTCATTGGATTTAAAACTAGAATTCTTATTTCTTAGTTTTAATTTCCCTTCATCAATGGCTCTGATTTCAAGTTTATGTGCCATGGTAAATTCCTCATTGAAGGTTATAAAAGTTTGAACCTGAAGATTCAGAGTAATATGTTTGGCACAATGTTGAAAAAAGAGTTCAATTAATTCAGGTTGAGGTAAGGAGAAATAAATTTGGTTAATGAGACCTCTCCATCTAGCTATGAAATCAGAAATTGATTCATCATTGAATTTCCTAATGGATTAAAGGACAGTAATGGAAACCTTTTTAGATATATCGACTAAAAGGTGATCTAAAAAGATCTAGGCTAGTTGAGAAAAGGAGAAGAAAGAGTGCTTGATAAGAGAATTATACCAATAAAAGGCTAGTCTAGATAGGGACCTAGGGAAAGTATGAAGGAGAAGAGAATAATTGTATGTAATCAAATAGCAAGAATGGTGGAATTCTCTCAAATATTGTTGAGGGTCCTCCTTACTTTAAAACTTGGAAAACTTAGGTAGTTCCCATTGAGGAGGATAAGGATGGATAGGAATAGATGGATGAATGGGTTTATTATAGATTTGATCATAAGATAGAAGGTTATGAGGTCCATAAATAGATGATTCAAGATTGGACATTTTATCCATGAACATCTTAACCAAATTTTTTTAAGGTTAAGGAGCTCCATAATTGGGTGGTAGGTTTGGTTGAGATTGGGTAGCTACAATATATGGATAAGAGGTGCAAGGTTGAGAAGATGCCACATATCGATATGTGGTCATGGAAGGTTGGGATTATGCCCCATATTATTATGCAGGCATAAAAGGTTCGGTAAAAGGTGGTATGTAGCCTTATAGATTAGGAACATATTGGTAAGATGTCATAGGTGTTTGTTGAGGGATGGACATGGGTTGGTTTAGAGGTATGGTTGAAGGGGTAGGTTGAGGTTAGGTGGTGACCCAAGTGCTAACAGGTGGAAAGGTATAGGGTATGGAAAGTACCAAATTTTGAAGAGGGGTAGATATTGGTTGGTTGGTAGTAAAAAGGGGAATGGTGGAGATAGTAGTAGAATATATCCCCATGAAAGGTGGGGTATAGGTAACAAGAGGTAAGGTTACCCCTAAATTGGAGGTGTTGGTTAGTGTAGGAGGAGTTTGGTTATAGGTTGGAATGCTAGATTGGTTGTCAATGGTGGTAGTAGATGGGATATTGGTATAAGAATAGGCTTGGGTGATCAAAGGTTGGGTGGAGATAACACCAACCATAAGAGGATGAGGTATACCATAGGGTAGATCTATGGGAGGAACCAAAGTAGTAGAGGTGTAGTGAGATAAGGTATTAAGGTAATGCTAGAGGGATACAAGATTTTTATCAAGGAATGTGGAAAATTTTTCATCACACTCAATAAATATCTAAGGCATGGTAGGAGGAGGAGAATGAAGAGAAGCCTCAATATCTGAAGTATACTCCATAGAGGAGGAAGATGAAGATGAAGGTAGTCCTTGGTTGTTTTGATTTATTAATTACTATTTAGTAAAGATCATGTGATAAAATAGGAAGAGAATGATGAAACAATTCACACACCACAATGATAAGGGTGTTGGGTACTTAGCCAAGATATATTGAATTTTATATTTTATAATCAACCAAAGAGCTAAGTTGGTTCTCCCCTTGGTAATGATCTCTAAGTAAGATTTTTGGGAAAGGGTAAGGTTTCTTGGTAGGTGATGAAATCCTAGTTAGGCTTTATCTCAAGTTTTGTTTTGATGTGTTGATTGATTATGTGGTTTGGTAAAGTGTGTGCTAACAAGAGTGAAAACTATGATTAAGTACTTTATCATTAGTTAACTAGATAAACTAAAACAAGCAAGCAATCAATGTAATGTAATGGATTTATTTTATGCAAAAATAAATTTTATATTTCATTATATGAGCATAAAATAAATGAATAAAGAAAGGGAACCTAGATGATACTAGGGTCCCACTAGGTATGCCAAAATTTTTCTCTTAATTTTGCTCATTTCCTAATTTTGGAAGAAGATAAGAAACCAGTAATAATGGTGTGGTAGAAATACATAGTTGGTGATGTGAACATAATCTAGATGATGATGGAGAACTCATATTTAGCTAAGAAGTAATAACTTGCAAATAATAACACATTAAAAAAGGGGGTTGTTATCAAGATAGTTAAGCGGACTGCCTAGCGTGAACAAGATACAAGAAGTGTACACTTACTAGGAGGTTGTTAATCCACTATTGATAATAATCAAGTTGGAAATGATAGATTAAAGTAATAAAATAATATAAATAAAATAAAATACAATAATAAAGTATAATTTTTTTAAAGAAATATGACTAAATCTAGCAAAAGTCAATCAATACTTATGCTAAATTGGATGGGATCTGGTTTAGAAAATAAAAAAAGATTTTGTGAATAGGTAGGAATATATAAATTTACATTTGATTGTAGGTAAGGGTCTAAAAATAACTTGTTATTTTTTGCCACAATGACAATCAATGGTTGGGTGAACTATCAATGATTAAGTTGACTATCGACAATTGGGGGTGACCATCGGTAGTTGGGGTGACTATCAGCAGTTTGGTAACTATCAATGGTTGCCTATGGATTTGTTATGGTAATTATAAAAGAATTTTAGAATGGGATATTGGTTATATAGATGTTTTTTGAGGGTTTGATAGTTGGGGAATAAGGTATAAGTAGGTTAGATTAGGTCAGGGAGGCTAGAAATCCAAATAAAAAAAGAAAAAGTAAAATATGCATGTAGCTTACTAGATGGTTGATGGTGGAAGATTGAGAAAATTTTACTAGAGTATAATTTGTCCTCAAAATAAAATTAAACATAGGTTTGAGTCTCTTTTGTTGATGTTGAGTTGATGTAAGAAGACTGGATGCTGGAGAGCTTGAATACCTACATGTAAGAAGATTTGATATCTTGAACATGGATATTTTTTACCTCCCACTCCCCTCCATTTATAGGAAAAGAGATATGTTTGATGGAAGGTTCCATAGAGAGTGAGGTTAATGATTAAAATGATTGTAATGTCGTTATCACTACATAAGGCAAATATATTAAATTTTGCCTCATTATTTTGCACATAGTTAGTGATGTGTTAAGAAGGTGAGGAGGTGGGGACTTGAGCATAAATGGTAAGGCTAACCATTATGGTTAGGATAAATGTACATGGTCAAGTGTTAAAGGTAAAATAGGTTAAATTAAGTTGAAAGGGGTTGGTTAAAAAGGTTAATTTAGTATGTTGATGAGTTAGCTAACTAGGTGGTCAACTAGACTCAAGGTCTAATAGGGGTCTCAAGGAATTTTGACAACTATAACTATCATGTGTATTTTTTTAGTGTCTACACTCACCTAAAACTAATTCTAAACTAATTATTCATAGGTAAAATGGTTAGAAAGATGGTTAAAGTCTCTGAATAAATCTAAAATGGTGATACACCAAAGTTAAATAGATACTCACGTAATCTTGAACACACATTAGATTAAAAAATAAAACTATGGCTTACTCAATCTCATAATATCACTAATTTTATAAATATTTCATATAAGAGGTTCCAATTTGAACATTAATCTATACCGACAAGTTATTTTCAAAACACCTTCAAAGAGATAAGTAGAAGGATAGTAAACTAGGAATAATTTCCTTTATAAGTTTACAATATATAAGAATACTAAGTATTGATTAAAGACAAGAGATAGGAAAAGAGTTTATCCTATTACTTCAAATGGAAGTTCTTACAATATTTTGATAGGGTTTAACCATATCAAATGAACACACTTTTGCAAAAGTCTCTATGAGTATCCTTTTCTTAGAAAAGAAAATGTTAAACTTTAAGAGTTGAGAACCCCCTTCATGGGAATGAGACTAGGATATATATGAGAAGACAAAGGAAGTAAGATAATAGTATAATAAGATGAAAAATTTGTCCTAAGTCATTAATTGAGCTTGATTCACCACCTTTTGCTCCTTAACTAATAAAAACCATGCCACTTTTTTGATCAGTCAGGACACTAATTTTAGATTGTTGAGTGGGAAATTCCCCAAAGGATTTAAGGATGCATTGAATGCTCTTGTCTATAGTTCCCAATACTAGACCTTTTCTTTGATCCTTCACACCATCTCTCACTTTAAGATAAAACATCATGCTCATGGATCTAACTGAATCATGGATTTATGCCTTTTAGGTGGCTTCTTATCAAGACCATGGCTATGTTGAAGGACAAAGAGCCATTTCATTAATCATATCTCTACTTTATTTTCATTTTTGGATCATAAGTCCATCTATAGGTGGAAAACCAATCTAATGTTATTAGTTTTATTATATTTTTCCATATTAATGTAGACTTATAGATCATATAGCACTTTTTTATACTATAGTAGGTCCAAATAGGCCCAATTTATCTCTATAGGAGCCAAAATTTCATTGCACATGGATCCCTATTTATAAATGGTGAACCAATAATAATAATTAATCCTATAAAAGGTCAAATCAGAGATCAATTATTTTTGTCCATGGTGGTCCCTTATGTTCCTTGTACCCTACTTCATCAATTAAACCTATCCAAGGAATTTGAATTAGCTTTAATGGAACTAGGATAACCCTTATAAACCTTGTTATCCATGGTCAACAATATCTTCTCAACCTCCATTGAGAATCCTAGGCTTGCCTTTGATCTAATTGGTTGTCAAAATTTGACTCAGCTTATTGACACATTAAGTCATCTCACTCCATCAATTTTAATTAGTATGAATGTCCAAGAGCCATTGATCCTATGATAGTTAAACATGTCCTTGACACTTGTAATGAATACATTCACTCCTAAGATTCACTAACTCTTTGATCTCTACTTTCCATTAGATCTAAATTTTCAATTCCATGCATACCATTAGATCAACTAGGACCCACTATTTGAAAGCCAATGGCTAGTTCATGATCTTAAGAATTTCATCCTCACTCCTATTAAATGACATTACTATGACCATAAATGATAGTTTCATGATCAAAAAATTTAATGTTAAATGGATTTACTTTTATCTATCTAAAAATTGGCATCTTTGTGAATGTCTTATGGTTTTTAAATAACTTTGAAGGATTAGCTCTTAAAGCACAAGAAACATGTAGGCACCAAACCTTTATGAAATTCTCTTAAGACCAAAAGGAATGAACCCATTTGAGCCATTAGTCTTGGTAGCTTCCTAAGTGAAGATATTAAATGTATTATTCAATGGTTCAAATTCTTTTGCATGGCATTCTAAGGATGGTCTAGTTCCTTTGGCTAAGTATGGAAAACTTATCAAAATCTAACTGAAGAGCCAAATTTTCTCATGTATAACTTCATTTGTGCTTTGGTGGAGGATCTAAAACTCAACACATAGAAACTAGGGACCAAGATGAGAAAAACCCAATGACCAATTTCCCCTATAACTTATGTATATATGAGATATAGATTTATCAAGATGCTCTCTTGGCTTTGTTTGAACTTCTTTTCAAATGGCTAAGTATGGAAAAATAATGGGATTTGGTTGAGAGGCTAACTTTGGATCTTCATAACTTATATATATATATATATATATATATATCATTAATATAATATATTATTAAATATATTACATAATATTATAATATAAAACAATATCATATTATAATACTATGTAATTGATCAAACAACTAAAAATAAAAAAGCAAGTTGTAGTTGAGTAACAGTTAACCCTTAAGGATTTTGATGCTCTTTGGCAGAGGACCTAAAAATTGACACATATAAACTTGGCATAAGATTTAAAAAAATCATATGACAATTTTTCCTTGACCCATCCACACATGCTAATGGTGACATCAACAAAGTGCCTACTCAAAAATTTTGCCACTAGACCCAAGATGCCTAAATTAACACAATGAAGAAATAGATGGATCCCTTGGATTTACACACTTATTCCAAGAAATCTTGAAATTAAAAAGGGTATATCCAACCTATATCTCTTCTCATCCTTTAGAAACATGATTTATGTTGGCACAATCTTGGTATGTGGGTCAAAAATAGACAACATCTTTGGTGACTCATAGGGAATCATGTTTGTTATGCTTTGAGAAACTAGACCATTTGCCTTATCTAGTCCATTAGGAATGGAGTCATTAGAATTTGAAACTAAGTTAAACCTCTCTTTAAACAATAAGGACCATAATAAATAAAACAAAACAAAATACCTGAGGCATTTTGGAAAATGAAACAACATAATAGAAAAGAAAAAATGCACAAGGCACTTAGAGGAAAGCATAAAACTACTCTAATATGTACCTTATGTTATAGTAGATGAAATATTATTAAATAACATTAATTTAAATGAATAGAATTTAAAAGGGTGGGTAATACATCTCCATCCAGTTGGTGATGTTGAAAAGCATTATGTTCTTTACATCCATGGACCAAATAGGGGCCAATCCACAAGCTACAAAACTTGGTATGGTTACCTGGTTTGGCCTTATTTGAGTCCCATTTGAGGATTAGGTCTCCTTATTATAAGTTCCTTGTTATATATCTCTTATCAAAGGCCATTTTTACTTGAGATTGATGTGACTCTAGTGTTTTCATAGCAAGATCCCTGGTTTCTTATAGCTTCATGAGTTCTATCATCCTCGCATTCATGGGCTCATCCTCCATCAACTCAAACTAATGAGCTAATTCCAATGTAGGTAGCTCAAGGGAAATAGTAAATTTGGATTTTATTCCATACATAATAACATATGGAGAATTAAAAATAGTAGTTTTATGAGTCATCCTATCATCCCACTAGGCGATCTTTAGCTTGGTGTGTCATGTCCTCTAATTCTCTTCCATGGTCATCCTAATGATCTTTATCAAATTATTGTTTATGGACTCTAATAGTATATTAACTTGAGGATATTAGTTGGAAGAGGTGTTTAGGTAGATACTTATCTTGATAGCTCACTCACTTGTATTCATACCAAAGAATGCCAATCCATTATCATAAATTATGGTGGCTCAGACACCAAACCTAGTTATGAGTCTACAATAAAAGTCTTAGACTACATCTTCACTAACCTCTTTCAAAGAAATGGATTCCAACCAGCTAGTGAAATATTAAATGGAAATGTGAACCCATTTATGCCACATAATTATTGGAGAATTGATAATACCTATGAAGTCCAACCCCCATTACATGAAGGGTTATTTCACTTGAATTGGATTGAGAGGAAGGGCTGTTAGTTTTTTACTTTCCTAGAAAGAGGGTACACTTATAACATTTTATAATCCATGCATGAGAATATTTGAAAATGTTGTGATAGTATTATCCAAACTTCATTAATTTTGATATTATGGTTTTAGGTGCACAGTGACTTCTTACAGGTCCATCATATAACTGCACCAAGAGTTTGGTCATCTAGTCATCATCTATGCATTTAAGGAATACCCCATTGAGGTCCTTTATAAAAATAAAACCATAAAATAATGTAAAAGGTATGGATTGAAGCAATAATTACCTTATTTTATCTCTATCCAAACCTTGGTAGCATTCTCTTATTACCAAGAATTGAGCCACATGTTGAAGCCAACTCTCTTGAAGTAGAGGTGTACCTACTTATGGGTTATCTTGGGTCACCAAAACAAATTCATTGTATTCTTTTAGGTCATTCACCATATGTTCACACAAGCCCTTTCCCCTAAATATATTGGTGGCCTTGATCTCTACATCATATTCCATGACTTTTATGATCCAACCTACTCTCTTCTCATATAAATCCTTGTTAAGGAGTAAATCCCTAAATCTAGAATGAGACACCATCAGATGGATCCTACTGTTAGAGAACATGGTTATAAAATTCTTGAGGATTCTCATGGCTAAAATAACATTATTCTCAATTAAATTTTACCTCACCTATATCTTTCTAACACTTGGCTAAAAAAGGTAATTGGATAATTCATTGCTTCATTGTTCTTCTACATTAACATAGTTGATATGTTGTCAATGTTAAAAAATGTGTATAAGATGAATTCATTAGAGAAATCAAGATTTAAGAGTGAGGATACTTGGGTCATGGTCTATTTAATGGCTTAAAAAGCTACCTTTCCTTCATTTGACCAAGTAAACACTCAACTCTTCTTCAACATGGTGGTGATAGGCTTGACTAAGTTTGCAAAATTAGGTATGAACATTCTCATAAATTTTATCTTCTCAAGGAATCTCTAAATCCCATTCATATGATTTGTAAAGGATAAGGTTAAGATAAAACTTAATCTATTAGGGTTAATGGATAATACCTCTTTTGAAATAATATGACCTAGTAGTTTGCCTTCATACACAAAGAGTACACATTTTTTGGGATTTAAAGAGATCACTTACTCTTTACATCTTTGGAATATCAACCTTAGATGATCCATATGCTCACTAAAATTATTAGAGAATACTATAATTTCATCCAAATATCCATCTAAGAGAGAGAATATGGATAATTATCCTTCAAAGATACCTTAATAAGACACCTAATTAATATCCCTAAAGTCTACACATATTCTAATCTCCCCACTCTTATTTATAATAGGTACTAGATTAGATACTCATGAGGAGTGCTTGATTGGGAATATGATCCTAGATTCAATATTCTTGGTCAACTCCTTTCTCATGAGCTCTTCAATTTTGGGATTTATGGGCCTCTGTTTCTACCTGACAAGCTTAGAATTGACCTCAAGCTCTATTATGTGTTGGGATTGATTAGGATTAAATCCCCCTAGGTCACTATATTTCCAAGAAAATATGTCTACATATTATTTATAGGGCTTTATGAAATAATACCTTTCATCTTTAGTACTTACCTTTCCATGCTTGAGGAACTTGTCTTCAAAGATAAGAACTCTCCCATAGTTCTCTTTGTTAGTTGACATCACTTCTTTATCCTTCCTCATATGTTACTCTTCATGAAAGAGGCCTTCTAGAGTGACTAGCCCTTTATGAATCTTATTTCAACTTAATTTAACAACATGCTCCTCATACTAATGCTATAATTCTTTTTGGTCGAGGGAGGTTAATTTTTCTTCTTACTGTAAGAAACATGTAATTGGTTTGTCATTTTCAATGACCTGGGAATGAGCTTCATTATCTAGAACTGATGGTATTATTACCAATATGACATGTGGTTGAACCTTGGTCATTTTAAATTAACTAAGGATATAAAAATGAGCCCACATAGTTGTTATTCTATCAACATGTTGATTTTGGCCTCTTAGCATTGATTGGATGTTGAGGGCCTTAAAGTCTTTAGTTAGGTCCCACACTCTATGTTTGTAGGACTTCATTAAAGGGTTCTTAGAAACATTTTGACCTCTAACTTTTTGTATAACTAATTAACTATCTCCATAGACTTGAAACTACTTTATTACTCTCTTATTAGCTCAATGAAGGCCATGGATAAAACCTTGATATTCTATTCTATTGCAAGAGCCACTGAATTAGAACCTATATAAAGAAAAGTACTTATGATTTTTGGTGGATATTAGCATGACACTTGAATCCACCTCCATAAACCACTAAGATCTTCTTAAGGCCTCATGAGGGATGGCATGGGTTAGTTTTCTTCATGCAAATAATAGACACCCAAGTTCCTTTCTTTAACACCTTATAAGGGGTCCACCAGCTGAGTGTCATTCCATATCTCATCTAAGAACATGTATGGTACCTATTTTAGATGAGTGTTCAACTCCTACCCTATTATAAATTCATTTTCATCAATGATGGTGTAATTTATGTTGACATTATCTAGTCCATAGGGTTATATAAGGAATTTTGTAATTGGCTCAACTTTGATTGACACTTTAACACCATACTTTATATTTAATGTTATATAGGACCAATATGCTATGAGATAGCCCCATATGTTTTTTTATAAACTCTATGGATAAGCATAGTGCAAAGCAAAGAGGCACATAATGGATCAATACATATTGAGCCACTAAGACACTAAGATAAGCTTGTAGGGTCATATTGAGGTCCTTGATTCTACCAGATGGCTTAAGAGAAGAACCATCAATTTTCACCACTCCTTTGGATTATGGTTCATATTTCAGACTAGACTGATCAACTATAGACTTTATCATCACCAAGTTACTAACCCAACTATCCACTAGGAAATTATACACTAGAGAGTTTCCAATGATTAATCACATATAGAAGGGAGGAGGCTTGACTATTTTACCTAATTTCCTTTTATTTAGAACTTTGGCTATATTGGTGAGAACTTCATTCCCCTTACTTGGTGGCTTGTATATAATTTTTATAACATTAATCTTGGATAAACCCTCCTAAAGAATGTCTACCTAACCAGGCATGAAGAGCATATCCCACATGGGCACACTCAAATTTGACTTCTTCATTTGTTCAACAATGTTTATGGGTGAACCATCAACCTTTGCTTGTGCTTTTAAAGCCACCACTATTATTTTTTGAACTTGTGAGCCTTGAGGCATGAAAAAATTCCCTTGGCTCTGATTTTTTGGAGGCACTAAAACCTTTGGAGTGACAATAGGTTCACTTAACTTTGTTAGTGAAGGAGTAATGGTGGGAATATATTTGACTATTTCTCAGTTACCATCCATGTTCTTAATTTTAAATTGTATTTGTAGCCACCAAAATATAGGCTTGGCTAGAACTAGCCTACTGGCTGGATGCATAACACTCTTCTTGTTCATAGCTCATCATTGTAGCATCCAAATTATTTTGCCCTTGATTAGACCCTTGACCTTATACAGGATATTTGGGCTTGGTCATCATAGGTACCTCTACATTTTAGGTCATGAGAGCTTGGTTGTATCTAAAATTATCATCTTATTACCATTGGTCATTGAAGTCCTAGTTAAGGTCAATATTTGGGACCATATGTTGAACAAAGGAATAATTCCAAGGCATGGTACCCTTTTCTTCTTGAGCCACATTATTTTTAATTAGCACCAACGAGTTGGAAGTGTTAGTAGTATTAGGATTGTAGTTATTTTGCCTATTATAGTCATGTTGCCCTTGTTCTTGGTTTTTACCTTGGCCCTATCTTTGGTAGTTCCATTTATATGGTGGCCTATTTAATTTAAAATATTGCTATTGAGGGTGATATGAAACTTGATAAGGTCTATTAAAATCCTATTGACTTTCTACATTTACTAGCTCATTTCCCAAGGATTGAAATATGTTGTTAAGCTATTGAAAGTTATTTTGCTCTAGTGAATCATTAGATCCATTAGTGGAAGCTTTCTCTTATTTTGGTGTATGTATTGTAGTAATTATTAATGTATAAGGAATAAAATAAAGTGGAGGGATATAAATAGGAGGTGGTATAGTATTAGGAAATAAGGGCATTGGTGGTCTAGGTGTAAGCTTGTCAGCTTGAACTAGATAATTTTATACTTTGATGGCCACCTCATAAGCATATAGAAGTATATTTCCACCCATAGATTAGATCATCATTGCTATGTCACTATTTAAAGCCTTTATCTAATATAGGAAGGAAAACATAGAGGTTGGTCTAACTATGACTGGGATTCTATCCTAAGTTTTTTGGAACCTTGTTTTTGAAGTCTTACATGACTTCATGAGGATATCTCCTAATTATATTATTTTTCAAGTGATAAATGGTCACTTTTATCCTCAAATATTTTACATAAGGATTCCCCTAATCAGTCCCATGCTTGAATGGAGTTAGTAGAAAGACCTATATAATAATCTAGGGCCTTTCCTTTGAAACAAGTAGCTAATAGCCTAATATCTATATTTTTCTTAGTGACATTATGGATATGAAAAAAGTTGTCTATATCCATGAGATGCTCAAAGGGTGTTGTAGATTGGTCTCTAGTGTAATAGGGAACGCTTTTAAGGGCTATAACTAGTATAAGATCATAGTGAGAAAGGGCTAAAGGGCTTTGGCCATTAAAAACCAAAAAATATTTAGGGATTTCCATGGCTATCAAAAGGGTTAATAAGGGTCTTCTTATAGGGGTATGCCTTGGAAATGACCTAGGAGCAAAATTTACTTGATATGGATGTGTATTTGGAAACTTTAATCTTTTCAATGAATTTAAGGATAATTCAACAAATTCAAAGGAAAGGCCTCTTGAATTTGATCTTTTTGTTACCTTTTTAATGAGATGAGGCTATTATTCTATGTCAAAGTGCTGATTATTCCTTTTGGAGTTGCTAGAGGCTATTATTTGGGAGCTTAACTACTATAAATTTGATTAAACCAACATCGACTTTGATTAATATTCCTTCTAAAAGAAGTGGGTCCCACTAGGCATGATATAAACTATTATAGGCTTATTTTACACCCTTGGAGAGGGTTTTTAGGCCCTTTATAATTGATCTATACAATGTAAATAACCCTAGGTTGTGGGTCACCTATGGTGGCATCGAACCTCTACATAAGTTTAGCTTTCTCTTGAATCTCACCTTAAACTAATACTTCATAGGGAAAAGGGTTATAATTATGGTTAAGGGATCCTAATAAATCTAAAAGTGTGATATACCAAATTTAAATTGAAACTCACATAAGCTTGAACACACACTAGATCAAAAAAAGACAATTATGGATTTCTCAATCTCACTAGTTACATAAATATTTCATAAAATAGTTTCCAAGTTGAACACTAATCTAGACCTACAATTTAGTTTGAAAACAACTTCAAAGAGGCAAGTAGAGGGAAATTAACTAGGAATAATATCCTTCATAATTTTACCATACACAAGCATACTAAGCACTGATTAAAGACAAGAAATAGGCAAAGAGTTGATCTTATTACTTCAAAAGGTAGTTCTTACAGTATTTTGATAGGGTTTAACCATATCAAATGAACACACTTTTACAATATTCTCAATGAGTATCCTTGTCTCATAAAATAAAATGATAAAATATAAGAGCTCACAACCCCCTTCATGGGAATGAGACCAAGATACATAGGAGAAGAGAAAGGATACATGAGCATGCCATCAAAAAAAGAACACTTTGTCTTGAGTCATTAATTGAACCTGAGCTTCCACCTTTTTCTCCTTATCTAATAAAAACCCTACCACTTTTTTGATCAATTAAGACACTTCCCATGGCTTATTGAGTAAAAAAGTACCCAAAGGTTCTAAGGATGGATTGAATGTTTTTGGCTATAGTTCCCAATACTAGACCTTTTTTTATCCTTCACACCATCTCTCACTTGAAGATAAAACCTCATGCTCATAGATTTGATTGGATCATGACATTGTGCCTTTTAGGTAGTTACTTGTCATTATTATGTCCATGTTAAAGGATGAAGACCCTTTGCATTAATCATATCTCTATTTTATCTTCATGTTTGGATCATAAGTTCATTTATAGTTGGAAAACCAATCTAAGATTATTGGTTTTCCTATAGTTGTCAAATTAATGTAGTCCTATAGATCATATAACACTTTTTTGTATTATAATAGGTCAAGATAGACCCACTTTATCTCTTTAGGATCCAAAAGTTCATTATACATAGATACCTCTTTAGAAATGACAAACCAGTCACAAGAATGAACCCTATAATAGGTCAAACCAAAGATTAATTATTTAGCTCCAATGGTGGTCCCTTATGTTTGTTATATCCTAATGCATCAGTTAAATCACTTCATGAAATTTTAATGAGATAAAATGGTGTTAAGATGACCCTAAAAAACCTTACCATCCATGGTTAGAAGTAGATTCTCAACCTCCATTAAAAATCCTAGGCTCACCTTTGCTCTAATAGTTTGTTGAAATATGACTTGGGTCATTAACACATTGAATCATCTCACTCTATTGATTTAAATTAGTAAAAGTTCCTAAGAACCATCAATCCTCTACTATTTTAATGCATCCTTAACTCTTATTGTTCATACATTTACTCTTGAGATTCACTAACCCCTTGACCTCTACTCACCATTAGATCTAAATGTATGATTCCACATAGAACATTAGATCAACTAGGACCCACTATTTTAAAGCCAATGTCTAGTTCATGATATTAAGAATTACATCCTTTCTTCCATAAAATAATGTTCATGTGACCATCAAAATTACACTCAAATGGATTTCCTTTTCTCTGTCTAAAACTTGATGTCTGTGTGAATATCTTATGATTTTTAACCAATTTTGAAGGCTTGGATTTTGAAGCTCAAGAAACATGGAGGAAGTAAACCTTATGGATATTCTCTTAAGGCCAAAAATAATGAACCCATTTGATCTACTGGTACCAAGATCTTATTAGGTTAAGATATTAAATGCACAAGTTGGTTGGTTTAAATGATTTTGCATGAAAGTTTGGTGATGGTCTATTTTATTTGGATAAGTATGGAAAACTTAGTGAAATATGACTAAAGAGCCAACTTTTCTCATGTATAAATTCATTTGTGCTTCGACGGATGATTTGGGACTCAGTGCATAGAAACTAGGGACCAAGATGAACAAACCCTTGTGACCACTTTCCCTTGTAACTTTTTCACATGCAAGATATGGCCTTATCAATATGCTCACTTAGATCTATTTTAACTTCTTTGAAAATGGTTAAGTATGAAAAATAAATTAGAATTGGTTGAGAGGCCAAATTTAGATCTCCATAACATTTGATATTCTTTGTTAGAGGACCTAAAACTTGATGCATATAAACTTGGCACAAGAGTGAACAAACCCATATGACCAATTTTCCCTAACCCATACACATGTGTTAATGGTGTTTTCATCAAAGTGCCTACTCAAAAATTCATCTACTAGACCCAAGATGCCTAGATGAACACAATGAAGAACCAGATGGATCCCTTGCATTTTCACACTTATTTTAAGCACTCTTGAGATTATAAAGGGTCTCTACAACCTATCTATATTCTCATCCATTAGCAATCTAATCTATTTGGGCACAAGCTTGGTATGTGGGCCAAAAATGGCTAAAACTTTCATCACTTAATAAAACTTCAAGTTGCAAACAAAACTAGGATTTCTACATTTATAGTGTAGGAAAATTTAATAGGTCTCCTACAAGCAAGGTCATGAAGGAGAATATGATATGATTGAGATATGCATGGATGAAAGGTGAAGGACTGAAAAATACATATATTTACATTTCTACCAAGATTTCATTATCTTCATTATGATGGTTTGGTCTTTTGAAAAAATATTAAAATTGAGTGTGGAGCCCTTTACAGCTATCACATGACCATGATGGAACATTTTGGGGGCTTAGATATCTCCACAAATGTGGGGAGAAAATTTTTCATGTACTCCACATGTGACTAGAATATTATTAAATGTTTTTTAATAATTTATATGGTGACATCCATGTTTTGTGGAAGTGGGATTTATTTCCTTGTTTTAGGGCATTAATTGTTATCTTTTCTTATTTTCATGTTGACTTCCATGTTTATTATAAGTGAGATTGACTTAATTATTTTTAGGGATTTAATTGTTTATTGGAAGTGGGATTGACTTCCTTGTTTCAAGGAGTTATTTGTTATTTCATTACATTATAAGTTATGTAAGCCTTTTGGAAGAGAGAGATAAAGATGTTGTGTTCCTTCTTAGGAGGTATTGTGAATAATCTTGACTCGGTGGAGGATAGCTTGTTTATTTATGGATAAGGCCTTCTTAGAAAAGGATGGTGAGTTTATCCTTCTTTGGTGGGTTTCTTTGATCTTTGTTTATATATAGCTGGTTGTGTGACTTTACAAAGTGATGTTTTATTTATAGGGTGTGGTATAGTAGCTTGTGGTATTTTATTATATAGGTACATGTGTGGATGATTATTTACAAATTTAATATTTGGATCAACAATTTAGAGAATTCTTTTGTAAATTCTTGAGAAGATATTTAGTCTCTATGAGAGGTTCTCTTTAGAGAATTTGTACTCTTGAATTGATATTATTTTATTGAGGAATTTCTTGGTGGATGTACCCCACATTGGGTGAACCACAATATACTTGTCTTATGTGTTATTGTTGGTCTATATTGCTGGTTTTTTTTCCATTAAAGAAACATTTACTATGATTCGAGGAATTGATTCTGTGATGCAAGTAGTACATAGAGAAATCTGATAAACACATTTAAAATCTAGTTTATGTGTTTTAAATTCTGATTTTATGGTGAATTAAATATGATTTTAATTCATTTAATTCCTAACAACTAGTATCAGAGCTTTGGTGGTGTTTTTTATTGAAGTGGTAAATTACAAGAAGGGTTATTAGCTTGAGTGGGAGCTATAGGTGAAGAGACTAGATTCAAAGTTTAGAAATTTGATGGAAATTTTTTTGGTTTATGTAAAATGAAAATGGAAGATTACTTGTATCATAAGGAACTTCATATCCCATTGGATGTGAAAGGAGGATAACCTGTCACTGTGAGTGATGTTGATTGGACATTGTTTGACTGAAAGGTATTAGGAGCCATACTTTTATGCCTTGCATTTCTATTGCATTTAATATTTTAGATGAAAAATATACAAATTATCTCATGGATAAACTTAGAAATTTGTATGAGAAAACCTCTACTTCAAATAAAATATTTCTTATGAAAATATTGTTTAATATGAAAATGTCTAAGAATGGTTCTATTTCTAGTCATTTAAATGATTTTAATATGGTTTTGAGTATGCTCACTTTTATTGGAATTAAATTTGATGATGAAGTTAGAGATTTATTAATTTTGTGTTATTTATTTGATAGTTGGGATAGCTTGGTTATGGATGTGAGTAATGCAGTCCCTGCTAAGGGAAGATTAAATTTTGAGGATGTTATAGGTGTGATTATTAGCAAAGAAATGTGAAGGAAGAGCATTGGTGAATCATATTCAGGGAATGCTTTGTCTATTAAAAATAGAGGGAGGAAAAAGGACAAGAGTAAAGGAAACCATGGAAATTCAAAGGGTAGATCAAAATCTAGATCGAAAGCCAAGATGATATGCTAACATTGTGGGAAGAGTGGATACTCAAAGAAGGAATGTTAGTCACTTCAGGATAAGAATGTCAAAAAGGAAGAAATAAATGAGGTATATGTGACATTAGGTAATTCATGTTAGGATGCTTTAATTATTTATTTGGATAATTTTTATGAGTCTTGGGTATTAGATTCAGGGGATTATTTTCATGCCACCCCACAAAGGCATTATTTTACTGATTATATTCAAGAAAAATTGGGATATTCTTATCTTGGTGATGATGAACCATGTGAGATAGTAGGGAAAGGTTGTGTTCAAGTGAAAATTTATAATGGGAAGATTTGGAAACTTATGGATGTGAGACATGTGCCTATCTTGAGCAATTAGGTAGTGAGGGATGTTTGATAATATTTACTATAGATCCTTGGAAAGTTACCAAAGGTGCTCTTGTGGTTACAAGAGGTAAGAAAGTTGGTACATTATATTTGAATATTAGTGTTGATTCTTATGATTTAGTTACTATAGATGGAAATGTAACTATGTGGAAATATAAGCTCAATCATATGAGCCATAAGGGCATGGATATTTTAAAAGACAAGTTTCCTGGTGTTGGCTAGATTTTATGTACAACTTAAAACCTAGGTAGTCATGAGATAAATATCTTTCATTTATTGGTGAGGCTCCCATTTTTTTTATTTATCTAATATTGATTAATATATATCTAAAACCTATTAAATTAAACTTAAATTACTTTACCTTGGGGGTATTACTTTAATCTCCTCATTCATGAACCATGACAAAGAGATTCTGCAACAAATAAGTAGCTAGTTTTGAGAATTTAAAAAGGTGGATAATAAGAAAAGAATTATAGTATTTGAGGAAATAGAGTTTGAATTTCACAATAGATAGATTTTATAGAGTCTATTAATCCATGCAAGTAGATACACTTTAAATAGATAACTTTTCAGCAAATAACTTAAGAAAACTAAAAATTCAATTCAGATTTAAAGGTAACACAAAGTTTACCATTTTATATTCATAAAACACATGAAATAATTCCCCTTAGACACAAAGTTATTTATAAAATCCAATTATATTTTTATTCAATTCTAGTACAACTCATACAATAAAATATGATTATCTCAAACATAAGTTTTGGATTTCTTAAATTAACTTGTATAATTTGCTATCTTTTCTTCTTTGCCAATTTTTTTTCATCCTCTAGCATGTAGGATATCATTCATATTTATATAAAAATAAAACTAGAATATAAATAAGAAATAATTTCTTCAATTTCTCATGTTATGTGCTAAAATTGGAAACTGTTGAGTAACAACTTCCTTAAAACTCTCCTTCGTGTCATGCAGTGATCAGTGCCAAGTAGCCTTCTTCATGTTTCTTGTTTGAATTGAATATAAATACTTTGAATGCAGTGCAAAACTAGATGAAGTATTTTATTTTCATAAAAATAATTCAATTAAATATACTTGAATAAAAATTGAAGAAATAAATTGAAATAAAAGACAAAATCTTCTTCAATCTTCAAACAGGATTAATCCAATTCTTGAACTTGATCTCTCCATTTTTCTCTATACTTGATGTGTTAATAAATTATTGATTGGATGACTCTTTCATTTGGTTTTTAAATTTCTTTCCTCTCTATTTCAAATCTTACTAGTTCCCTTTCAAGATTTTTACTTTGACCTTTTGCTTTCTTAATCCTTGGACTTATCCTTTTCAACTCTGTTTGATAATTCATTATCACTTTTATAGACTTAATTTTAAAAGGAGTCATGATTATGTCTATTATTCTCTTCAATTATTCCATCAAATATTTAGCTATTCTTGGGACAATAGTTGTCTATATACATGTGATTCCAAATAATCAATCTTCAAGATCAGCATTGACATCACGTGACTCTTCTTCTATCATCTTCATTTCCTTAGTTGTATCTAGAAGGATGCTTAAATGGAAATAAATGAGATAATCTTCTTGATTTATTTTCTTCAAAATAGAAGCAATTTATTCCTTAACTAAAATTTTCTCATCTAATTTTAAAATCTCCTCAAGACTTTCTTATTGGAGTTTAAAAATACCATTTTCATTTTCTAATTCAATTCTTGTTGTGCTCATTTTTTATATCTTTCCCAGAAGATCACTTTGAGCATCTTCATTGAGTGGAAAAAATTTCTCAACTTTTTGTCTCATCTTTTCAATCAACTTGTCAATGACATTATATTTATCTCCAGTTTCTTCTACTTCAATAATTACTTGTTGAGTAATCATAGTATCTGGGAGCAATGCCTGTGGAGGGATAGACTTCACCACTTTTTCAATTATTTGGCATAACTAATCATTATATTTATTTTACATGTTTTTAGAAGCCTTTTCTTCATCTACCCTTTTAAAGAGAGTATTAATCAATGTCTGAGTATCTTGTTTAAGTACATCCATTATAACTTCTCCAAGGGATACTATTGTGATTGATAAGTTCTCATTAGTCACTTATCCTTTGTTGACTCCATGTGGTGGAGTTGCTATCTCAAAAAAAATTTACCTAGAGGACTCAATTATCAATTTTGAGGTCACCTTTGCTTGCGTATATTTCTTGCCTCTTTTATCTAAACTCTTTAACCACTTTAGATATGTTTCTTCAATATTGATTACTTATTTGGTCCCTAGAACTATTTGAAAAGCTAGCCAAGATCAGAAATCTACACTCATGGAAATAATTGGATGTGTGGTCATTGCATGTTGTTCACTTCTAGTTACCAACTCCTGTGAAGAAGCTTTTTATGCATGAGGTTATTTTTCCATTTCCACTTTATCTTTTCCTTTATCTATAACTTTTTCAAAATCTTCCTTTTTAGGTATTGTCTCTTGCTCCTTTTCTTTTATTGATCCTTCCTTCTATGATTTTAGAGTCTCCTAAGTATTTGCCTTGTTGAGTTCTTATTTAGCATGAGATGGTTCATATGAAGGAGGTGGGGGTGTTGTAGCTTCTAGAGAAGAAGGAAGAGAATGACTCACTTATTTTTTATAATGCTTTTCTTAGGATTTTGTGCTATACTCCTTAGGAGATGAGGGAGAAATTGAAGGAACTTGAACAAGTAGTAGCTCGAATAGTAATTAGAATACTTAGAGGAATAGGGGTAGGAGAAACTAATGGTGAAATGACAATAATAGATTATATTGTCTCTTTATCTTTCACTACTGAGAAAGTGTCATCCACATTATTCTTGAGCCTTAACTTCTTTATAGGACCTCAACTAATTTCTCCTTGATTTACTTCTTTTCTTTTCTATCCTACAGGTGAATTTTCGATTAAGAATTATTTCATGTAATATCCCTTGTTTAAAATCGAATTATAAGTCATTTCTAAAACATTTTAAGTTATTTATACAATTGTCTTATCATGATCATTACCCAAGATAATTTTTGGAAGTGGGACCCTATCTCCTCCTGCTACTAGGAAAACATCACTAAAAACCATCTCATCATCCTGAAAATCCTCTAGAATAGTTTCTAAATCAAAGGCTCAAATTTTCTCTAAAGTTAGCCTATTTTTATCTCTTATTCTTATCTAAAAATCATTTCTAAAATCCATCTAGAAGTCCTTTTAATAATGGAAGATAATATACTCAAGAGAAACTATATTTTGAGTAATACCTCTATAGTAAAAATTTGCTTTGACCTCAAAATGAACTTGAGTATAATGATGATAGATTTAATTCTACACATTCTTAGCTTTTTAGATGCTAGTAAATTGATATTGACCAATAAAAATTGGAAAGTTAATAACTTCCTTATGTGTTTTGGATTGAAAATCATGTAACTCAACTAATTGTCTGCTCATCTCCATTAGGACCCACTTGTCACTCAAGTACCTTGGTAGTTTGAGTGGTACTCCTCAGAATCCTCATATTATAAGATAAGTGAAGTCATGAAATTAGATAAAAATAAATCCATACAAATCCACTGTATCCCATGCTTCATCTAACACCCTTTTATGCTTCAATGGTTTTCCCAACTTACAAATAAGCTCATAAAAGAAACTATCATTCAATATGATGTAAACTTCATAATACTTTTCAAGGACCAATTAAGGATATAATTCATAGATTTTTACTATTGATAAAGTACCAATAGTCCTTAACCTTCAAAAATCCTAAATGGAAGTTGTTACATATACCAAATGTGATGTCATCTTGAAATAAAAAGTCTACAATACATTCTTGAATTATTGATCAATGTTATCATTGATCATTTTTCCAAATAAATCTTAGAAGAACTCTGAGTTACATCAATGGTTATAGTGTAAGCATACATCCATGGTAAAAACCATTTAGCATTCTTTTGTTCATTAATTCTGCACAATAGTTGAATAATATCATCTACTTCTTGAATGAAATCAAACCTAACAATGTGTTTGGGAAACCTTGAGGGTTTTTTGACCTTTTTCAAGTAGTAAGTATTTGTTATATTGATGAATTTAGGCATATTCATTTCCCATTGCTTCTTAGCTATCTCCATTGACATGTCAATTACCTTTGGTGATGTTGAAATCTTTAAGAAATAGTTAAAATATTGAACATCAAACCTTATAACTACATTCCTAATAATATCCCTTATTACTGTAGACAAGGAATCATAATATTTTGCACATGAAAGTACAAATTTAGGAAGTTTAGCTAAGTTGGGGAAAGTTTTTGCTTGTATAATTTTAGTGTTGGTCATGGAATTCAAAAGTGGAGTCTTTTCAATAGCCTTGGATCTTTTTAAGAGCTTAGTACTAGACACATACCCCATATCTGTGTCACTTATCTTAACGATCTTTAATGAAATGGATAATTCAATAGGATAACCTTATATTCATAATTCATTATGGGTTCTTGGATTTTTACTTTATTCACCTTTGCTTTTCTCTTACCCTTTTTGATCAATTCAATAATTTCTTCAAGTACTAATTCTAGGACCTTTTCACTAAATTTACTTTGTGCTTCTACTTCTACTTCTACTACTTTCCTCTCTGACCTTCTTGATGCTTTTCACCTAGACATTTACTCATTTGAATTTTGAAGAATGCTTGATGAATGTTTTAAGAAACTCATTGAATACTTCAAAGGATTGAGAAATATTAGAATGAGATTAGCTTAGATAATTTTTAAGTCTCAAAAAGTTTCAAACAAAAACTTTTAAAAGAACAAGTGTTTTCAAAAACTTAAGTAACTTGATTTTAAGCTAAAAGTCTTAACACATTTAGGTTTCTCTTTCAAGTTAATCAATTATAGGTTTATATTATTAGGATATAATTTCAAATTTGAAATGTTACAAGACTTTAGATTCTTAACATTACAAGACTTCAATTTTTCCAAGGCGTAAGACTTTAGGTTTTCCAAGGTGTAAGACTTCAGGTTCTTATTAGTAGAAGACTTTGGGTTTACAAAGACTGATTACTTATATATTTAGAAATAGGTAATAAGTAATAGAAAACTTGATTGGATTATTATTTAGGACTTTGTTTTCTTAAGACAAGTTACTAGTAGGTATAAACCTGAAACAAGTTAAGGTGACTAATAAACCTGATTTGGTTTATGAAATTAGGGCATCCTTGGAAGTTTTTTGATTCTCTGACCTTTGACATGGAAAATGCATAGTAGGGTTTGAAACTATAGTTTTTAAATAAAAAATGATGGTTTTAATAATGAAACCAAAAAAGAAGATGAGTAATCAAACCATAACAGAAGAGAAAATAAATAGCGAAAAAACCAAACCTTAAAAAAAAACAAATAAGAAGAAAATAATGAAATTAAAATAATCTACCTACCTCAACTACAAGTGGGTCACAAAAGGAAATGATCTAAATTGCTCCAAGGATTAAAAATGCTCAGCTTGGGGTTCACAAAGGTAATTTCTTGGTTTTGATGACTTGGAGTGAGGTGGAAATGATGTGTAAATTTTGATTTTATTTTTTGCCAATGCATTAATTACAAGTGTGCCAATGCCACATCAACTTGCCTTGTTGATTAGATTTTTCAAATCACTTTACTTATTTTAGGCTTTTATAGGAAAAAAAATCTCATAATATTGATTAGCTCTTGGTTTATAAGTAAATTAGGTTCATATACCTAAAAATATTTTACTTATAAACATTATAAGTAAAGTATTCTTGAGAACTTGATAAGTTCTTGGTAGTGTTAGTCAGGTTTCACAACCTACTTAACTTATTTAATTTTTATAAGCAAAGTTCCTTGATAAACTTGATTTGGTCTGGGAAGTGTGAGTTAGGTTTTTAGGACAACTTAACTTATTTTTAAGGAAGTAAAGTAACTCAAAGAACCTGATTTGCATTAGAAAATGAGTTGAGTTACCTTTAGGATATAAAAATGGATGGATGGAGGATATGGGTGATGATTTTAAGTTGGTGTTTTCAATATTTTATAAATACTTGAGGTAATTGAGTAGATAATAACAAAATAAAAACAAACATAATTAGGACCCAAATCCTTTATTCTAAAGACCAAATTAAAATAACACAACTGACATACACATACTATTAAGATGTAATTTTTTCTAAAAGGGCATCTCCCAAAATATTGAAGTATCAAATTTTGGGGACACCACCTAGAATAAAATTAATTGATTAAAACTTCTGTGAGGATTGTGTGTATGAGAAACAAAAGTGAGTTATGTTCCAAAAATTTGGACCCATAAATAAAAAGCATAAGTTAGAGTTGGTACATTCAAATGTATGGGGACTAGCTCATGTATCTTATATTGGTGGTTCCAATTATTATGTCACTTTTATTGATGATGCAACTAGGAAATTTTGGGTTTATTGCATTAAAAGGAAATTTTATGTATTTGACACTTTTAATAAATTTAAAGCCTTGGTTTAAAATGAAACATGTCTCAAGTTGAAATGTCTCATATCAGATAATGGAGGTGATTATTGTAGTAATGATTTCCTTGATTATTGTTCTAACATGAAATCCATAGGCAAAGGATAGTTCCAAGAACTCTATAATAGAATGGGGTATCTAAAAAGATGAACAAAACAATAATGGAATGTGTTAGGTATATGAAGTTACATACATGGTTGCCTTTATAGTTTTGGGTAGAAGTAGTTAGTATGATAGTTTATCTTATTAACATAGGACCTTCAATTCCTTTGGATGGAGGCATTCCTAAAAAATCTTGGCCCAGTAAGAATGTTGATTATTCTTTCCTTAGAGTATTTGGATGTGAAGCTATTGCTCTTATTAAGAAAGAGGATAGGACCAAATTAGAGGAAAAATTAGAAAAATGCACATTTATTAGTTATGGTAAGGATGACTTTGGTTTTCATCTATGGATCATTAGAGATAAGAAAATATTTAGGTCTAAAGATGTAATATTTAATGAAAAAGTCATGTATAAGAATCAGTTACAAGAATAGGAATAGAAAGAGCACATAGTATTGGATGACATTGTGGATGATAAAGTATCTAATGAATTAGTTCAGGAACCTTCTACACAAGGACCCTAAACTCCTATGGTAAGAAATTATTCTAGGGTAAGAAGAGGACTTGAACATTTTTCTCCTTCTTTGAATTATTTATTACCCACTGACAATGGATAAATAATGTGTTATGAGGAAGCAATATAGGTAGATGCCAAGAATAAGTGGGAGCAAGCCATGGATGAGGAGCATAGATATTTCATGGAGAACTAAATGTGGGATTTGGTAAGGCTATGCAAGGGAAAGAGTGCATTACCAAACAAGTGGATATACATAATAAAAGAAGAAGATGAAGGGAGAAAAATGTATAAGGCTAGAATGGTTGTCAAGGGGTTTGCACAAAAAATTAGGTATTGATTTTGATGATATTTTTTCTCCTAATGTAAAAATAACTTCTATTACGACTGTTCTTGGTTTAGTTGCAGTTGAGAATTTTCACTTAGAATAGTTAGATGTAAAAAATGCTTTTCTTCATGGTGATTTGGATGAAGAGTTGTATATGGAGCAACCACAAGGATATGAGGTCAAAGGTAAGGAGAAATATGTGTGCAGACTAAAGAAGAGCTTATATGGCCTAAAAAAAGATCCACAATAATGGTATAAAAAAATTTATTATTTTTTGTTAGAACAAGGTTATTAAAGGTGTAATTCTAACCATTACATGTGAACCAAACATTTTGATGATGATTCTTTTATTATATTATGCTTGTATGTGGATAACATGTTAGTTGCAAGAAAGAACATACAACATATTCATATACTTTAAAAACATCTTATTGAATCCTTTTCTATGGAGTATTTGGGTGTAATGAAGCAAATCCTTGGTATGAGGATTACTCTTGATAGAAAGGAGATGAAGCTGATGTTATCCCAATCAGAGTATGTGAAAAAAGTCTTGGAAAGGTTTAGAATGTTGGATGATAAATATATTGGTACTCCTTTAGCAGAACACTTTAGATTATCAAAGGATTAGTGTCTTAGGACAAAGGTTGAAAATATTAAGATGTCTAAGGTACCTTAGTCATCATAAATTGGTAGCTTGATGTATGCCATGGTTTGTATTAGGCTAGATATTACCCATGCAGTGCGAGTTATGAGTAGGTATATGAGTGATCTTGGTAATGAGCATTAACAAGCAGTGAAATGGATTCTTCATTACTTGAGAGGAAAGATGGATTTTGAATTATGTTATGGTGGATTAGATACCACTTTGCATGGTTATGTGGAATTATATATGGTAGGAGATATTGATAAGAGGAGTATGATAGGTTATATATTTAATATTGGAAATACAATAGTTAATTAGATTTCAAAGATACAAAAGGTTGTGGCTTTATCAACCATAGATTTAGAGTATGTTACTACCATAGAGGCTAGTAAGGAGATGATTTGGTTACATTAGTTATTTTGAGAGTTGGGGCATGAGAAACAAGCTGGGATACTACATAGTGATAGTTAGAGTGTTATTTATTTGGTAAAGAACTCAAATTTCCACTCAAGGTCAAAACACATTTAGTTACATTATCAATTCATCAAGATAGCTTTGGAGGAGAACTTGGTGAAGCTAGAGAAGATTTATACTAGCCAGAATCCTTTGGATATGATGACCAAGGTGGTCACATTGGACAAGTTGAGACTATGTTCAGATTTGGTTGGCCTTAGTGGTCATGGAGTAGTGATAGATTATATTTAGGAGAAATGGTCTCCAAGTAGGAGTTTGCTAAGTGTGGAGCCCTTTGGGGCTATCACATGACCATGGTAGAACATTTTATGGGCTTAGAGAACTCAAAAAATATTGGAAGCACATTTTTCATGTACTCCACATGTGATTATAATATTATTAAATATTTTTAAATAATTTATATGGTAACTTCCATGTTTTGTGGAAGTGGGATTAATTTCATTATTTTAGAAAATTAATTGTTATCTTTTCTTATTTCCATGTTGACTTCCATGTTTATTGGAAGTGGGATTGACTTCCTTGTTTTTAGGGAGGTAGTTGTTTATTAGAAGTAGGATTGACTTCCTTGTTTGAAGGAGTTAGTGGTTACTACATTGCATTATAAGTTGTGGAAGCCTTTTGGAGGAGAGAGATAAGGATGGTATGTTACTTCATAGGAGGGCTTGTGGATAAGCTTGACTGGGTAGAGGATGGTGTGTTTATTTGTGGATAAGGCCTTCTTGAATAAGGATGGAAAGTTTCTCCTTCTTTGGTGGGTTTATTCCATATTTATTTATATATAGGTGGTTGTCTGACTTTGCAAAGTGATATTTTATTTATAAGGTGTGGTATAACAGCTTGTGGTATGTTATTATATAGGTACCTCCTCCATGCTTACCATATATAATAACATAACATGTGTAGATGATTTTTGATAGATTTTAGATTTGGATGATCAATTTAGAGAATTATTTTTTTAATTCTTGAGAAGATATTTAGTCTATGTGAGAGGTTCTCTTTGGAGAGTTTGTACTCTTGATTTTTTATTATTTTATTGAGGACTTTCTTGGTGGATGTATCCCATATTGGTTGAACCATGGGATAATTTTATTTTATTTTATTTTTGGTCTGTATTGCTGGTTTTTTATTTTCTCCATTAAAACAATATTTAATGTGATTTGAGGAATTGATCCCGTGATACAAGTAGTGCATAGAGAAATCTGATTTTACACGTTTAAAATCTATTTTATGTGTTTTAAATTCTGATTTTATGGTGAATTAAATCTGATTTTAATTCATTTAATTCTTACAATGAAGGAATTTATAGGTTAATTTGGCTTAGTAGGCCTGAATAAGTAGTCACATGCCTAATCATGAAATTAGAAGAAAATTGAATTCGTGGGAGTATTTGGAGGATTTAATGCTCTAGGGAAGTGAATGATTATGTTTCATGATTTTTCCATGAATTTTTACTCAAAGAATTGAGAGGAAATCCTAAGATCCTGACATTTAGGGTCAAACTAACCTATTGGCTTACAAACCCTACGCCTATGTATGAGAGATATGTAGACACTTTAGGGAGTTGAAAAATAAGGTAAAGAATAAGAATGTGTCATAATAGGTTCACAGGTCTCACAAAGGTGTTTGAATCCAAACTCATGCTCTCTCATACCATGCACACTAAATGTTCCTATTTCAACCCCACTGTTGCATTTTTTTGGTCCTAGATGTGACATCCTGACATGTGAATGTCAAAGAGTAGGTGTATGGAGTTATTAGATGATAGGGAAAGTTGATTGAGGTATTTAATTGAATTTATAGGTATTATTTTTGAAATATAGACCCTTAGGGATATGAATAATTGTTAAGATACCATGCATGTTTGAGCTTGCCTAAAACCTCCATAATGACTCAATGTAAGAGATGATGAGACAATTGAATTTAAATAGACTTGTTTGGCTAAATAAATATTAGGATGACCATAATAGGTATCATATAAACCAAAAAAATCTATTGTTTCACACATGTGAGGTAAAATTTGTATGGATCAAGCCTAAGAGTGACTTTTATAGGGCTACAAAAGGTATTTTCATGAGCTTTCCCTTAAAATGGGATTGAGTAAGGTCTAGTGGAGTCTCATGGAGTCATCAATGTCATGAAACATGGGAATGTATGAAGTAAAGAGGTAATGGATCATGATGAATCATGGAGTTAGCATTAAATTCAATTTTTCAAAGAAATGTCCTTGTAACTTCTCTTTGAGAGATGACCTTGTAACTCATTCAACCACTAAGCCCTTGTATGAAGGCCACTATGCCACTAGATCAATGCATGGGGTGGGTTATTAGGATGTTTTACTTACTCTCATGAATGTTTGTAATTATTTTATATTAGTAATGGTCACTAAGGCCTCTCCACACCATCTTTGCACCATACTCTGCCTCTCTTTATCTATCATGTTCTATAAATTGGGCTTATAAATCCATTATAAACATCCCTCTGCTAGGTATTAAAAAGTTATACCCATTTGTATCTTACAAGATTATGATAATATAGGCATTGATTCACCCTTTTACAAATTAGTTTTAGTGTGTTCATGCGTTTCTTATTTACATAAGTAGTTAATATTTTCTCCATTTATATGTCCTTTTCTCTCACCTAAATACTAGTGGATTGTCTTATGCAGGTTATGTGGGTTGTGAAGTTACTTGTGCTTATGATCACAATGGAGATTGATTGGTAGTTTCATGAATCAAAAATATCATTCATCACCCTCAAATTAAATGCATTTTACGTGACTTCCATGTGAAGCATTGTTGCATAAGAGTCTTTGGCAAAAGTGTGTTAGTAATCAGTTTGTGTTTTATCCATAAAAGTTTTTCAAGGATCAAGTAGAGGAGATATAATCTATTTGTGCATCAGCTTCTATAGTATAGGGTTTTATTTCATGTCCCTTATATCTCTTTACATTATAAGGATAAGTATGATTAAGTATTATCTAAACTTATATTATAAAGTAGGGGAGATAGCCCCAAAACTAGAGACTTACCTCACCCATTAGTCTATCTACACCTAGAGGTATAAAATAGATGAGTTAGATATAAAATTAATTTGCATAAAAGGTGAAATCTAGACTCATAAGAATTTATGGCACATTCGGTGGGACCAGGATTCAAGGAGTTTGAAGCACTTACTCTTAGCATTTAGTGACCTCAAGGAGATTCAAGAATATTGGTGTCAAATTAGCACTCAAGTTTCATGCCGTCTAATATATTAAATAGATGAGTTAGGTATAAAATTAATTTGCATAAAAGGTGAAATCTAGACTCATAAAAATTTATGGCACATTCGGTGGGACCAGGATTCAAGGAGTTTGAAGCACTTACTCTTAGCATTTAGTGACCTCAAGGAGATTCAAGCATTTTGGTGTCAAATTAGCACTCAAGTTTCATGCCAATGGTGATCACAAGGTATTCATCTAAGGGTAAATAATATAATTTGTTGAGTTGTCTTTGGATTTTTCTAGAAGGAATAGGTACCCTAGGTCTAATCCCTATCTTACATCCCTAACTTCTCCTAGTCCTATTCAACATAGCCTTATTATAAGTCCTACACCTCTAATGGATAGATCTAGAAACCAAGCCTTTATACCCTTCAACGGTGGCATCCCATTGAACCTAAAACAATTTTGATGATATCCCTATTGATTCACTCAAAATCCTTCCATACTTTATGGGAGAAAACTCTACCATTCATGTTGAACATAGTACATGCATAACCAACCTTTGTTCTTTGAGATACAACCTCTTGTGCCTAAATTTTCCCCATACCTATGTCAACCAATAATGAATATGCATATCCTATTTAGGAATATAGGTTGGCTAATATTGAAGGACTACTCAAGGTAAAATTTAATAAGATAATGGCATTGGAAAAGAAAACACATCCCCCTATAGACCCTACCAAGCTCCTTATAAATATCCCTATCAATATTATCAATTCAACATACCTCCATACCAAGCTAATCCTCAAGGTCAAGGGAAAATAACTCATGCAAGGCCATATCATAACTTAAATCCTAATTATTCCAATACTTCTAGATAATTAGTTCCTAATATCATAAAAAATATTTCAACTCAATTGAAGGTGCTAATCAAGCTTCTCTTTTGCAAAATAATCAAACTCCTCCTACACAACACAAGGAAGTTCTTCTTGTGTAACATGGAAAAGTCCCTTTCATGACTCAATTTGAATTTCCAAATCAACAAGGAATGGGTAGAGATTAGACATAATTAGAGTCCACATTTGTCAACTTTCAATAAGGAGAGATTTATTTTAGACAATGTGAATTCAATAAACTTGGAGGTGAAACTAGAGTGGATAGTCTTATTATAACCAATACAAGGGCTAAAAGAAGGGAAATAAGTGGTGACCTAGAGGTAGGGAGAGTAACTCATTCATATTATCAACCAACTCAAAAAACTAATGAAAAATATGCATCCTCTAAATCTCCATCACTTTAAAAGGGTTAAAATGACAAGGACCCATTCATACCTCATTTCTCACAAGCTTCAAGTAATGTTGCTACTCCTAAATTGAAATCAAAGGTTGGTGTCCCTCACATCAAAATTTTAGACCAGATGAAGAAGGCTTATGTCACCATACCAATGTGGGACACATTAGTTATTCTAGGTCATAAATACCTTCTTTAAGAAGAGCTGGCAAAGATCAACATATCAAACAAACAAGCCAAAAAGGAAAGTTTAGTCACAATCAACATTAGTCATCCTAATGAAACTCAATAAACCAAGGTAAATAAACCCCCTCCCTTCTATATCTTAGTAATAATAGTGGATTTATTAATACATATTATATGATAGATAGTGGGGAAATTACATATATCATGCCAAAGTCAATAACAGATAAGTTGGGATTGAAATATGAACCTAATTCCAAGGGAGTATTTCAATTAGATGTGTTTCCTACCAAGATAGTTGGTGTGCTTAAAAACCTAAAAAGTATTCTAGATACTTTCCCTAATTAAATCATATACCAATATGTTGTAGCGGTCAATCTACCCCCTATTTTTATTTATGTTTATCTAGGGACTTCACTACTAAGATAAGAGGATACCTATCATCTAATTGGTCTTATATAGTGTTTAGAACTAGTATGGGACAAAATTAACCATTAGGTCTAAGCCTATCTCTAGGTTTCACTTGGATCCATACATGCCTAATCTATCACATGTCAACTACACTATCATTGATGAGGATGAGTACCCTAATGATCAAGAGATAATTATGTCACTTAAGGGCATATCAAACCTATTCCTTAATGAATAGGGGATAAATAACCATGGATATAATCATTAAAAATAATTGAGGAAATAAGCCTAGGGTTATATTATATGCATTAAGAGGAGGAAATCACTCCATCCATTACCAACCCAAGTCAAGACAATGATGGATACACTAAAGTTTATTATGAGCTTGAATCATATGACTATGGGAAAGTTTGAGGTTTGCATTCCTTTTACATATTTGTATAGGATTCAACAATACCAAACATTATGCTTGACCAATAAATATATATCAATCATTATGAGGTTGATATAATAGTAGAGAAGATTATTTTAATTTTATTTTTCTTAATGGGAAAGGGAATGTTATCAAGTTGATGTATGTGATTAGGTGGAAGGGTCAAATCAGAGCACATACTTTGTGAAAGAAAAATATATTATCCTATCTAACTTGGAGGAACCTCAAAGGGAAATTGATGATGAGATGTGGTAAGAGTACTTTGACATAATTCAAGAGTTCAGAAATATGATAAAACCAGCTTCCCCTAAGGTGAAAATAGGGACACATTAGAGGTTATAACATGACAAGATAAGTCAAGTATGTTAAGATATGTTATTTTGTTTATCCCCTTGGATACAAATGAGGACTTAGACTAGACATGGAAGAAACACTTTAATATTATTAAATAATTAGACCCATCTATCTTACTAATATATTTATAGGAATACCCTAAGATTTCTTATGGGCTTGAAGTTGACATGTTTCTTCCTAATTATCCTAATATTCATGAAAATTTCAAAAGTGTTGATGAGTTATTAGAAGGATATGTTAGTATGGAGGGTGTGCTTGATTCAGTTGACACATTTAAAACCAAAAAAACTAGATTATAAATACAAGGAATAGAAAATGGAGTGATATCCATGAATAAGGATCCACTCTTAAGGGCTAATATGTCAGATGATCAACCTACCAAACTAGATTTTGATTACCCCTAAAATCATATGAGAACATACTTACATAGGTTACCAATGACTTAATAAAAGTCTCATTTGATCTAGGTTAGGTCATTTTAATCTATTGTACTTGTGTATAGTAGTCTAGGTGTTTCTTTTCTTCTAAGTGATTTTGCACATCTATCTTGTTAGTTTTTTGCCTTGTTGTCTTGTTGCTTCCCTAGGTGTTTAGGTTTAGGTTTTTATTTTATGTCCTTTTTGTGTGAGTGGTAAGGTTTTTATAGTACTTAATATCTTTTGAAGGTTCTAGGTTTGATTTTCAATCCAAACAAATAGGTTTCTCAATTAGTCATGACTATTATGTATGAGACAACTAGTTCTCTTTACCAGTAGGTAGGTCAACCCCTAGGAGTCACTAATGATATGGATATATTTATTCCCATGGCCTCAAAAAGGATAAAATATTTCCCAAAAAAATTGGATAGTGCATTTGTCATTTAATGAATATTATGTTTATCATGGAAGTCTAAGAAGGGGTCACTTGTATTTAGGTTCATATGCCGGGTGTTCATGTAGTGTGATTATGTCATAAGGTGTTGTGGTAGTCACCATTTCACCTTATTTGAAATTTTGTCTAGGTTTCATCTTGTGTGATTATGTCTAAGTATCTACAACAAATCTTAATGTGACCTTCTAGTCTAAAACCATAAATGATAATATGACCTATAATGTCGTAGCCCATGGCTAGTCATGTGTTTCCACTTAAGCATGCCAATAACATGTATAATGTGGTAAAATTAGAAGGATTTGAGATAATAGGAAGAGAGAATAGTGACCACGTTAAAAAACTTTATCATATTTTAATGTTTTTTAGCAAATGTTAAGGTATATATTTCATTGGTTATTAACATTTTATATCATGTATGTGTTGCCTTGTGAGGGTCTTCAAATCATGGTAATAGTGTCACTATGGCCCCTAGGACATCATTAAGTCATCATCATGGGTAAAATTTCTCCAAAAGGGTATAATATCCATCATAATATCATTATAAAGTGGTTTTATATGCAATTAAGGTCTTTTTAAAATTCAAAACCCTTCATTCACTAAAAAGGCTCCACATGCTTAAAAGAGTGAATTTTAAACTTCCCTCCATATGTACTCTTTTATTTTAAAATTTATTTGACCTCCCATTTCCATCCTTTTGTCCTCCAATGGTTTTTGAATATCTCAATCCTAAAAAATATATAGAGAAATGATGTTTTACAAGTGTTTCGAAGACTTGTGCAAACTTGTATAGTTAGGTTATAATTAGAGGAGGCCAAGAATATTATATGAGATCCCTTCAAGACATAAAAGAGAATAATAAATGATCATAGAGATAAGATAAAGTCATAAATGGTAGCAATATCTTCATCAATCTCTTGACAAGATCACAAAGGCTACATTCATATGCTTAGTGTGGATAGGAGAGAGAAGATCAAGTCCTATTATGATGTGAGATTATACCCTTATGGAATAATGATGTGAGATTACACCCTTGTGGAAGAGGTCTTCAAGATCCTCCACTTATAGTCATAATATAGGAACAACCCTAGGCTATATGTATCATATGGTGGGGTTGAACCTCCAGAGAAGGATGGCTTCATTTTGATGGATCACCTAAATTAATGTTGTCATAAGGAAATGGGTTAGAAAGGGGAAAAGGGATCCTAAGAAGGCTAAAAGGTGATGCACCAGATAAAAATTCTAGATCTACAAAAGACAATGCTAGCTCACACAACCTCATAATCTATCTCAATGTATAAGTGTTTCATGGAATAGGTTTAGGTAGAACACTATTCCATACCTATAATAGCTTTAAAACACCATAAAAGAGGTCAAAATGGAGGAAAATGGATGAAGAATATTATCCTTCACAATTCTATCATGAATAACTCACTCAACACATATCCAAGGTATGAGATAGGTAAATAAATTATTTTATTGAATCAAGAGGCAATTCTTACAAATGCTTGACAGGGTTTATCCTAATCAAGATGAGTATATTCTGAAATATATTAGAGATTCACATACTCTTAAAAATTAAAGAGTCCTTGTGGGAATCCAAAATCTAAGAGAGAGTTACAATGTGGAATAAAATAGGAGATATAAGAGAAAAAAGGGATGAGAGAGAGGGAACACGTCAACCATGAATGAGATATCACCTTTCAATGAATGTTCCACCATATTTTTATCAAATAAGGGTTAATACATCACATACAAAGTAACCTTACTTTTTTTTAATATTATTTGAATCCTTTCATTAGTCGAGCAACACACTAGAAGAAAATAATGTGCTTAGGATGATGAGTCATGAACTTGATATGATGGAAGACCCTTAGAGACCCTCAAAATCTATTAAATGCTCCAACTACTTTTTCCAACCAATAAATCTCTATCTCATAACTCTACACCATATTCCACCTAACTTGCTTATGGGGACATAATCCTCATATATTTATTCTAATAAAGCCATAATTATTTTTGTTTTGAGTGGCTATAGGTACTTATTTGTTGAGGATGTGACCATGTCAAAATATGAGACAATCCTTTCATTAGTCACAAACCTATTCTTATCACAATATTTGGGCATAGATATTTTTATAGATTGAAAACCAATCCATTTATTTGTTTTATTGTATTTTCCCATTTATGGAAAGCTTACAGGCCATAGTCTTGCTCTGAATTATATTAGGCTTAGACATATCTATTATGTGTCTAAATTTTAATGGTGACATATCTCCTTTAAAATATTTTCCTTGGTTTGACCTAAGTTTAATTCATTCTACATTTGAAGTCTCTTAGATTCAAATTTTAACATTAGCTATTGATCTTGATCTAGGCTTTCAATTTTTCCATCTGTCAACTCTACATTTGTCCTATGGGTCCTAAAGTTAGTTCTATCATGTTCCTACACTTGTTCCATAAGGTATCCTCACATTTATCCTAATATTGATTGACCCTTTGACCTTATGTGCACTGTTTATCTTCTTTTACATATATAGAATGTGTACCAATGATTTAACTAATAGTTTTCATGGTCATGACACTTTTAGCTTCTCATTCATTCTTGGGATCCACTAACTAGTTGACCTTTTACTCACCATTTATCTACTTTGGAATGATGGACATGTTTCATCGATCTACTAGGATCTAATGGCTTCATTAATTTTCCATGCACCATTAGATCTTGGTTTGAGCTCCCACAATCTTTCCACTTATTAGCCATGTGTTCATCCCTGGAACATTTGAATTCAAATGACTATTTTTTATAGCTTTAACTTGACATCCCCATGCACATCCCACTATGCTAGTCCATATTTGAATGCTTATATATTGATATATACAAATCATGAAGATACAAAATTTGTAGAGGATATTTATGGGACCAGAATCATCATGTCCATGCATTTATTTAGCTTTGGTCTACCTCCCAAGTGCATTTATCAAATATGAAACTAGACTAACCTATTCATTCCTGCATGACATGTCATGATGGTCTAGCTCCTTAAAATCACCAAGTTCACACTTTAAGCTTTCTTAAAGTGTTTAAAAATCTTGCAACCAAAAAATGATTTTCATGAAGGTTTTTTTTCTCCTCTTCCTATTGGATTTATTCTCAACCAGGACCTTGCTCAGCTTTAACCCACATCCATTCAAAAATTTCTTATGTGGGCCAAATCTGGCCAACATCTTTGGTGACTCAAATGATAAACATACCTACTATGCTTGAGAACACAAACCATTTGCCTTTTCTAATCTATTGGGAATATTTGGTCATAAGTATTCACTCTCAACTATCATGGAATGATACAACGTTGCCCTTTATTATAAACCTCTTCTTGAATTAATAAGGACAAAAGAAAAAAAACTAAAAAATGTGCCCAAGGTACTTAGAGGAAAGAAAACACACAATAGAAAAGAATGTACACAAGGCACTTAGAGAAAAACATAAAAGCTACTCTAATATATATAAGGTTTTATCTTAAAAATGTTCCCCCTAGGTCAAATGGGAAACATTGAACATCACTAACTTGTAATGGACAAGGATGAAAAACACTTTACTTTTGAGATCTGATGTTTGATGGGTTAAAATGCCTAATTACTAGCTCTTTTAGCTTGCTTTCCAATGGATGAAATGAGACAAACATGTCTCTAATGTAGACATATTAGTCCATTTATTGAAATCTTGATACATGATCAACTATAGGAGCACTTGAAATCTTCTCATCCAATGGATTCTTTGAATATGAAGGTTTTAGGCTTAGGCGAACAAGTTGTAAGTCATCCAAAAAGGTATCCTCCTCTTGGTCTTTTGGGACAATGCCAACTTCAACACCATCCTTAACTTGATTATTTTAAAAGGAGCCATATGGTATCTTATCAACCCATCTAAGGTTTGAAATGTCATGTTCTTGTGGCTCTGAATTTGATGATCCTCCTTCATTCTTGAAGACATTAGAACTACCTTCAATAGATAATTCATCTTAAGACTGGTCAAATTCTTCAACCTAATTTTCAAGTTTATTTTCATTCTCTAAAAGAGGCATAGGATAGTTTAGAGCCTCTATTTAGTCCATGAAGTTATGGTATAACTATTCCATACCTCATCTTAATCCTCCTTTTTCTCTATTTCTTCCTTATCTTCATCCTTACCCATACCAAATGGAAGTTCCTAGAATAAATCAAGATCCCCTTTGCTCTCAACTACATCCTAAATACACCTCCCTTCAAATATGAAGGCATCAGTACTACCTTTAGGCTCTAATTCATCAATTTCAAAGCTATGCCAAAATAGTTGGTCCAAACCTAATTTATCCTCCTCTGAATGGAATGGGTTACCTATCATGATCTCCTCATCATAAACACTTGTGTTTTCTTATTTAGGTTCACATATGCTTACAAGTTCCTCCTTTATTTTTTTCAAAATAGGCTCTTTATCCAAAAGGGAGAAGGTGGCAAGATGAAAAAGTTAACCTTGCTTGAAACTTAGGAGAGTATCCTTACATCTAGGGAATTTTAAGGATTTCTATGGTTGATCTTGGGGAAGGGAGATAGAGTCATCAAAATTTTGTATGGCAATCTCATTGAGTGGAGCTAACACCACTTCTATATTATCCTCAACTAGTAACTCCTCCTTCATTATACTCACCTAAACCAATTTCCATGAGGGTAATGTGTAAGGCTTGGACATATTCTCCTTTTATTAAATGGTTATGGGAGAGGGTAGTTTCACAAGAGAGTGTATGACATAGTTAGGTTCATTGGTATAGGAGAAGATCCAAGATGGGATGGCTTCATGTTCCTCAGCTAAATGATTTTTAGTGACTTATTTGATTCTTGATGAGGATGATACTTGGAATGGTTAACTAGGGGGTTGGGTTTGAGTATAAATAGGAGTAGGAGAGGGAAATTGGGTTCTATAATTGGTTTATCTCATTCCTAAGAGTAACTGATAGTTATTTTCTTTTCTAGCCATGTCTTGCCTAACCAAGCATTCTTCTTAAAAACTTAACTCTTACTCCTGAACATAACCTTGGCGTTCAAGATTCTATTTTTACCTATATTTCTCTTCTTCCCTATTAGTCTCTCTTAATTTTTTCTCAATATCAATCCATATCTCCCTAAGGCTCTTTTCTAGTTGACTAGAGAGAGATAAATTCTAACAAGTATGATATATAAAACCTTGAGGGCCACTTGGGGTGAAGTCATGAACATTTATAACTTAATATGAAGGATAAAAAATGAAAGAACATGTATTTTGATCAAATGGGGGATGATACATACCAAATAAAGGTGATTAGGCACCTAGGTTTCTTATATTAGCTAATGTTCATAGTGGAGTCACCATTGGTGTTTGCAAATGTGCCTCCAAAGGCTGATTGTGCTAAGAGGCAACACCAAGAACCTTTCAATGAGATGTAGAACGTATTAAATTCCCATTTGGAATTCCAAAAACTATTATTACTTGAGATTTAACCCTTTTGGATGATTTCTTCAGGCTTCTCCACTCCTAGTCACAATATGGGAATAACCCCAAGCTATGGCTATCCTATGGTGGGGATGAACGTTCGGTGAAGGCTGGCTTCATTTTTATGGGTCACATAAACTAATGTTGTCATAAGGAAAAGGGTTATAAATAGGAAAAGGGATCCTAATAAGGCTAAAAGGTGATGCACTAAATAAAAATGGAAAATTCCCATAAGATTGAACCCATACTATATCTATAGAAGATAATCCTAGCTCACACAACCTCATAATATATCTCATTGCATAAGTGTTCCATGGATTAGGTTCAAGAAGAGCACTAATACAAACTTGAAATAGATTAAAAAAACCCTAATGAGGTTATAAAGGAGGAAAATGGATGAGGAATATTCTCCTTCACAATGCCATCATGCACAACTCACTTAACATAGATCTAAGACAAGAGATAGGTAAAGAAAGTATTTTATTGCATCAAGAGTCAGTTATTACAAATGATTGATAGGGTTTAACCTATTCAAGATGATAATACTTTGTAATATATTAGAGAGTCCCCTATTCTCAAAAATCAAAGAGTCCTTGTGGGAATCCAAAATTTGAGAGAGAGTCACAATGTGGAATAAAATAGGAGATATAGGAAAAAAAAGGGTGAGAGAGTGGGAACATGTCAACCATGAATGATATTTCACATTTCAATGAATTATCCACCAAATTTTTATCCAATTAAGGATAATACATAATAGTCAAAGTAACCATAATTTTTCCCAATAGTCTTTGAATCCATTCAGTTATCGAGTAATATGCTATAAGATAATAATTTGATTAGGATGATGAGTCATGACCCTACTATAAATAAAAATCCTTAGAGACCCTAAAAATATATTAAATGATCCAACTACATTTTTTAACCACCATATATCTATCTCAGGATTATATGCCATCTTCCACTTGACTTGCTCATGAGGATAAAATCCTTGTATCTTGAATTTGACAGAGCCATGCATATATCTATTTTGAGAGGCTATAGGTACCTATTTGTCAAGGATGTGACCATATCAAAAGATGAGATACTCATTTAATTAATCGTAAACCTATTCTTATCATAATATTAAGCACATATATTTTTATAGATTGAAAACCAATTCATTTATTGGTTTTCCTATAGTTGCCACATTTATGGAAATATATAGGCCACATAGTCTCACTATAAACTATATTAGGTTTAGACAAACCTATTTTTTGTCTAAATTTTAATGGTGATGTATATCCTTTGAAATATTTTCCTTGGTTTGACTTGATTCAAATTCATTATCTATTTGATGTCTCATGGGTTCAAATTTTAACATAAATTATCAATCTTGATTTGGGCTTCCATTTGTGCCAACTGTTAGCTTTGCATTTATCTTATGGGTCATATAGTCAGTTCTATCTTGTTTACAACATGTGGTATCCTCACATTTGTCTTGAGCTTAGTTGACCCTTTGACCTTACATACAACATAAATCTTCCTTTGTATATCTCAAATTCATACCATTTATTTACATGATAGTTTCCATGGTCATGACACTTGGAAACTTATCATTCATTCTTGGGATCCACTGACTAATTGACCTTTCACTCATAGTCAATCTACTTTGTCATGATTGATGTGTTATATTTATCTCTTGGGACCTACTATATTTATTAATTGTTCATGCACTATTAGATCTCAACTTGAGATTCTATGATCTTTCCAATTATCAACCATGAATTAATCCTTGGAATATTTGAATTCAAATCTATATTTTCCTCAACTTTAACTTGGTGTCCCCATGCACATCTCACTTTGTTAGTCCATCTTTTAATGCTTATATCTTGAGATAAAAAACTCATCAAGATATGAAATTTGTAAAATATGTTTATGGGACTAAAATCATCATATCCATGCATTACTTTGGATCTATTCAACATCATAAGTGCATTTATCAAATGTTTAACTAGAATAATCTATTCATTCTCACATGACATGTCATGACAGTCTGGCTCCTTAAAATCACCAAGTTCAAACTTTAAGATTACTTAAAGTGTTTCAAAAGCTTGCAACCAAAAAATGATCTATATGAATTCTATTTACTCCTTTTATTATTAGATTTCTTCTCAACTAGGACCTTACTTAGCTTCAAACCACATCCAGTCAAAATTTTCTTATGTGCGCCAAATTTGGCCAATAGTACGAGCATCTAAAGTTTTTATTTATATGGCTTACTTAGTGTTCTTAGGCTTAAAAAGAGATCTAATTTGAGTTATATGTCTTGAAACTAATTTCCTCTACTATGAGAGGTTATAAACCTCTATAAAAACCCTATCCATGATTCCACATGCTTTTCAAGTCTTCATTACCCCTCTATATCAATCTAATATCTTGGTTGGGATTTTGAGGTTTAAGCTTACCCTCTCTTTTCTATCCCTCAAGGGCCTCAGAGTGAACAATGAAGTTTTTTACCACTTGATAATGAATAGATACCTATTTAATAACTATGTATTTCCCTCAATATCCATTTATGGGGTTTATAATGCTTTCTTTTCTCTTTTAGACCAAGTAGATGCCTGAGTCTCTTAAGTATCACTTGCCCAAGGAGTGGGCAAGGTCTCAGACAAAATAATGAGTATTTACACTATTTATCTAACCTAAAGGAGAACATGGAGGTATTTATAAAGTCATAGTGACCATATCTACAAATTTTAAGATCATGATTAGGCCTATATATCCCTCAAATGTTAAATTCCCTTAACACTAGACTTCATGTGACGATTGTGTATAGGATTTGGGTATGACTGAGTATAAGGAGTAAAATTAGCTTGATAAATCCTCCTAAAATTATTTAATTTAATCTTAAAATGAATTTTTTACCACTTTATAACTGAGATAGACCTCACTATCTCCTATATGCACCTTTATTTTCCACTTTAGGCTTAGGAATAATTCTAGTCATGCCTATTGTAGGTAACATTTAGAATATTCTAACTATATATTTTGTGTTAGGCCTTCACCATGAGATCACTAACTTCCCAAAGGATCATTAACTTAGATAATGGTTTCAATTATGTTTAATAACCTATTTATACACCTCTCTATCAACATTATTAATTTAAAAATAGGCCAACTCCTAAGAACGCATGTAGGTACATTGAAAAGGCCTTGACTATATAGGTCTCTCTTTCTAGAATTACTACCCATTTTAAATTTTCTTAATCATAAATTTAGATATTATCTAGGCTTATAATCTCTCCAAATACCTTTGTCTCTCCATTTCTTTAGGTATAATGTTAACTATTCGCTCCATTAGCAAGCTTGCAGCTTGCCTCTAGGGTATTGATTGTTGTGTGAATCTAGGACCTTGATCCTTTTTTACCAGTGACTTCCTTTGGTATTAAATGTTTATTTAAGTCTCAAATAGACTCAGGATTCCTTCAATCAATCCTTCTATTATCTTTTTATCCTTTGTCCTTAAATAAGGGATTGACCCGAAAGTAGGCCTATAAGTTATGTTCTTTATAGTGGTGATTACATTAGGAGTTTTGAATATCTTACCTTCTCAATATTGATCTTATCCATAAATTTTAGCCTTCCTAAAGCTCCAAATAAGTTCAAGATATCTTAAAACCTATCACAACACCTCTTCCCTTCACTTTTAGGCTTAACATCAACTGTATTTCTAGTAGCAATCTATAGGTGCCCTCTTTATGGTTATTTGACTATATCAAATGTTTTAGACCTTACCTACCATTAGTGATCCTAATTAATAGTACTTTATGATTCTCCATTGACTACTTGAAGTTATAATATAGTTCAAAATAACCTCCAAACACATACTACCATTATCATTTGGTATGTACTTAAGTTATCCTTCTAGGTAGGTCTATAGATGCCTCTTTTAGGGTTAGAATTGCATAATTATCATATTCTCACATAAAATATTCTATTGGTACTTCCATATTTATTAAAATTCCAAAATATGTTTAACACTTTAAAACATGATCTCAAAACTCTTCATTATCTACACCTTTAGCTCATCTACTAGTCTGTATGAATTATAGGTGTCAATTAAGACATAGACTATATGTAATATTTGCACTTAAAATTTTGTCCATTTCCATGATTTTATAAGGATCATAACCCTTAATAAAATTTTAATTCATTACCTATAGGGTCTATTAACACATTTGTGGCATTTTCAAACATGCTCCTATTTGATCATAGGTGTACAGTTTGTATAGTGTATTATAGGTTTATAGTTAGACTATAAAATTAGTTTATGACCCTTACTTGACTACCTAAATAGCTTGATAGTCTCTTAAATGAGTTATATAACTTGAAATGGTGTTGTATTACCCATTTTTGAGGTGATCTATTGATGGTTTGTCATCTATTTGGTCAAAATATGGATCTATATGCTTAGGGACTATAAGTCACTCATGACTATTTAAGGCTTTAACAGGCCATTTCCTTGAGATCTTGAGTTTTGAGATTTTAACCTTATCAAACCATCACATAATTATTTATCATTCCTCAATGCATCACAGAGCATGTGATAAACATGATGTCATCTCTTTCAACTTTAGGCTTTTGTATGGACTATATATAGATTATGGATTTTTAAGCATGGAAAATGGAGTCTCTTAATGATGTTTCATGATATTTATGAGATTTTTGAATTAAAATGAGGTTTCAATTAACTCTCTATGCTATACAGACATCTTAACATGGATTTGGGCCCCTGAACACATGTTGATAAACTTGCAGGCTTGTAAGTGTTTGAGATACTTCATGAACTTATTCAAGATGAAAATTTGGATCATGTTCCCCATTATTCAACAAAATAATAGATAAAAATTATCTCTCTTGGTTGGAAAATTATTTTACTTATTGTTGTTCAAACCAAACTGAAGTTCAAACTTTAAAATATCATCCAAATACCATACAGGTCTCTCAAGAAGCAATTCGCTTATAGATTATGGATAAAGAGAGACATTTAAAATAAAAAAAAATTAATTCCATGGATTTTAAGGATATTACATAAGATATGTAGTGTTACAAACCTTTGAGAGTGAACACCATTGAGATAAAACCAAATTTATAGTAGAATTGATTAGAATAACTTGTATACCAAGACCTTCTTCCCTCAAGTGAAAGTAATTAATGAATATTAATAAAATAATAAATAAACCATAAAAATTAGATAAAAACCACCATAAAAATAATTACTCTCCATAGATTTATGATCTAGATAAATAGGTGCAAGAACATACCCCTTCTAGATGCATAGGCCATAGTGACTTGCTATCACTCTTAGTAATTCTTCATAAATAATATGCCATACTTATGAAAAATAATACAAATAATTTTAATATCATTATTATCCCTAAAAATTTCCAAAATTTTATATCATAACTCTCTCTCTCCTGGTTGTACCATCCACATCAATTTCATCTTTCTAAGCTTGTGAAGGTAACAACGGAGGATAAAAGGTATCTGGAGTATCATTTTGACTTTTTTTTTTAAATATTTAAACTTATATGAGGGATCCAAAGAGACACTTATAAACCATTTACAACTAAAAAATGATCCTATAAGGTCGTACAGGTGCCTAAAACTGCTTAAAATGCCATTTTTACTATTTGGGAGGTTGAAACTACAAGTTTGTCAGTACTTGGCTGACACTAAACATTTTATGACATCTATTTGATACTATTGTCACTTAAAATACTCCTAAAACATCATATTATTTAAGTGGAACATCCCATTCCTCTATATGGGCCAAAATGTGGCTAAAATAACATTTTTTACATTTGTAAGTCAAATAAAGGTTAAATCAAGATAGGAAGACATTAATTGAATTAAAATAAAAAATTTTGATGAATTTTAACTATATTAAACCTTTAACCAAGTTTGACACAACAAGACCTTGTGATTGACCTCTTGGACAAGACAAGTATTAAGAAGACCAAAACTTGGACAAGGCTAAGGAAGGTCAATCATGACCATATAGGGATATATAATACATTATATGCCATTATAAATATTAATACCCTATTAAAGTTTCAATTTATATGGTTTGAATTATTTTGACTTGGGGTCAAAATTTTATTAATAATTTGGTGATTTATAGGGGTAGCCTGTCTGCCTACAATGCTAATGATCAATGACCTTATCCATCCATTGGTCAACGGGTTCAATATAAAAGTACAACATGACACCTAATTTGGAAAAAAACTAATAATATATGACAACAAGACAAACATGACACCAAACATGTGTCTAAAGACACTTAGAGGAAAAAAACACATAAGAAAATAAAAACAAACACATGTGCATAAAACACTTAGGGAACTCAAAACCTACTCTAATATGTAAAAATATAGAAATAATCTCAATAACATGGATTCAAGTGTATTCCATTGACTATTATACTAAATTCTTCTCCATTGAGTCTTTTCAATTGAAAGGCATTATGCTCTTTACAAGCAATGATGACATAAGGTCCAATCCACAATGCATCAAACTTGGTATGCTTACCAAGCTTGGCTCTATCATCATCCCATTTTAATACAGGATATTTTTATTTATATATTATTGATATGTCTCTCTTTTCAAATTTCCTCTTCACTTATGCTTGGTGATTTTGCAAGGTGAGCATGGCTTGATTTCTTATCTCCTTTAGGGCCATTAGTTCTACCCATATTATCTCTATAGGATCATTCTCCATCCTCTCAAGATGATGCACCAAATCAAGGTCTCATAACTCAAGTGAAATAGGTAACATATATTCTCTCACATAGACAAGCATATAAGTTGAATTGCCAATGGTAACCTTGGGAGTGATCTTATCAGCCCAAAGGGCTATCTTTAACCTAGTATGCCAAACTCTTTGATTGTCCTCTATAGTTATCTTCACAATTATGATTAAATTATTTTTAGTTGAATTAGCTATCCTATTTAATTGAGGTTAGTAATTTGAATATCTACTCAAACATATTTCATATTTTAGATCCCATTCCTTTATTCTCACTCCACAAAATCCACTGCATTATTATAAATTATAGTTGTAGGTACTCCAAACCTTATTACTATGCTCTCATAGAAGTAAAGAACCTAATTCTCACTAGCCTCTTTGAGATCCATTACCTCTACCAACCTTTTGAAATAGTCTATGGATATAAGGATCCATTTGTGACCACCACTATATGGGGGATTAATAATTCTAATAAAGTCAATCCCCCATTACATAAATAGTTGTTCAACCTAAATTGGATGAAGAAGAAGGGATGAAAGTCTTTGTTTTCTTATAAAAGTCCACACCTTTGACATATTCTAACCCAAACATATGCATCCTTGAAAAGGTTAGGCCAATAGTAACCAACCCTCATTAATTTTGAAACTATATTTATAGGTACAAAGTGAGCTCATGTTTGTCCATCATGGAATTGTTCATTAAGTTTATCAACCTGATCTATTTCAACACACCTAAGTATCACCCCATTAATATCCTTCTTAAAGAGGACTCCATCTATAAATACATAAGGTATTTCTTGAAATCTAAATTATCTCTTTTTTTCTTGATTTAAACCACTAGGACACTCACCTATTTGAAGGAATATCACCATTTATTATGCCCAACTTGAAGGAGTTAAAGTTGAAGCTGTACTAGAATCTCATAATGATAAAACTACTTATTGTTCTTTCTTTAAGTCTGATTCTAGGTGTTCATATATACCTCTTCCTCTTTCAATCTTGGTGGCCTTGATCCTTACATAATATTCCATCACATCGGTTATTTGTCTAACTCTCTTTTCATTCAAATATTTGTTCAAGAGGAAGCCTTTTATTATTGGGTGAGATACCATCAAATAAATCTTTCTATTGGACACCATATGTTTGATTTTTTTGACTTCTTATCATATCCAACACTTATTTCTCAACATAGGTATACATTTATTCATAGTATTCAAGTCCTTGACTAAAAAATGCTATGGGTTACTTAAGTCCATCAACATTTTATTTAATTAACATGGAAGAGATTGTATCAGTATTATCAAAATCATACAAGAATAAGTATTTAGAGAAATTAGGATTGATTAGTGTAGGTGCTTGACTAATGGCTTGTTTAATGGTCTCAAAATTGGTCTTCCCTTCTTTGGTCTGTTACAAATCTTGGTGTTTCTTCAACATGAATATTATTAGCTTCACAAGAGTGGTTAATATTCCTAATAAAACTTTGTAAAGATTTATTATGCTTAGGTAGTGACAAATCTAGAATGGATTCAACCCTATTAAGACTAATGGGAAGTCCATCCTTAGAAAAAATGTTTCAAACTAACATACCTTTGTGAATATCAAACACACACTTATTTGGGTTTATATACACCCCATATTTCCTACACCTATCAAAAATCTACATTAGGTGATTCAAATGATCACTTACATTCTTGGAGAAAATGGTTGTGTCATCAAGATATATCAACACTGTGTAATTTATCAAACCTTAGAAATACATGTCCATGGCCCTTTAGAATGTATCACCTGAATTGGTAACATAAATGGAATTCTCTTATAGGCATATTTCCCCCATTTTTAGTAAAATTTATCTTATTTTTATCTTCCTCTTTTACCAAAACTTGGTTATACCCCAAATAACCATCTAAAAGTGAGAAACATTGAGAGTCAGCCACCACTTGAAGTATTTGTTCCATTAAAGTTAAAGGTTAGTGAGCCTTAAATGATATTATATTAAAGTCTATAAAGTTCACACACAACATAATTTCATCACTTTTCTTTCTCACCAATACAATATTGGCAACCCATGAATAATACTTGATAGGAAAGATAATATTTGACTCAATCAACTTGGTGAGTTCTTTTATCATGAGCATCTACACTTTAGGATTGAATGGTATTTATGTTTTCCTCTTATTTTTATCATTGGAATCAAGTTTTATAGTTTTTTGTGATAATTAAGGATCAAAGCCTTTTAGGTCACTATACTCCCAAGCAAAGACATCTAAAAATTCTCTACATAACTCAATGAATGTTGCCTTTCTTTCTTGTGTACATACCTTCCCAAGCTTGAGTAACTTGAACTTGAATATGTATACTATCTCATGATGCTATTAATTTGTGAATATGGTTAATTTGTCTTTCCTCATTTGATCGCTTTCATTGAATTACTTTCAAGAGTCACCAACCCTTTAGGTAGCTTGTTAGATCTTAGCTGTATAATTTGTTCCCCTAACTAATACTACAAATTAGCTTTTTGAAACAAAAATTAGCCTTATGTTGTAATAAACATTATATTTGTTTATAAATTTCAAACACTTTCCAATTTACATCATAATATGGTATGGAAGGCCATACAACTACCATGATGTGTGACTAAAATTTTGCACTCTTAACATCATTTGAAATATTGAATTATGCTCTAACTAAATATAACCTATCAATATGTTGATTTTATTCCCTTAGAACTGATTTTATGTCAAAGGCTTCAAAATATTCAATAATTTCCCATAATATATGCTTTTAATACTTCATCAAGGTGTTTTTTGATGTACTCTTACCCCTTACTTGATGCATAACTAGTCCATTATCTCCAATGGCTTGAACTTACTTGATACCTCTCTTCTTTACCAATTGAAGCCCATTAATGAAGGATTAATATTATAATACATTGAAATAAAAACTGAATTTTAACCTAATATTTTATTATCACCTTTCATTTGATGGAGAAATAAGCACCATACTAGATCCTACACCATTCTTACTCCTTGAGCCATCTAAGAACATTTTCCACAAACCATCACCATCATCACTAGTATTTAAAAGAGAAAGTATGGATGTAGATTACTCATGTAAATAATATACCCAAAGATAATATTATTCAAATCCTATATATAAATCAAACTCATGAATTTTTTCCCCCCACTCATCTAGAAAAAGATCAGGTATGCCATCCAAAAGTGCAAGTGGTTCTTGATCATTAGCTTGATCTACCTCATAAATAATAGTGTAATTCATGCTAGATAAATTTGATACATAATTATCCACATGAAAATTGGATAAAGGATCAAATTTTATAGTCACTTTATCACCATATCTAGTCCTAAATTCCATATAAGACCAATATGAAGCTAAGTACCCCCAGTCTTGGTGGTGAAGCCTTTTAACAAGCAAAGAGAAAAGTGAGGTGGCACATCAACAACCACTAAATGTTGGGAGATAGAGAAATTAGTAAAATCATGAAGAGTAAATTTCAAACATTTAATCATGCCAACTATTTTGGTAGGTAATTTATTAAGTTGTAGTACTCCCTTTGATTTTGGTTCATACTTCAATTTTAGCTTATTTGCTACTTTCTTTGGCATGGCTAAGCTACTTTTTCCACTATCAATAAGAAAATTATGAACCAATACATCTCTAATGATAATAGATAGGTATAATGGAGGAGGTTTATCCTTTATTTTAGTTTTTATGGGATAGTCATCCTTGGTCTTCACTTCATTAATCAAAGTTGCTCCTCTTTCACTAGGTTTCCTAGATGATACATTGAGCTTGGAGAGCTTATTTTGGAGTAAATTTATTTGACCAGGTATGGATAATATTTCCCACATTTTAATATTTAAATTAACCTTATTCATTTGATCTATAATATTCATAAGAGAGCTATTAAATTTAGGAGCCAAAATACTATCACTAGTTTGTGTCACTTGATATGTAGGAGAATGTATAGAATAATCTTTAAAATTATGTGTTTTTTGATGTATTTTATTCATACAGGCTACATTTTGTCTACCTGATCCTTGGTATTCTTGAGAGATTACATTTAGACCACTACTTATCCCTTAAACTTCCTCAACTGCTATCTTCCTTGACCTTGTATTTATAGCTATGGAACTTATATCAATATTAAGATTTCCTTGGTAGTTGGCAAAAAATGAGTCTTCTTTATAGTAGTTCATCATAGAAAAATTTGATTAATTATCCCCTTCATTAGTCTCTCCTCAATTTGAAATATCTTCTTTAGTCATATTAGGCATTATTCCCCATTACACCATATAGGCTTGATTGAATGCTTCATTTGCATAAGTGGAAGGATCATGAGGTTGTTACCATTTAGGTTGCTCACCATTATCTTATACAATATTATTTTAAATAGGTACAAGTTCCTTGGAATTAGAAGGAGCATTGTGATTTTTCCATTAGGTTTCCTTGTGTTAGTTACCATTATACTTAGTATTGACCTTGGAAATGTTGTCTAGGACCTTGATAGGATTGGTAAGGCTAGAAAGGACCTTGATAAGACATCCATTATTGTTGTTGTTTATACCTCTTAAGATCTTATTTTACTTATCTAAGGGTATTAATCACATCTTCTTATTTTTGCTTATTTTCTTGACTATGGGTAGTTTGTTTATGCTTGGGTGTGGGGATATGAGCAATGGTATGTATAGAAGCTTGAACATTAGGAAATAAACACATGGAAATCCTAGGATAAAGTTTTACATCTTGGATGGAGTTGTTTTCATCTAGTATGGAAATGTCATATGAATTTGGTAGAGTATTCCCACCCATTAATATTGAATCATAACACCAATATCACTATTATATGCCTTGAAATATTAGAGAAAATCATAGTTTGGTGTGGGTATTACTAGGATTGTGATTATATCCCATGTTTTTTGAAACCTAGAATTTAAATCTTGCATGGATTCATGAGGGGCTCTTTTTATAGTATTCAATTGTTTGGCCAAAGACAAATGGTCACTTTTGTCTTCAAACCTCTTTCTCAATTTGTCTCCAAAATCATCCCATGAGTCAATTGAATTGGGGCCTAATGTCCTATACCATTCCAAATATTTACCTTTAGAACTAATCTCCAACAACCTAATTGCCACATTCTCTTGTGTGATGTTGTGAATGTTTCAAAAGTTGGCTAGGTCTCTAATATGTTTAATGGGGTAAGAGAAGTTTCTCCATTGAATTAAAGCACACTTTTGAGGTTATCCATTATAATATCATCATATTATTAAAGGTTTATAGGAGAATCACCATTTAATACAATAAAGAGAAGATTTATATCCATGTTGTTAGCCTTATGAGAGTTTAAATAATCTGGAATAAAGAGCCTCCTTCTAGGTGACTTAGTGTATGGGAGAGTGTGAAGAAATATTTATATCTTATATGAATACAAAGGTAATTCAAGGAATTCAAAGGGGATATCTTTTGATTTTGATCTTGTGGTCACCTTTTGCATAAAATTAGGCTTAATAGTCAATAAGCAGGAGTTCAAAACCTTTTAGAGTCATTAAGTGCTGCATGAAGAAGGCTAATAATACTACAATAATGCCAAGATCAACATCTATCTTTGATATCTTCTGATTTTCAAAGTCCCACTAGACATGCTAGAACTATTATAGCTAAAAATAACACACTATGAGAGGGTGATTCAAGCTCTCTCAACTTGAGCTATGTAATGGGATTGACTTTGGGTTGTGGGTGACCTTTAAGTGAGCCAAACATCTAGATTTTTGGATAGCTCCCAAAATATAACACCTATACTAATCCTAACACTTGATTTGACATGTAAAAGGGAAAAAATATTATTCATCTAATAAAAAACATGGAATTGATACAACAAACATGAAATACATTAATTGTTAAAGATGCATTATGAAATATCAACATAAAATCTGATTTTACTATTCTAAATAACCCCTATCACACTATTGTTTCAATATGAAGGTTTAGATGATTGCACGAGTAATAGGTTGATTAACCAAGAGGTGTTAATGACAACACTAATGATCTATCAATTCTCTAAATAAGAAAAAAAAATTAGAACACTTCATATGACCTATTAAAGGTATAAAAATTTCATAATGCATGAAACATAAAGGAAAAATGCAAAGGATATGAATATCACTAAACACTCAATACAACATCCTTAAAATCACTATTTGAAAGATAGAAGTAAAATATCCAGCATGAATTCAATTAAATAGGAAATCACAAGTCTCAATTTTATCATGGATTCACCATAGAAAATATGTGGATCCCTTTCCAATTCCAAAAATGGTTGTTTAAATATAAAAATGTGAGAGAGAGAGAGAGAGAGAGAGAGAGAGAGAGAGAGAGAGAGAGAGAGAGAGAGAGAGAGAGAGAGAGAGAGAGAGAGAGAGAGAGAGAGAGAGGAGTGACAAGTGTTAAGCATGAGAGAACTAGTTATAAAGAAATAAAGAGTTATGAAATAGTATATCAGGTCTTCCATGCCATGTTTTAACCCCCTTAAGATTGTCCATCCATCTAAGTGGTGTAATAGTTACAACTTGGCTTGACACCTTGACTAACATCTTGGAAGGAGTGATAAATGGACCTTATTATTGACTAAATTTGACCTTGTAGGTAAGTTTGGGAACCCTATAGGAAAAAATCATATTTATAGGTTTATTAGGGGTCTAATTTTATGTCATGAGGTGTATTATAGGTTAATTGATATCATTTAATGTTATATTAGCCTTAGTTCTTAGTCATTTTAATCCTTTTAGTCCTAAGAGTCATTTTGAAGTCAAAAAGGGGTATTTAATGATTTGTATGGACTTTTATGGAAATTTTAAAGTTTCAAGGGATTATTTAATGCTCCATGTGTCTTATTATGTCTTAATTAATTATTAATAACTAAAAATTGGTAGGTTATTTAGAAAAAAGAGGTAGTTTTTTTAAAAACATGACCATTTAATGAGGTGTATAGACTTGTAATACCTTCCATAATTGAGGAAGTTTAAATAATATCCCTTGGACTTATACACACTTATTAAGGTTATTAGTTTTATTATAAGCTCTAAGAAATGAAGAAAACCATTTATCTCTCCTTTCACTAGGCTTGGAAAGCAAAAATGGTCTTTAGGTTTGAACTTGGTACAATCAATAATGGAGGTTTTAGGAAAAATTATATTTGGGGTGTATTATAAAATTAGTTATATTATATTTTATGTTTTTCTTAGAGGAATGGAGGTCTGATTTTTATGAACCATTCCTAAGAAGTTAGACTATCTAGTTTGCTTACTAATCTATGTACCCTATAGGTTTTTCCTTTGTTTGAAAAATTTCATATGATATAATAATTGGGATTGATTATATAGGTATTTTAATATCCTCTCACATTTTACCCATACTTTTTTTCAATTTTGGATGTGATTTAAAGATATAATCACCTCAAGTTTACAGATTGGTCTCATTCTATGTTGTTGGTAGGTTTCAACTATTTGTGAGGCCTTCATGATTTGGTAATGGTTTAAAAATGTGGGGATAGGTTAATTATCATGTTATAAAAGTATTATAAATCCCCTCACATTTAAATCTTATAATCCAAAGCAACATTCCATGAATTGTAGTCATATACCACATAAACACATAGTCTAACATGAAAGTGCACCTACAGATGTTTGGAATAAGAAAATCATGTGGAAAATAGGAACATAGATATTTAAATCCATTTATGGGTTTTTATCATAAAATTTTATGTATTTTAATAGTCTTGAGATTGATCTAATTTTAAAATAATGATCACTACCCATACTCCTCTTTATTGCCTGCATATATGAGAATGCTACCTATAGGTATCCTCATGAGTATTAACATGTTAAAAGGCATTTTTGAGCTATAAAAGGTATATTATTATGAATAGAGTGTATTTTAAATATTTTGGGAAGATAGAAAATCATTTTAATCTTCCTAACCATGTCCATTGCCTGAATTCACAGTTGTTGCCTACACATTAGGATGTGCACCTATATGTGGTGTTAATAGAGCATGAAAATACTTTTTTGGAGGTGTTGAAATAGATGATGAATAATTATTTTGAGTATTAATATTTTTAGGAACCATGGAAGAACTAATTTTAAATTATATATTTTTTGACAAGGTGAAACAACCTTACAAAGATAATGATTGTAAATTCATGGACATTTTCCCTATATTGATAAAATAGTGAACCTATAAATTTTGTGGAAGATTTATAATAGGGTTGTCATGGGATTTGAGGAATATTTATGACTAAATATAATTTCCATATCATATTAAAATACCTATGAAAAATATGGAGTCAAGATATAGTAGGGAAGATAGTTGTTGAGAGGCTCAAAGTTACCAATTTATGCATTGTTTATAGGCAATATTATCTATAGGATTTGAGTTACAAAAAACCTATTCAACCAAGTGTTTAACATGAGACCATGTCACCATGATATAATGGTTATATATTATTTAATATATAATTAATGGAATAAATATAACCAAATAAGGATGTCGTAATATATTTTTTATCCCATTAGCATCTACAAGTATCCTTTTCACCACCAAATGCTAACCTATAGCCAATCCTCAAGAGTTACACTTAGCTCTAGGTGTCAAAGGGAGAAGTGGTAGAATTTAATAGTATTTTTGAAATTTATTAAGTTAAATTAATATAAAAAAATATATAGGTCACCAAGATAGGAATATATACTTTGTTCGTAGGCTCTGAACACACCTACATGATCTTATTTGACCTATAGTTGACTGGATTTGAGTTTGATAAACAATGAGTAGGTTGGAGGTTCAAAGTGACGGAGAAGAAATAGATGAAGTGAAAAAGTGTGTCCAGGAACTTATAAAATGACCTTGGAAGATATAAATAGGTCCTATGTATTATTTCCAAGCCTAAACCAAGAACAACCACCTATAGTTACCTGCCTCTTGAAAACATTCAGTTACAACTAGGTACAATTTCCTTCATCATTCATGAAAATGGTTTAGGCATGGAGATAATAATATTGTTGATGGAAATTGACTAAAAAAGGATTTTAAAATGAAATATATCATAATTTTCAAAGTAAATTTGTACTAATAGGCATTTTTATCCAAAGGAAGTCAACTACAGTTAATTGTCTTAGGCAGTGAGTAGGAAGATTATTTTCAACATTGATACAAATCAAATATGAATCATATATGTCCAAAAAAATTTAAAATTACCCTAGTAACTCTAATGGGACCTAAAATAATTGTTCTCAAACTTGAGCATATAGGATTATCTATAGGTGTCATTCCAAAATAGAAACATAATCAGGCAACTCTAGACAGTCTTGTGAGTTCAAGTATATGGAAGGGACTTTTTGAGAGGTTGGAGTTATAAATAAAGGTTATAAAACATTAATAATAATTATAAAAACCTCATTACACTATCATGATGAAATAAAATTAGAGATAAGACCCTTTAAAATGTAATACATAATCTTTATGAAAATCCTACATACACAGTACTCCTCTTACATGGTCTATTTTTAGTTTTAGAGCCTTTTGAGGGTCAAAGGACTTGAAAAAGGGATGTATTTTTGTGTATATATTTTTAAAAACTTGGGTAATATTATAAAATTTTCACTTAGTCTATAAAAATAGGGAAAGTACCATTTATTGTGTCTCAGATAGAGGGTACTTCCCCTTAGGCATAAACTAACAGGTTGAGGAAGATGAAATGGTGGACCAGAAGAAAATGAGACTTTTAAAAATGATGTGATAATTTGAAATAAATATTAAAAAAATTAATATCATCTCAAATAAGTATCAAACCTAACAAGTGGACCAAACCTACAAGAGTTGTAATTAGGCTTAAGGGCAGGGTTTTGGCCTAAAAGCCAAATGGATAGTCAATTTAAATTTCTACATGAGGTGAAAATTTTAACCTATAAGGGAATATTTTTGGTGGAATTTTATGTGTTATAAATATTTAATTTTTTAGATTAAATATAAGGTCACCTTTTGGCATAAAGACAACTCAGGCCTAGTAAACATGGTGAGGCCTAGAAGCCAAAGAGGAGGTCAATTTAAATTCCAGACTTAGAAAAGAATTTAAATGGATTATGACATGTTTTTATGGTATTTAAAAATATTTAAAATATCATTTAATGTAGATAAATCACAAGGAAGTCATGTTGGGGCTCAAAGGCAGAATTAGGCCTGTACAAAGCAAAAGAAGAGCTAGATAGGCTAAGTTGAAGTGCTCACATCTTCTTGGAGGATTTACATGGAGGAAAAAGGAATTTTGGGAGGTTATTAGTTGTAATAAAAATCACATTATTGGAACTTTTTTGAAGTTATAATGTTCCATCTTTATGAACAAATCTTAAGAGGTTAAAATAGGCTAAAACCCTTACAAACCCTTGCTAGTGACTAGTTTGAGGAAATGAGGTTGGATAAATGATTTAATGGAATATTTTTCCTAGGATGATGATTTAAAATTTTAGGATATTCTCTTAGGATAATACCCATTCTTTTATACTGTATTAAATTTTATGGATAGGGTAAAAAAATAGGGTAATTTTGACTATTTTGTGTGTTGTACAGGTTCTAGAAGGTTCCAAGAGATGACAATCACATGAAAGATAATATTAGGAATTAATATAAATGCTCATGTAAATTTATTTCCTTTTAAAAAATAATAATTTATTCAACTAGTTGCTTCATATTAGCCAATCAAAATAGGCATATTAACTAAGCTAGTGAGAAGGGTGGAAAAACTTTAAGTGAGCTAATTTTAAGGTGTAACTGATGACTATAAGGACATGGAGGGTATTTAAAAGTTTAATAAACTCAATTTTATTTATTTTAATGGGAAAATAAATAAAATTTTTAGGTTAAGTGTGTAAGGTGGGGGAAAGAAGAGTTTTCTAGATTGCAGATAGTAATAACTCATTTTAGAGAGATTCTAGATGACTAGGACTAGTACCAATGCATGGAGAGGAATGTATTAAATACTTACCTATAATTGAAATTATTATACCTGTCCATAATCAATTTTTGTATGTTTAAATAGGTCCAAATCATGAAGGTAGTTTTTTGAGCTAGAATGATAAGTTTCATGCCACTTTTCATGAGTTTCATGTCTTGTATGGACACTTATCTTTTTTGATCTCACATGGTTCATCTAACATCATATTATCATGAAGAATTAATTAATTTTATCATCATAACATTTTTCCTTGTGACCCTTGGACTTCTCTCTTCTCCTCTCTCATGTTTATAAGAACCAGCCATTTTGGCCATTGTAACTCATGATCCACTTGAGTATAAGCCTTACTCATTTGCATACCATTTGATCAATAAGAATACTAATTTTTAAATCTTTCATGACTATTCATAGTATTATAACTTGAGTTTTTTATTTTTATTAAGTGATTCCTCATGTTTCCTTAGCATATTATTTCATTCTCTCACTTATTTGCAGTTGGAAAGTTTCTTCTTGCAAGGCATGTGAAGTGTTCTAGGAATTGTCAAGGTTGAGTGATTTAGCATATTCAATAGTGAAATTAAAGGCCTATTTTATATTATTCCTAGCCTAAATATTAATCCATAACCTCATAATGTAATATTTTTGTGAGAAGATGCAAATTGGAGAAGTGTATGTTTGGTTAGTCTCTTGGTTTCATGTGTAACATACAACTAGTTAGAAGTCATCAACTTATTAAGTGTATCACCTCCCTTAGGATAATTTTATTTCAATTTTATCTCTCCATTTCCCCTAAAAATTTTATGTTTAGTATTTATCCAAAGTGGTACATCAAGGGAGCTAGCCCTATCTAGAGATTCACCTCATTCATAGGCTACCCACAATCCTAGAAACATTTCAATTGTGCCACTTGGATGAGGAGAGCTGAGACATCTCCTCAAATTGTGAAAATAAAAGTGAAAACACACAAAACCATGAATCATAGTTAAAATTATATAAAAAAACTCATTTAAATTCTTCCATGCCTTAAGAAACTCCTCTAACCTGCCATTCCATTAATTATATGCATAGGTGTTTTGTAACTCTCCATTTCCCATGCCTAGATTGGTCCAAATGGCCTAAAAATAAATTTAATATTCTTAATATCATAAAAAATATATTAATTTTTTAAAAATATGTTATTATGCTTAAAACACACCATTTTTTTCTTGGAACAACTCCCCAAAACTCATTTTACTCAAGATTTCAATAGCCCTAGTCTCCTTATAGCTTTTTTTCCCATAAATATCCTTGTATGGGATTTGTAAAAATTATATTTAAAAAATAAGGGCATATTAGAGGACCCTCTATGTCCTTACAACTTCATACCAAATTTCATCTTCAAAATCTAAGTGAAAACACATTTTTTTACCTTTCTCTTCTGCCAATTAGGCCTCAATTAGGCCTCTTTGCTTTAGGTCATATTTTATTAATCAATACTTATACCACACATTTTAAGTCACCTAAAATAATTTTATTCACTTTACCTAGGAATAACCAACCTTCATGTCAAATTTGGGGTCCTGAAACCCTATAGAAGTATGCAAACTAAGAAATGGCCAAGTCACCTAGTCTCATTTTGAGCCTATTTGAGACTACCTTGAAAAATGGGTCTATTTTGATCATTTATAGAATCACATATGTATTTTTTTATAATTTAATGTCTATTACAAGTCTCAAAAGACCTGATCTCATGATTTAGAATATTTTCCCTTCTTAGAACACTTAAAAAACACAAAAACATGAAAAACTAGGGTATTTTGGGTAGTCCATACAAGTCAAGTACATGGGGGTAACCTCATTGGAGTAATTAACAACATCTGAGAGGTTTTAGGAGAAACCTATGTCATCATATGTTATTTTTAACTCTTTTTCCCATGACTGGTCACTATCAAGGTTTAAGAAAGGTTTTAGAATTGTTTACGGTCTTAATGATTGTTCATAAATAAAAAAATCATTACATGACCTCATTATACTTTGAAAAAATTATTTTTATACCCCTTAAACTAATAAAAAGGCTTAGAATCCCATGAAAAGTGTGTGAAATGATCTGAGCATCTGAAGTTACTCTTCAAATGGCTTGCTTAACATTCTTGGGATTAGCGAGAGCTCTACTTTGAGTTCTGGGTCTTGAAAATAATTCAAACTACTATGAGAGGCTCAAAAACTTATGTAAAATCAATATCCATGATTTCACATGATTTTTAAGTCCTAATTACCCATCTATATTAGTCTAATATGCTGGTCAAGGCTTTTGGGGTTTAAGCTTACTCTCTCTTTGCTAGCCCTCAAGGGATTTGGAGTGAAAACTAAAGTTTTTCCCCACCTTATAATGAATATATACCTATTTTTTGAATATTTACTACCTTTAAAATCCATTCATGGGTTATGGAATGGTTTCTTTTCTCTTTGAGACCAAGTAGATGCCTAAGTCTCTTGATTGTCTCTTGCCCAAGGAGTGGACAAGGTCTAAAACAAAACAATGAGTATTTACACTATTTTTATAACCTGAAAGAGACCATGGAGGTATTTTTAAATTCATGATGACCCTTTGTAAAAAAATTTAGATGATTATTAGGTCTATATATCCCTCAAATGTTAAATCTTCTCAAGACTAGACTATATGTGATGATTGGGTACAAGATTTGGGTATGATTAGGTATAAGGAGTAAACTCATCTTGTTCAGTCCTTCTAAAATTATTTAATTTTATCTTAACATGATTTTATGACCTATTTATAAATTATATAGACATTAGTGTATCCCATATGAGCCTTTATTTTCCACTTTAGGCTTTGAATTAATTCTAGTCATGCTTGTTGTAGGTAGCATTTAGAATATTCTGACTACATATTTGGTGTTAGGCCTTCACCATGTCATCACTAACCTACCAAGGCCTCATGAACTTATATAAGGGTTTCACTTAGGATTAATATCCTCTTTATACATCTATATATCAACCTTGTTAACTTTAAAATAGGCCAACTCCTAAGAATGCCTATAAGTACTTTGAAAAGGCCTTGACTGTATAGGTCTCTCTTTCATGGCATTACTACCTATTTTAAATTCTCTTGATCCTTAATTGAGATCTTATATAGGCTCATAATATCCTAAAATACCCCTATATCTCTATTAATTTAGGTATAACATCAAGTTGTGTGAATTTATGACCTCCATCCTTTTGTACAAATGACTTCATTTGGTATTAAATGTTTATTTAAGTCTTAGATAGACTAAGGGTTCCTTCAAAAAATCCTTTCATTATCTTTTTATCCTTTGGCCTTGAAGAAGGGACTAACCCAAAAGTAGGCATGTAGGTTATGTTCTTTAGAGTGTTGACTTCATTAGGAGCTTTGAAGAACCTAACTTATCATTATTGATCTTATTCATAACTTTGAGCTTACTTGAAGCTCAAAAATGTTTAAGAACTATTAAAACCTATCACAACACCTCTTACCTTCACTTTTAGGTTGAAAATAAATCATGTTTCTATTAACAACCTGTAGGTGCCTATTTTAGGGCTACTTGACTATATCAAATGTTATAGACCTTACATACCATTAGTGATCCTCATTAATAATACTTGATGATGCTCTATATACTACTTGATGTTGTAAATTAGTTCAAAGTAACCTCCAAACACATACTATCATTATCATTTATCATGTACCTGAGTTATCCTTCTCGATAGGCCTATAAATTCCTCTTTTAGGGTTAGAATTAAATACTTATGAAATTATCACATACCATCTTATATTTGCCCTTTCATATTTATTGAAATTACAAAATACTTTCAACACTTTCAAACATGATCTCATAACTCTTCATTATATACATTGTTAGCTCATCTACCAGTTTGTACAGACTGTATATGTTCATTAGGGCATGGAATATATATAGAATTTTGACCTAAAATTTTGTCCATTACCATGATGATTGAAGGATCATAACTCTTAATAAAATTCTATGTCATTACCTATAGGGTCTATCAACATATTGATGGCATTTTCAAACCAACTCTTATTTTCTTATGGATGTACAGTCTATACATTATAATGTAGGTTTGTAGTTAGACTTTCAACTTAGTTTATAACCATTACTTGACTTCATAAGTATCTTGGTAGTGTCTTAAATGAGTTATATCACTTCAAATGGGGTTGGATTCTTTGTGTTTTAGGAAATCTAGTGATTGTTTTTAATTGATTTGGTCTAAAATATAGATCTATAGGATTAGAACCTATAGGTCACTCATGACTACTTATGGATTTAACAAGCCACTTCCTTGAGCTCTTAATTTTGATATTTTCATCTTATCAAACCATCACACACTTATTTATCTTTCCTCAATTCATCATAGAGCATGTGATAAACATGATGTCTTCCCTTTCAACATTAGGCTTCTGTATAAACTATGTATGGAATATGTATTCTTGAGCATGGACAATGGAGTCTCTTGATGATGTTTCATAATATTGATGAGATTTGTGAATTTAAATGAGGTTTAACTTGCCTCTCCATGCTATCCATACATATTAACATGGATTTAGGCCCTTGAACACATGTTGATAGACTTGTAGGCCTATAAGTGCTTGAGACACTTCATGAACTTGTTCAAGATGAAAATTTAGATTATGTTTCCAATTATTAATCAAAAAAATAGCTAAAAATTGTCTCTCTTGGATGGAAAATGATGTTACTTATTTTTATTCAAACCAAAATGAATTTCAGACCTGAAAAGATCATCTAGATACTATACAAGTCTCTTAAGAAGCAAGTCACTTATAGATTATGGAGAAAGAGAGAAATTTTAAAAAACACATGAATTACATGTATTTGAAGTATCTTAAATGGTTTATGTAGTGTTATAAACCTTTGATCTTGACCACCATGAAGAAAAAACCAAACTTGCATCAAAATTGATTGGAATAACTTGTATACCAAGGCCTTCTTCCCTTAAGTAAAAGTACTTCATGGATATTATTACACTAATCAAACCACCATAAAAATTGGATAAAATACATCTAAAAACCCACCCTAAAAATAATTCCTCACCGTATATTTATGAGCTGGAGAAATAGGTGCAAGAATAGATCCTTCTTAGATGTATAAGCCATAGCAACCTGTTATCACTCTTTGTAATTTTTTATAAATAATAGGCCATAATTATGTAAACCAATGTAACTAATTTTAATATAATTATTACCACTAATAATTTCCAAAATTTCATCTCCTAACTCTTTCTCTCTTGGTTGTACCATCCACATCAATTTCACCTTTCTCAACTTGTGAAGACAACAATAGAGGAGAAAAGGTGTCTGGAGTATCAGTTTGACTTAAATTTTTTAAAAATATATTAAATTATGTTATTGATCCAAAAATACACTTACAAACCGTTTCCAACTGAAAACTCATCCTTCAATACCATACAAGTGCCCAAAAGTTCTTTAAAATGCCAATTTTCCTATTTGGGAGGTTGAAACTACAAGTTTGTAAGTACCTAATTGACACTAAACATTTTATGACCTCTCTCTAACACCAAGGTCACTTATAATATTATTATTTAAATGTATTCTTATTTAAGTTTAAAGCCCCATTCCTTTATATGGGCCAAAAGGTGGGAAAATGGCAAATTTTATATTTACAATTCAAATAAAGGTCAAAACATGATAGAATGACATTAATCACATTAAAATAAACATTTTAAATCTATTTTAATTATATTAAACCTTTTACCAATTTTTATGCAAGAAGACCTTATGATTGACCTCTTGGACTAGACACGTATTCATAACACCAAAACTTAGACAAGGCTAAGGAAGGGAAAACATGACCATATATGAATCTATAGGATAATTATAGACCATTAAAAATTCATATGAATACCCTATGAAATTTTCAATTTATAGGGGTTGACCTATTTTGACTTGGGTTCAAAATTTGGTCAACAAGCTTGTCAAGAGATCGATGAAGATCTTACTGCCATTTATGCATTTCTCTTGGCTCTATGAGCATGGGTTCTTCATTTTGATTCCTATAAGGGATAAACCATAATATGTCGAACCTCCTTTGATTCTATCCTAACCATATAAGTCTATAAAAGTCTCGAAAACACCTATAAAAACTCATTTCTCTACATTTTTTCATGTTTGATATCTTGATAAACCATTAGAGGCCACAAGGAGGGAAATGAGAGGTCATATAATTTTTCAAATCAAAGAGTACAGATGGAGGGATGCTAAAAAGTGACATTTTCAAGCGTTTGGGGTCTTTTTGGTGTATGAAGGGTGTTTGACTTCTAAAAAGACATTCTTTGCATATAAAACCACCTTATAATGATATTATGATGGCCATGAGACATTTTTGGAGACATTTTACCCATGATGATGACTTAACAATGTCCTAGGGGCCATAGTGACACTATTTTCATGGTTTGAACACCCTTTGAAGGAAATAAATACATGATATAAAATGTTAATAACCATTGAAATATTTACCTTAACAGTTGCTAAAAACCTTAAAATATGCTAAAGGTTTTAAACATGATTAATATTCTCTCTTCATACTAGCTATAATCCTTCTAATTTTTCCACATTTTATAGGTTCTTGGCTTGCTTAAATGGATACATATGACTACCCATGGGCTGCAACATCATACGTCATCTAATCATGTATGTTTCTAGACCATGAAGGTCACACTAAGATTTATTATATACCCTTAATCACACAAGATGAAACCTTGACACAAGTTCAAACAAGTTGAAATGGTGACTACCACAACACCTTATGATATAAGCACACTACATGAACACTACCTATGAACCTAAAGACAAGTAACACCTTCCTAAACTACCATGACAAGCATAATATTCATGAAATTACAAAGGTACTGTCTAACTATTTTGGGCAAGAGTTGATCCTTTCTAAGTCTAGGGGTACAAAGATATCAATAGTAACATTATCTTGGTTTCAATCCAATCACTAAAAAAGCACTCAATTTGGGTTCATATAAAATGAAGGAGTGTTATACACACCTAGGTACATATTTATTTTAATCTAAAAATTTCATTACTAAATTGAAAGTGGGGAATTTAGATATTAAAATATGATTTATATAATACATTAATCTTGTACACTTGGAAAATACATATCATGGATGTACCTTTCAGTTTTATACCTACCTACTGCCAAAAGGCTCACATACACTATCTCTTTATGCCTAATTACTTATCTCTTAGTCTAACCATTGTTGTTTTGATGACAAGGTGTTTTATATTATGTAAAAATATCTAAAACTAATTATTATCCTTCATTATTAGTATTAGATTAGTATCTATTTTATAGATTTTAGACAATTGTGCCCAATTAAACACATTCATCAATGTAAGTGTCCACTTTTCATATAAAGTTTCCAATGACAAAAAATCATCCAAATTTGTAAAAGAAACATATCCTAAAGGTACATAGAGGAAACATCCTGGATGGAAGGGGAAACTACTCAATAGTGCGGGTAAGCTGCAACTTCTTCGAGCATCCTTGCAAGGTATTCCTACTTACTTCATGTCTCTTTTTAAAATTCCTACATATTTTGTTGAAAAGTTGGAATAGATCCAAAGGAAATTTTTATGGATGGGAGTGGAAGACAAACAGAGAATGTCTTTAGTCAGATGGGAAAAAGTGTGTCTCCCAAAATCTCATGGTGGACTTAATATAAGATCCAACAGGAAAATGAATAAAGCCCTCCTCTCAAAATTTAGTTAGAATTTGATTCACAACAATAGTGAGTGGGGGGAAATAATGTATGCCAAATACATGCATAGCATTGATGATTCCAACTTTCTTCAATAGGTGGGATTACCCTGGGGGTCTGTGATATGGAATAAAATGCTAAAAAGTAGAAGTCTTCTCAAACAGGGAATTAGGTGGAAGCTTTGAAATGGCCGACAGATTAAATTCTGGGAGGATAATTGGTTAAGCGACAAGCCTCTCATCTCCCAAGGAAACTATGGAGAAATTATAGACTTGACTACTTAGTTCTTTGGTGATAGGGTTAGTGATTATATTGAAAATAACAATGGGATAAGGAGATGGAAAAACCTTTTGGATTGTTGTGTGCATAGGACTGAGCTTATCCCAAGAATTTGGGAGATCCAACAATGTGTTTAGGAGATTAGAATCCTACTCTTCTCTTGAGAGGATGAACAATACTGGTGGCCGAATAAGAATGGATCGTTCTCTATCAAAACTGCCTGTCATCTGCTTACACCTGAAGCTTAGAATAAGGAGGTATGGAAAAAGGTTTGGAATCATAAAATCATTCCAAAGATTAACTTGTTTTGGTGGGCTGCTGCCCATAAAAAAATCCTTACTTAGGATAACCTTCAAAAGAGGGGGTTTACTTTGGTCAACAGATGTTTTTTGTGTGATTCTAGAGAGGAATTAGTTTCACACCTATTCATACACTATGAGTTTACCTGGGATTTACGGGGCACAATACTTAACAACTTTGGCATTAAATGGGTTTGTAATTCTGACCTTAAAGAAGTAATTCTCAGCTGGAACTCAACCTTCACACATCCCTGGATTAAGGAATTATGGAAGCAAGCTTTGCCATGCTTGAGCTGGACTTTATGGAAAGAGTGAAATCATAGAATTTTTAGGGACACTGCTAGAAATGTTGCTCAAGTGTTTAACTCCTTTGCTAGGACCATCTTGGAAAGTGTTACAATAGCTCATATTAGTGTTGTAGAGAAACCCCTATCTGAATTTGAAAGTCAAATTGTGGCCAAATGGAAGGTTTTAAACCTTATTCCTGGGCATGATAATTCCAAAATTCTTTAGAGACTTCATACTAAATAGATACCAACTAAACCCAATTGGATGAAACTCAATTTTGATGGGGCATCCAAGTTGAGTGGTAAAGTAAGTGGAGGAAGAATAATAAGAAATGAAAAAGGAGGGATGTCTACTATCTATGTTGGTGGCATGGGTTTCCAGAGCAATAACTATGTTGAAGCTATGGCCTTACTTTGGGGATTAAAGTTAGCTATATTTCTAGGAATTATAAATTTGAATATTTAGGGAGATTCTATGTTGGTCATAGATGCTGTTAATAAAGCATATAACATTGGTATCCATCTAAAAGACATCATTACGGACATCTAGTTTCTTTTACAAAATTTTTCTGAAGTTGAGATTACCCACACCTATAGAGAAGGTAATAGGGTCGCTGATGCTTGTGCCAACCTTGGTCAGCAGTTCTCAAGATGGAGGGTATGGTGACAAGGGGCTCATATACCCCCAAACATTAGAGAGATCATTCAAAAGGAGATGATAGAGAATGAATGATGCACTTTGATGACGAAGATAGCTTTCAAAGGTGGTCCACATGGAGAAGGCAATTGTGGATCATGGAAAATGATAACCTTAGTACTTCCTTGATTGTCATGATTAATTCCTTGTATCATGAGGTGGAGGTGTGAGAGTCACATCATGAAAACCAAGGGGGAATTATTTTCAAGCATGAAATTAGACATCACTACGGCGGGCCATTTTGTAAAACGAGCCTTCAATCTGCATTTAGTGCAAATGGAACTGAGGGCTTGTTACTTGTTTGAAGCTCAAGGTGGTAATTGGGGTATGAAGAGCCAAAAGTTTAAGAAATTTTGGAGGACACTGGAGGGAAATAGGCTTCTCAAGTTTTTAAGGTCACTAAAGAGTAGGGTGTTGATTCTAGGGGAACTATTGATAATAAGGAGAAGATGCATGTAGAAGAAGCTAGTGAGGGTTCAGAGAATGAGAATGATTGGAAAATAGATATTGGGGCCTTGAAGGTCCACATTCAAAATCTAGAAAATGTCTTCACCAAAGGCCTTCAAAATAACATTCTACTGAATATGAATATGTTGGAAGCGGTGGGTAATCTAGGGAATGCTGACAATGCAAACAATGAGAATCTTAAGGATCTTGTTAATTCTATAGTTATGTAGTTTTGTCCTTTCTAACTCTGGTCTTTCTAGTGTTTTGTTTTGCTTCTGACTTTATTTCTCGATTGTGCCATTGGTTTGGTGCTAGCATCTTTTATTTGCTAGCCTTCCTATCTTTTTTGACTGTATAGGGTTCGGCCCCTAGTTTACCACCTTAATTAATCAAAAACATATCCTAAAGGTCAACCTAATTTATTTAGTGTGATATATTTCCAAAAGGGATTGACATAAATAAAAGATCAACCCTCATTAAATACACACCTAACAATCACCTACAATTCACAAGGTAATTTATCAAAAAACACTCAATAAATAATTTTAGTGATAAATCCTTCCCTATTAATCCATATTTATATATCACTCATAAGAATGATATTTTCATAGGTCTAAATCATTCAAGGTTAGACACCTGCATCAATGTAACTATCAAGATCTAACATAAACATGCAAGGCCACAAAAATAATATTCATAGATTTTGATGACTGTTGTAGGATATTACTATAGTATTATTGTAGCATCAATTTATACCCTTGGAGAGGGTTATTTAGGCTCTCTCCAATTGATCTACACTCTGGAAACAACCCCAGGTTGTGGGTATCCTATGGTGGGGTTGAACCTCTAGAGAAGGTTGAATTCCTCTTGATGAATGACCTAAACTAATTCTATTATTGAGATAAGGGTTAGAAAGGGGGAAATAGGGCTTCTAAGAAATTTAAATGGGTGATGCACCAAATTTAAATGAGAATTCACATAATCATGAAGTAAACACTGAGGAAGCATAAGAAAATGCTATCTCACACAATCTCACAAAACTATGTAGTTGCATAAGTGTTTCATAAACTAGGTTTAGGAAGTAATGAATAAAGGCAAAGAGGATTTCTAAAACCCACTAAGAGCTTGCATCAATGATAGAAAGAACACTAGATTATACCTACAACTAACTTGAAGACACCTAGATATGATCAAGAAAGAAGGATAATAGGTATGGAAGATTGTCCTTCATAATGCCATCATGCACAAGCTTTGCTACACATAATTCAAATGGGAGAGATACATAAAGAGAGTATTTATTTCTTTAATAGGTCTTTCATACAAATTTTGATAGGGTTTAGCCTTATCAAATGAGAGTCTCTGCTCTTCAAAATTGAGAGATAATTTCTTATCAATAATGAGAGAACTCCCTCTAAAAATTGAGAGAGAGAGATTATAAATGGAAAAAAATGAGAGATATAGGAGAAAGGGGAGAGAGAGGAGGAGCATGCCATTTGATATCATTAAATGAGCTACCACCATCTTTTGATCAAATCAGCACCAAATCTCTATTGACAAGATATCTTTGATTTGTCCCAATAGCCTCTGAATCTTCTCATTGGTTGAGAAACACACTAAAGGACAATATTTTTCTAAAGGTGATGAGTCATGATCTTTCTATGAAGGAAAATATTATAGTCCTTAAAAATTTAATCATTGCTCTAACTGCTTTCTATCCCTAAATCCCTTTGATTTAATTTTCTACACCGTCTCCACTTTATTTCATTATGAGGATAAAGTCCTTATATCCATGGACTTGATAGAGTCATACCTAAGTCTAATTAGGTGGATGTAAGTACATGTTTTTGAAAGCTATGACCATTCAAAAGATAAAAACACTTTCCCATAATCACATGTTTGCCCTTACTTCAAATCCTAAGTATAGGTCTTTACTATAGATTGAAAACCAATCCAATTATTGGTTTTCCTATAGTCAATATGTCAATGAATAGCTTATAGACTACATATATTCTTTTTTGAACCATATTAGGTATAAACATATCTATTCTACCTCTGAAACTTATGGAAGCTAATGACATATGTATGCCATGTTAAAAACACAAGGAAACTGAGTTTATATGCTCTAGATCCTCTAATAGAGGTCTCAACTAAGAATCAATGGCATATTTTAAATATTGGCCTTGGTTTGACCTAAGTTGAATTCATTCTCCATTTTAAGTCCAATAGATTCAAATTTTAATGTCAATTATTGATCTTGATTTGGGATTCCCAACTTGTGCCATTTATTATCTCTATATTCATTTAAAGGATCCACTAATTCATTGACCTCCCACTCACCATTGATCTTGAATCTGCATAATCTAGCATGCTTCATTAGATCATAAGGACCCACTAACACTATCAATCACCAATCACTATTATATCTACTTTGATATTTTTTGATTTAGACACTTGTCCTCCACACATTCATCTTGAGGATTCATTGACTTGCTGACCTTTTTCTCACTGTCAATCTACTTTGGTATTATGGATCATGTACCATTAGATCCTTGGTCTACTAAATCAAAAAAGGACCATTGATATTTTAGTGAGATCTCATGATCTTGACACTTATCATTTGTGTGTTTAATCTTGGGTCTATTGACCTTTTGACTTGATTCTCACTATTGATCCTTGAATGCATGATCAAATGCACATCATTACATATTTGAGACCCACTAACTCGTTAGATCACCTCTCACCATTGGATCTTGACTTGAGATCTTATGATCTTGACACTTATCAACTGCATATTCATCCTTGGAACATTTTTAATTCCAATGACTATTTATCATGGCTTAAATTTGATTCTTGTACACCATCCCATTCTACAAGTTCAACTTTGGAAGCTTATATCTTGAGATAGAGAACTCATCAAGACATGAAATTTATATAGCAGGTTAATGGGACCAAAATTATCATGGCCATGTGTTCCTTTGGCTTTGTTCAACTTCCCAAGTGCATTTATCAAGTGTCAAACTAGATTGGCCTATTTGTCCCTACTTGACATGCTTTTGATGATCTAGTTCTTCTAGATTTGTGAAAGAAATTATTGTCTCTTTAGAAGGCTCCAATGAACTTATAAGACTTTGTGTAACTATATTCATGTCCATGAATGCTTTAAAAACTATGGGAACCTATTGGGATTTTTCACTTTGCAATCTTAGACCTTTTTTCAAGCCCTAGGTCTACTCATTCCATCTAGGACTCTATTCATCTATTCAAACCATTTATAAGAAAAATATTCTTATGTGGGCCACATTTGGAAAAACTTTCTAGTGACGTCCCAGGGTTGTATGCCTACTATGCAAGAGACTAGTAGCCTTGAATTGATCCATTGGGTACATGGAGTAATTTTCTTTTCTTTTAACTATCATGAAACTAACCCAAGGTTGACCCCTTTCCAAAAAACCTCCTTTTGAAAGAACAAGGACCAAAAAATAAATACAATAACAAAAAATGTACCAAAGGCAATTATTGAAATGGAAACACACAATTGAAATAAATCTGCTCAAAGCGCTTAGAGGAAAGCATAGAAAACTACTCTAATATGTTACAATATCATACAACAACTACAAACTCTTCTAATAACAAGGATTTAAATGAGTTGCATTGATTGGGATCTGAAATACCTCTCCATCAAACTAGGTGAGATAAAAATTATTATTCTATTTACATCCATAGATAAAATAAGGATGACTCTACAAACTATCAAACTTAGTGTGGTTGCATATATTGGCCTTATTTGAGTCTCATTTGAGGACTAGGTACCCTTCCTTGATGTCCTTTATTGTATCTCTATTTTCAAATGCTTTCTTGACTTGAGCTTGATTCACTCTAATGTCTTCATTGCACGATCCTTGGTTTCTTCAAGCTCCATGAAATCTACAATCCTCACATTCATAGGCTCACTCTCCATCAACTCAAGTTGATGGGCTAACTCCAATGTAGGTAGCTCAAGAGAAATGGGAAACTTGGATTACCTTCCATATATAAGGACATATAGAGAATTTCCAATGGTAGTTTTGGGAGTCACTCTATCAAAACATAAGGTTATCTTTAGCTTTGTCTTCCATGTTCTCTGATTTTGTTCCATGGTCCTCTTGATAATCCTTATCAAGTTCTTATTTATAGAATCTACCAGTCCATTAACTTTGGGGTAGTAATTTTAGGATGTGATAAGGTATATGACTAGATTAAGTGCTCATTCACTTGTCTTCATACCCATAAATACTAGGCATTATCTAGAATTATAGTAGCCAGGACACTAAACCTCATTACTATGTTGTCATAGAAGTCAAACAATTTATCTCATTAACTTCTTTCAAGGTAATTAATTCCACCCACCTAGTGAAGTAGTCAATTGCAATGAGCACCCATTTATTCCCTATACTTTAAGGTGAATTTATCATCCTTATGAAGTCTAACCCCCATTACATGAAGGGTTGCTCCATCTAAATTGGGTTGAGTGGAATATTAGCAAGTCTTTGCTTTACTTAAAAGAGAGCACACTTCTAACACTTCCTAACCCATACATATGCATCCTTGAAAAGGTTGATATAGTAATAGCCAACCTTAAATATATTTTTTGTTGTACTTAGAGAAAAATGGCCTCTTACAGGACCATCATGGAATTGTTTCAAGAGCTTTATCACTTGATTATCATCAATGCACCTACGAAGTACCCCATTGAGGTCCCTTATGAAAATAACACCACCAACTAATGCATAAGGTATGGAATAAAGCCTTAAATACCTTCTTATTTGTCTATCTAGACCTGAAGGGTATTTTCATATCATTAATAAATGTGTCATGTTTTGGAGCCTACTTTTATGAAGTGGAGGTGCATCTACCTATGAGTCATCTTATGTTACCAAAACAACTTATTTATCTTATTTAAGATCATCTACCATATAATTACACAATCTTTTGCCTCTTAATATATTGGTGACTTTGATAACCACATCATACTCCATAACCTTGGTAATCCAACCTACTCTTTTCTCATTCAAGTATTTGCTAAGGAGAAATTCCCTAACTCTAGGATGAGACACCATAAGATAAACATTGCTATTGGAAAGCATTGGCCTAAATTTTTTTAGGCTTTTCAAAGATAAAATAAAATAATTTTCTATAAAAGTGTACCTCACCTCATACCCATCCATCCCTTGACTAAGAAAGGTAATTGGCTGCTCAAGTCCTTCACCATTCTTTTACACTAGCATAGATGATATGTTATCAATATTGGCAAAGGTGTATAATATGAAATATTTTGAGAAATCAAGATTCATGAGTGAGGGTGCTCAGACAATAGTTTGTTTGATGGCCTCAAATGCTTATTTACCTTCATTTGACCAAGAAAACAATTTCCTCTTCTTCAACATGATAGTGATGGGTTTGACTAGGTTTGGAAAATCAGGTATAAGCCTTCTCACAAATTTATTCTTCCCAAGAAATATATGGATTGCTTTCTTGCATTTGGGTAAAGAGAGTACTAAGATATCACTTATTCTATCAAGGTCAATGGATAATCCCTCATTTTAAATAATTTGACCATAATTTTGCCTTCATGAAAAATAAATGCACATTTTTTGGGATTTAAAGAGATCCCATACTCTACATATTTTAAATATCAACCTTAGATGATTTAAGTGTTCACTAGCTTTCTTGGAGAAAATTATGATGTCATCCTGGTATACTAGTACTATTTGATTCAATAACCCTTAGAAATCCATGTCCATAGTTCTTTGGAAAGTGATCCTAGCATTTGAAAATCCAAAAGGCATTTTATAATAAGCATATGTGTCCCACTTAGTGGTGAAGGAAGTCTTATAATGATATTTTTCTCTTACCAACACCTGGTTGTATCTTGAATACCCATCTAAAAGGGAAAAACATCTTGAACTAGAAACTATCTTAAGGAGTTGCTCCATGGATGGTAAGGGGTAGTGATATTTTAAAGAGACCCTATTCAGATCCCTGAAGTCAACACACAATCTTATTTCCACACTCTTCTTCCTCACAAGTACCAAATTAGATACCCATGAAGAGAGCTTACTGGGAAAGATGATATTGGATTCAATTAATTTGGTCAATTCTTTCCTCATAAGCTCTTAAATTTTGGGGTTTATAGGCCTTTGCTTCTACCTAATAATATTTGCATTAACCTCTAGTTCTATAGTGTCTTGGGAAAGCTTGGGATAAGAGCCTCTTAGGTCACTGTATTCCCAAGCAAATATGTCTACATATTCTTTACAAATTTCTATGAAATCATGATATTTAGCTTTAGTGCTCACCTTGCCAAGCTTGAGGAGCTTTTCCTTGAAGATAAATACTCTTTCATAGATTTCTTCACTTGTTGACATCACTACCTTGTATTTTCTCATATGATCTCCCTAATGAAAAAGACCTTCAATGTTGACAAGCCTTTTAGGAAGTTTTTAAGATCTCAACTAAACTATTTTATCTTCATATTGATGTTGAAACTTTTCTTATGTCATTGAAGAGAATTATGCGTCCTACTACAAAAAACAAGCAATTTACTTATCATTATCAAAGACCTACCAATGGTATTCATTATTTGGCACTAATGGTCTCACCACCACTTTGACATGTAGATGAACTTTGGTCTTTTTAAACTCATTTGGGATATCAAATTGAGCTCTCACAACTACCAACCTATTAGCATGTCCATTTTGGCTCATTGGCACTACTTGGATGTTAAAAGACTCAAAATCCTCAATTAAGTCCCACACTCTATGTTTATAAGAATTCATCAAGGGATTCTTAGTGATATTTTGACCTCTAACCTAGTACACTATCAACTCACTATCTCCATAAACTTATAAATAATTTATCCCTCTCTTTCTATCCCATTGAAGGCCATGGATAAGACACTCATATTCTACTACATTACAAGAGCAACTAAATTACAACCTATAAGAAGAGAAATATTTATCATTTGAGGGGGATAATAGAATTGTACCTACACCCACTCCATGTTTTCTGCTTGATCTATCAAAGAACAATTTCCATAATCCACTATGGTCTTATTGAGGTCTAATGAGGGATGACATGGATTGAATTTATTCATGTAGGCAATAGACACCCATGTCCCTTTCTTCAACACCTTCTAAGGGGTCAATGAACTGACTGTCATTCCATAATTCATCCAAAAAATTATATGGTATCTCTTCAATATGAGTGTTTAGTTCTTGACCAATTGTAACTTCATTTTCATTAATGATGGTGCAACTAATTATGCCATAGGCTCATCTTTGATGGATAAATTGGTCCCATATCTTATTTTGGATGCTATGTATGATCAGTCTACTAATAAATAACCTCTAATATATGGTGTGAATTCTCTAGATAATCATAGGGAAAAATGAGCAGGCACATCAAGGATCAATACATCTTGAACCACTAAGACACTAGGATAATCATATAGGGTCTAGTTGAGGTCTCTCATGATACCAAATGTCTCGATAGAAGATCCATCCATCTAAAACACTCTTTTATATTGGGGATAATATTTTAGAGTAAGTTGATCAGCTATGGAATTTTAAATTATTGAGTATGGTCATTGATGTTTGGTTGTCATTGATTTCAAAGGGAGCATGTGGTACTAGTATATGAATGACACAAAAGTAGTGATTGATAGCTTGGCGAATATATGGCATATATGCAGATCAGTAAGGACAAAGAAGAGGTTATGAGGCATGTATAGATGTCTTAATGATTTTATGGTGTGTCATTTGATCTTTTAGAATGAGAAACATATATATTATAGCTTAATAGAAGCTAAGCTATCATTGCACATCATGCAGATATGAATGAACCAATAAGTTTTTTCATTTAATGAGGTACTTAAAAATTCAACCAAGGTCAAAGGATCTCATGGAGATGTTGCCTATAGTGATAAGAAGGTACCCTATAGATTTGGAGTCTTGAATTGTTTTATAGATCAATTTATAAACCTTAATTTTTTTTTTGGTAGACTGGGATGGGCTAGAGACCATCAAGTTTAACTATGTTAAAGGTTGAGGTTAACTAGTTAGTATATCTAATGGTGCATGCTAATTCATAGATCTTAATTCAATGGTGTGCATAAAGTCAATATGTCAAAGAATGAATGTGATATCACATTAAAGAGCTTGTAAAAAATATTAATGGTGATTTTATGATTATTTAGTCAGAAGATCGATAGTGTGGGTTGAGTCAAAGAGTCAATGTGCATAAAAGGCAGATAGAGCTGCCAAGTGGCATAATTGTAGGAGCTCATATTTTAAACCAATTGTGAGAATTACATGGTAAAAAATAGGATAATTTGAGGAGGTTAATGGTTCATATTTATTAAAAATTATCAAGGAGTATGAGAAGAGGTCAACTTGTCCAATGTTTAACATATACTCAAAGACTATTGGAATTTGCAAGGGAAAACTAGTCTATAGTTTTTGAGCTATAACTTTTGATATATGTAGAATTTGATCATGGTGTAAAAGGAAAAGTCATATAAATTAAAGGCACATCAAAATAATTTTTTTAAAAGGTATGAATGTATGTAAATTCAAAGTTACGTAGCTTCAAAATTGTCTATTTATTCATTCATGGTGCTACAGTGTGTAGAATGTTGTTTGAGCAAATTGTGCTTTAACAAAATAATGTTATGGTGGGTGTAATGACTTGAAGATGCCTTAGAGATCATATGGAGTGGACCCATGTACCTTAAAATGATCTTATGTTCTTAATTTTCTTGATGAAGTGATAAATGGATGAATAGGTCTCCATGAGACTTATAAGGGCTAATAAGGCCTAATTGAAAGGCATAACTGCTTAAGTGTGACCCATGGATGCTATGGCTAACCTATGAGGTTGGTATGGATATATTTATTAGATTTTTATATGTATTAATGGTTAAGACAAGTATTATGACTGATTGAGATGATGATATTCATGAAGACTATAAATAGTGGAGACTAAGGTAATGATTTATAGACTTGAATGTGAATGTGTTGAGAGAGCAGATGTGATATTGAGTGAAGAAAAATTTTAAAGAGAAGGTATAGGTTAATAAGGACCATAAAATAAAAAAGAAGATCAATCATGTTTATTTGGTCAATTTGATGAATGTGAACACATAGGTTATTAGAACTAATAAGCCTATAAGAGGCAAATTGAGAGAGTGTGCTTAGTGGATGGATTGAAGACCTGAGTAGGTTGAAGAGTGTGTACATGACTTAAAATTTTTATGATTATGTATGTGATTATAAGTGAAGATTGATCTGAAATTATGTTTTATATGCATTACTTATGTCTGCAAGTTTTTGAGAGTGTCAAATGGAAAGAGTGAAAGTAAGAGAAGTCCATCATCAGCTGTAAAAGACATCAGATCAAAGGTGGAAATATATCAAGGTATCTAAGTGGGTTATTGGTTTCCTAGGGGTTTTAGCCTCCTTATTAGTGTGATCTAGCTAAAGGTTAAGCGGGTAATTTACTAAATTAAGGGTAGGTACTCCTTGATTAGTTGGTTCTGGTCTAAATGTTAGATCTTATTTTATAGGACTGTAGTCCATCTTATACAGTTTAGTGGGTTTCATTCCCCAAGACATTTTCCCACATATATGATTTGTTAATATGATGTATACTCTTATGTATGCTTTGGATGTATGTGATTCCATGTTTATATTACTTGATCAAGTTGATGTATGTTGAATGTTTAAGAGTTATGAATTAAGTTGGATTATCTTGCACCACTGATTCACCCCCTCAATGATTGTACCTATAAAAATCATTACCAAGGTGATAGCCCCATGATCTCCCAAGTAATTATGTACTAAAGAGTCACTAATGATCACTAAAATATATAAGGGGTGAGGTTTGACCATCTTACATGATTTACATTCATTAGTTCCCTTAGTTGCATTAGTGAAAACCACACTTTATTTGATTGGTGGTTTCTCAAAAACATTGATTCTTGACAACCCTTCTTGGGGGATGCCTATCTAACTAGGCATAGAGAGCATATCCCACAATGACACACTCACATTGGACCCTTTCATTTGTTCCACAATGTTGATGGGTGAACCATTAACCTTTGGTTGTTCTTTGGGATCCACAACTATATTTTGAAATTGTGAGTTTTGGGGGACAAAGACATTCCCTTGATTTTGATTCTTTGGAGATATTAGAATATTAGAGTAGTAACAAATTCATTTGGATTTGACAATAATGGAGTAGTAGTAGGAGACTCCTTAGCTCCTGCATGACTACTATCCATATTTCTTCTTTTGAACCTCATATTTACTACTACTGAAATATATGCCTACATATAACTAGTCTATTGATTGATTACATAACATTATTCTTGCTCATAGTTAACCATTGTATCACCAAACTAGATTGGCACTTGATCAGGCCCTTGACTTCATTGAGGATCTTTTGGTTTTGTCATCATGGGAACCTCTATGTTCTAATCCATAAGAGAGTGATTGTACCCATAATTGGTAGCTTTCTACCATTGATCATTGAAATCTTGGTTGAAGTCAGTGTTTGGTACAATGGATTTCCTAAAAGATTGATTCTAAGGTATACTCCCTCAGCCTCTTGAGTGATATTATTTTTACTAGTGAAAAAAGTGTTATATTTGCTCTATATATTGTAGTTAGGATGTCCTTGTCACTAGCCTTAACCTTGGCTTTGACCTTGGCCTTAGCCTTGGAAGTTTCCTTTGTAGAGTGGCCTATTCTCTTGATAAGATTGTTGTTGAGGTTGATATGAGGTTTGGTAAGGCCTATTTAAAGTTTTTTACCTATTAACATTCACTAGTTCATTTTCCAAAGATTAAAACATGCTCTTAAGCTCTTAAAAGTTCTTTTATTCTTGGGAATCACTAGATTGACTAGTGGAAACCTTTTCTTGCTTAGGTGAGGTTATAACAATAATTATAGGCACAAGAGGAATGAAAAAAAGTGGATTAATAAAAATAGGGGATGGAATGATCCTAGGGAACAAATGCATTGGTGGTCTAGGTGCAAGCTTTCTATCCTACACCAAACAATTTTTTCTTTTGATTGCCACCTCATATGCATTTGGCAATGTGTTTCCTCTTATGGACTGGATCATTACTATAATGCCACTATTTAGGGATTTAAAATATTAGATAAAATAAATTTTAGGGGTAGGCCTAATAGAGACTAGGATTCTATCCCATGTCTTTTTTAACCTTGTATTGAAGTCTTACAAAACTTCTGAGGGGATCTTTGATTTGTGGTTGATTTCTTTACAAGTGATAAATGGTCACTTTTATCTTCAAATTTCTTATGAAATACATCTCCTAATTTATCCCATGATGTAATATAATTAATAGGAAAGATTATATACCTATATAAGTCTTTACCTTTGAAAGAGATGGCTAATAACCTAATTACTACATTTTCCTCATTGACATTATGAATATTGAAAAAATTAGTTACGTCCATGAGGTGCTAAGAAGCCATTGTAGATTGGTCTCTAGTAAAATAATAGACACTTTTAAGAGATAATAATAAAATAGGATCATATTAAAGGAGGTATATAGGACTTTTAGCATTAAAGGAAACAAAGGGGAAAGCTTTATGATGTAGAGAAACATTCTCATACTATGCCTATTCCAAGTATTATCAACTATAATCAATAATGCTTGTCATCAATCTACTCAATATTGTTCAGTTATCATATCCATCTTGGTTTCAAGAACAATATATGTAATGACCTCATTGTTTATTTTTATTTAAATATTTCACATATGATTGTGAACCCTGTAACAACTCAATATTCAAACCTTCAACTCATTCTATACATCTTCAATCACTCCTATCAATCTTGTTCACTCACTTTCATTAGTCTTAAAGTTCCTTTGAATAACCTATAAAATTTCTAATATATGTTCATATTATCTACCTTCCACATGGATATCTTAATATAAGGCTAAAAAACTCATATCAATACCATTTAAGTCCTCTATTAATCTCAAGTTCCTTCTGGTCATGCCAAGCCTTCACCCTCACTCCATGGCTACTAGCTTTCTTTTTGCCAGATTGCTTTAGTATGGAAATGTACCTTCTTATTTTGGGAAAATATGTAATTATACTAACACCCTTTATCATCCTCTATTTTTTATGCAATTTCAATCCATATCTCTCTTTGAAAACACCTTTTCCAATACTTATATAAGCATAATTAGGTCTCTTAAGGCCTCTATCACACTCAGTCAATTATAGACATACATTAATGGTCTATACCACTCCAAAATATCAAAATACATTTTACATGTTAAAAATCATATTTATTCCAAATTTTATCACTTTACAAGGTTTCAATCATGAGATATTCCTCTTTTTGTGTCTTAACCCCAATATAGGGTTTCTAGCTATTGTACATGTCTAAGAGGGATTAAAATACATTTATCACTCCATGAAACACTTTCATGACTTCCATTGACCTAATTAAGGTCTATCAAACACTATTAAAACTTTTAAAAATAGTGTCTCTTTTATACCAACCTTAAAACATGTTTTGTCCTCTATTTCTCAGTCCTTTTGGACTCATAGTTAGCATGTGTAGAGAAATACAAAGTTTTGGAACCATTTTGTTTGGTTTCAAAGTATCAAAAGACCATATTTAGGTATAAATTAATAAATAACCCATTTTAAAAACCTTAAATTCTTCCTATAATATTTAATCACATCTAAGTCTTAATTTTCCTTTATACTGTATTCACACAGACTATTTGTCTTCAATTTATAACAAAGTTGGTATACGTAATGCTTACCTAAGGGTTTAAGAACATCAATTAAATATTGGAATTATTTCTTAGGTATCCCAATAGTATCCCAAAATCATGTTAATTCTTACAAAATCCCCATTCTAGCTTGTAGTTTTATGTAAAGAAGACTCATAGAGTTCTTATATGTGATTTACAAAATAGGGGACGCTCAATCTATCTTTAACCCTATTTCTATATTTAATATAAACATAGTTCATAGTCATTATAAACAACCATATAAAATTTTATCTTTCTTGAAATAAATTTAAATGTAAAATTAACATCCTTGGTAGGTTCTTACATAATTATCTCTCATAATCAATTCAAATAATTGACACAACACCTGCAAATACATAATCTTTCTCAACTGCACAACAAAATATATTTATTGAAGGTTTAAAAATATTTACTCACCTCACATGAATATATGAGATAATGAAAACATAAATTTACCATGGTAAAATTATAATCATTCATTTTTATTGAATTTCTATTCCTATACATGGATTGTTCAGTCTTTAAGACAAAAAATACAATGTTTATGCCTTCATGCTTGAGGATATTTCATACCTATGATCCTTACAAACTTAAAAAAATTACTCATACTTATCCTAACTTACCAATTCATATGGGATCCAAATTTTACACACACAAAACATGCATTATAGACACCAAAAACTATGACAAAACAAGAAATCACTTCTTTTTTTTAACTACCCCATTAACAACCACCCTCAAAAAGGGTTTACATTCTAAATTTTTATTTTTATATCAATTAATTATTTATATTTATAAAAATGTATTTATCTAACACACCTAGACTCACCATTTGACCTTATCCCATCTTTTGACAACTTGACACACACTAAAATGTCCTTAAACACATTTTTTTTAAATTTAAATTTTCAAACTTACAAAATGGTGGGAAAATCCATTTTAAACCATAATTCAAATCCTAATGAATTCTAAACTTCCTAGATATGATAAACACACTTTATATGACTTTTAATAACTATAAAAACCAAAAATGGAAGGCCTTTTGGAGATGCCCGTACATCATACTATTAAGGGGAAAATAAAAGCATTACTTGAAAGTTATAAACAATGTTTACATGATATAATTCACTTACTGACTTTCATCTCCATTTTTTGGCCTCCTAGATCCCAAGGCCTACTAGATAATTTTATACCTTCTTTCCCTTTATCTATTTCTATAACCATTCTCTCTAGTATATGTGGATGCTCTCTTGAGCCACACTTGTATCTTCTCTTACCTCTTGTTATCTACTCCCATGACATCCCTGTAAGATACAACAAATAATTGAGGAAAATATATTCTTTCTCATGACCTTGAGGCATTCTCCAACTCTTTGGCTTTATTCCATGTTTTATTTCTCCCAATCACCTTATTTTGCTTTCTATGCTTCATCCTTCTTCTTTTTATCAAACATCAATGCATTTTGTTCCTCTCCTTGCATGACTTCTTCATCTTCCACCCATACTTCAAACTCAATAGATTTAACTTCTTCATATAAAGTGCCTTCATGTGCTTGAATTATTCTTTCCTTCATTAATGCCCTTATCTTGGAAACCACTACTACATTCCACAATTCTATATTTTCTTTTGTAACCTCATTAACCATTTCTTTATATTTTTGATGAGGATAAAATCCATATTTTTGCTTCAAAGATTTTTACAAACTTAAATATACTTTATAACTTTCCTTATGTTTCTATCCAATTTCTCCTTTGGATTTTCTTACATCCTCTTGAGTTAGGATTCCTTCATTCTTCATGCTATCTTTATTCCAAAATGGCTGACCTACTTGTTCTTGTTCCATCAACATGACTCTACCTTGAGTCTCTTCTTCATCTTGACTTCTCTTAATCACCACCTGGTCATATGCCTCTTCCTTTTATTTCTTGAGCCTATGCAGTGGTCCAACTATCTCATTCTCTTCATCTTTCAAACTTGCATTCACACATATCAAAACATCATTAGTTTCCAAAACATGAGGCTTGATTTCCTCCTTCTTCTTATTTAGTTACTTTCTCAACACCTTAAATTGTCTCTTCACTTTTACAAACTCTTCTTATCTTTTCCTCTTCTTCATGATGTCTTTGAGAGGGCATTTCACTCTTTTAATAATCCCAACTAAAAATTTGGGTCTAAGTTTAATCAAAGCTTGCTCTAACTTTGCCAAGATTGCCCATAACTCAAAAATTTCCTTCATATCCACTTCCTCTTTCTTGTGGCATCCTTCTTGTTTCAATCCCTTCATCTTATCTCACTCTCTTATCTTCACACTCTCTCATCTTCTTGACAAGACTTTGTACTTTCCTTATTTAACCTCACTTGGGTCTCTTTCCCATGACTCTATCTCTTTGAGTCTCTTCTTTTCCTCCCTTGGGAATTCCTTTTTTCTTGTCCTACCTATAAAACTATTTCAAGCTCACCTATGAGCTACTCTCTTAGAGATCTCATTGGCTCTCTTACTCTATAAACCTTCTTGGCTAAGGGATTTTCCATAAATTATTACTTTTACCTCTCTATATGCCTGCAACTTGTATTAAAATTCACAAAACCATATCTCAAAGCAACCTCTTCAATAACACCTCTAACAATGCTCATCACTTACTCAACATATGCTTCATACAAAATAACATAACACTTGAAAACAAAAAAACATACATTTTTCCATAGAATACTTTTGATCTAATACCAACATGATGTAGAGCATCATTCTCATACTCTACCTATTCCAAATTTTATCACCTATAATCAGTAATGCTTGCCATCAATCTAATTAATATTGTTCAGTTATCATCTCTATATTGGCTTCAACACCAATCTACTATGACCTCATTGGTTATTTTTCTTTAAATATTTCACATAGCATTTTAAACCCTATAATAACTCAATCTTCAAACCTTTAACTCATTCTATACATCTTCAATCATTCCTACCAATCTTATTCACTCACTTTCATTAGTCTTCAAGTTCCTTTGACTACCCTCTCAAATGGATAATATAGGTTTATATTTTATATATTCCACATGGATAGATTCATTTAAGGTTAAAAAACTCATCTCAATACCATTTAAGTCGTCTATCAATCTCAAGTCCCTTCTAGTCATGCCAAGCCTTCACCTTCACTCCATGACTACTAGCCTTATTTTTACCAAATTACTTTAGTATAGAAATTTACCTTATTTTTTTGGTAAAATATGTATTATATTGATACCCTTTATTATCCTATATCTATTTATATAATTTCAATCCCTAACTCCCTTCTCAGACACCTTTTCCAATACCTATATAAGCCTAATTATGTCTCTTAAGGCCTATATCACACTCAATCAACAATAGATGTATGATAAGGGTCCATACCACTCAAAAATATCTAAAATCCCCTTTTACATGTTAAAACCCCTCTTTATACCAAAGTTTATCACTTTCCAATTGTTCAATCTTTAGATATTCCTCTTTTTATGTCTTAAGCCAAGTCTAGGGTTTCTAGCCACTATACATGCCCAAGAGGGCTTAAAATAGTTTTAACACTCCCTAAAGCAATTTCATGATTTCCATTGACCTAATTCAGGTCTATCAAACACTATTACACCTTTTTCAAATACTACATATTATAGACCAACCTTTAAACACGTTTTGTCCTCTATTTCTCAATCCTTTTAAACACACAATCAACCTATGTAGATAAATATAGAGTTTTGAAAACATTTTGTTTGATTTAAAAGTATAAAAAGACCATATTGAGGTCTTAATTACTTAATAAACCATTTTCCAAACCTTAAATTATTTATATAATCTTTAATCACATCTAAGTCTTGTTTTTCCTTTATATTCTATTCACATAGACTATTTGTCTTCAATTTATAACAGAGTTGGAATACATAATGCTTACTTGAGGGTTTAATAACATGAATTCACTATTGGCATTTGTTCTTAGGTCTCCAAATAGTATCGCATAATCATGTTCATGTTTCCACAATCCCCATTCTAGCTTGTAGTTTTGTGTAGAGAAGACTCACAGAGTTTTTGTCTATGGTTTGTAAAATAGGGGACGCTCAGTCTATTTTTAACCATGTTTCTAAATTGAACAAAAACATAGTTCATAATCATTGGAAATATCCATTTCAACATTTTTCTTTATTTAAATAAATTTACATGGTACATTAAAATCCTTGGTAGGTTCTTGTACAATGATCTCTCACAGTCAATTCAAAATATTGACACTACATCTACAAGTACATAGTCTTTCTCAACTACACAAAAAAATACCTTTATGAAAGGTTTAAATATATTTCCTCACCTCACATGAATTTATGAGATAATTTCAACAAAATGTACCATGGAAAAACATAAATCATTCCTTTTATTGAATTTCTATTCATATACATGGACTATTCAGTCCTTAAGAAATAAAATACAATGTTTATACCTTCATGCTTTAGGGTCTTCAGTACTTCTAATACTTAAAAACTTTAAAAACTAACTCGTACTTCTCCTAAATTCCTAATTCCTATGGGATCCAACTTCTACACACATGAAAAAAGACATTATATACACCATAAACTATTACAAAATAAGAAACCACTTCTTTTATGTAACTACCCCATTAACAACCACCCTAAAAAAGAATTTACATTCCACATTTTTTGGTTTATACAACTTCATTACTGAGATGTAAGGAAATACATTTATCTAAGACACCTAGACTCACTATTTGACCTTATCCTAACTTTTGACAACTTAACACACACTAAAACGCCCCTAAACACATTTTTTTTTTAAATTCAAATTTTCAAACTTACAAAAATGGTGGGAAAATCCCTTTTCAAACATAATTAAAATCCTAATCACTTTTAAACCTCCTAAATATTATAAACACACTTTATATAATTTTCCTTCATATAAAGTGCCTTCATGTGCTTGACTTCTTCTTTCCTTCATTAATGCCCTTATCTTGGACACCACTGATGCATTCCATAATTCTATGTTTTCTTTTATAACCTCCGTAACTATTTATTTATATGTTTGATGAGGATAAAATCCATATTATTAATTTAAATATTCACAAAAAATTGAATATACTTCATACCTTTCCTTATGATGCTGTCCCATTGCTCCTTTGGCCTCACTTTCATCCTCTTGAGTGAGGATTCCTTCATTCTTCATTCTATCTTACTTCCAAGATAGATTACTTGTTCTTATTCCATCAACATGACTCTACCTTGAGTCTCTTCTTCATCTTGAATTCTCTTAATCACTATGGGGTCATATGCCTCTTCCTCTTATTTCTTAAGCCTATGCATTAGACCAACTATCTCATTCTCTTCATCATCTTTCAAACCTGCATTCATATATATCAAAGTATCATTATTTTATAAAACATGATGCTTGATTGCCTCCTTCTCCTTCTTTGTTTGTTTTCTCAACACCTTCAATTGTCTCTTAACTTTGCCAAACTCTTCTTATCTTTTCCTCTTCTTCATGATGTCTTAAAGAGACCACTTCACTCCTTTTATAATCCTAACTAAAAATTTGGGTCAAAGTGTAAGAAAAGCTTACTCCTACTTTGAAAATATTATCCTTAACTTAGTAATCTCCTTCATATCCACTTCCTCCTTCTTGTGGCATCCTTCTTGCTTCAATCCCTTCATATTATTTCAATCTCTTCTCTTCACTATCTCTCTTCTTCTTGACAAGACTTTGTACTTACCTTCTTTGACCTCACCTGGGTCTCTCTCCCTTGATTCTCTCTCTATCTCTCTTGGAGTCTCTTCTTGTCCTCACTTGGGACTTATTTTTTTCTTTTCCTACCTCTAAGACTCTTTCAAGATAACCTCTGAGCTACTCTCTTGGAGCTCTTATTTGATCTCTTCCTCTCTAAGCCTTCTTATCTAAGGGACTTGACATAACGTCTCACTTTCTACCTCTCTATATTCTTATAAATTGTATTAACATTCACAAAACCATATCTCAAAGAAACCTTTTCAATAACACCTATAACAATGCTCATCGCTTACTCAACATATTCTTCATACAAAATAATAAAACATGTGAAAAATAAAAACATACCTCTTTACATAGAATAATTTGGATCTAATACTAAAATATACCTCTGTCTAAGTTTTATCACCTACAAATAGTAATGTTTGCCATCAATCTACTCAATCTTGTTCAGTTATCATTTACATCTTGTATTCAACACCAATCTCTATAATGACCTTATTGGTTATTTTCCTTAAAAAATTTCACATAACATTATGAACCATGTAACAACTCAATCTTTAAACCTTCAACTCATTCTATACATCTTTAATCACTCCTACCAATCTTATTCACTCACTTTCATACTCTTAAAGTTCATTTGATTAACATCTCAAATGGATAATATAGGTTTATATTATCTATATTCCATATGGATAGCTTCATTTAAGGTTAAAAAACTCATATCAATACCATTTAGTTCCTCTATCAATCTTAAGTCCCTTCTGGTCATGTCAAGCCTTCACCCTCACTCCATTACTACTATCCTTCTTTTTGCCAAATTACTTTAGTATGTAAATTTACCTTCTTGTGTTGGTAAAATATGTACTTATATTGACACCCTTTATCATCCTCTATTTTTTTATGAAATTTCAACCCGTAACTCCCTTCTCAAACACTTTTTCCAATACCTATATAAGCCTAATTAGGTCTCTTAAGGCATCTATCATACTCAATCAATTGTAGACATATGGTAAGGGTATGTAACACTCTAAAATATCCATAATCCCATTTTATAGGTTAAAACCCCTATTTATACCAAATTTTATCACTTTCTAATGGTTTAATCATCAGATATTCCTCTTTTTGTGTCTTAACCCTAGTCTCGGGTTTCTAGTCACCGTACATACCTGAGAGGGCTTAAAATAGGTTTAACACTCCTTAAAACACTTTCATGACTTCCATTAACCTGAGTAAGGTTTATCAAACAATCTTACATATTTTACAAACACTATCTCTTTTGGACCAACCTTTAAACACACTCTATCCTCTATTTCTCAGTCCTTTTGAACACACAATCAACTTGTGTAGAGAAATACAGAGTTTTGAAAGCATTTTTTTGCCTTCAATGTATAAAAAGACCATATTGGGGTTTGAATTACTCAATAACCCTATTTCAAACATTTAATTATTAATATAATCTTTAATCATGTCCATGTCTTGCTTTTCCCTTATACTTTGTTCACACATATTATTTGTCTTCAATTTATAACATAGTTGCAATACATAATACTTACCTGAGGGTTTAAGAAAATAACTTCACTATTGGCATTTTTGATCAGGTCTCCCAATAGTCTCCCAACATAAAGTTCATTCTTCCACAATCCCCATTCTAGCTTGTAAGTATTTGTAAAGAAGACTAATAGAATTATTGTTTATGATTTGTAGAATAGGGGATGCCCAATCTATCTTTAACCCTATTTCTATATTAAACAGAAACATAGTTCATATTCATTGGAAACAACCATTTAAAAAATTATCTTTCTTGAAATCATTTCACATGTCACATTAACATCTTTGGTAGGTTCTTGGACAATGATCTCTCAAAGTCAATTCAAAATATTGACACTACACCTACAAGTACATAGTCTTTCTCAACTACACAACAAAATATCTATATTGAAGGTTTAAATATCTTTCCTCACATCACATACATATATGAGATAATGAAAACTCCAAGGTGCCATGGCACAACTAAAATAATTCCTTTTTATTGAATTTTTATTCATATACATGGACTGTTTAGTCCTTAAGATAGAAAATAAAATGTTTATGCCTTCATGCTTGAGGATCTTCCATACCTCTGCTCCTTAAAAAATTCAAAAACTAACTCTTACTTATCCTAACTTCCTAATTCCTATGGTATCCAAATTTTACACATGCCAAAAATGCATTATATACACTAGAAACTGTTACAAAACAAGAAACCACTTCTTTTGTGTAACTACCCCATTAACAACCACCCTTAAAAAGGGTTTACATTTGACATTTTTAGGTTTATACCACTTTGTTATTGATATGCATGGAAAGAAATTTATTTAACACACCTAGAATAACTATTTGACCTTCTCCCAAATTTTGACAACTTGGTACTTACTAAAATACCCCTAAACACATTTTTTTAAATTCAAAATTTCTAACTTACAAAATGGTAATAAAATCCCTTTTAAACCATAATTCAAATCCTAATGACTTCTAAACCTCCTATATATGATAAACACACTTTATAAGATGTATAATAAATATGAAAACCAAAATGGAAGGCCTATTGGATATTCCCCTATATCACTGTAGGGGTTGCCATGGCAATGAAAGGGTTTAAAAAAGATCTTGCAGGGGTAGGCCTTAAAATTGACTTATGAATAAAATTACCTTTATATGTGTGTGTATTAGTAAACATTAATATATATTTTTAGTTTAAAGGAATTTAAATGAATTCAAATGGAATATCTCTAGAATTTGATTTTGTAGTCACCTTTGGCATGAGATGTATTCACTTCTCTACTACTAGAATGTTGGATCTTCTTTTGGAGTTGCCAGATTTTGTTGCTTGAAAGTTATAACTGCTACAAATTAATCAAACCAACATTAAAATTTAATAAATATTATTTTAAATGAAGTCCCATTAGGTGTGATATAAATTATTTTAGCATTAATTTTCACCCTTAGAGAGGGTTATTGAGGCTCTCTCCAATTAAACTACACTATGGGAACAACCCTAGGCTGTGGGTATCCTATGGTGGGGTTGAAACTTCAGAGAAGGCTAACTTCCTATTGATGGATGACCTAAACTAATGATATTAATGAGAAAAAGGTTAAAAATTAGGAAATAGGGCTCTTAAAAAATTTAAAAGGGTGATGCACCAAATTTAAATTATAACTCACATAAACTTGAAGTAAACATTAAGGAAGCATAAGACAATGCTAGCTCACATAATCTCACAAAACTAGATAGTTATGTAAGTGTTTAATAAAATAGGTTCAAAAAGAAATGAATGAAGGTAAAGAGGAGTTCTAAGACTCACTGAGAGCTTACATCAATGATATAAAGAACACTAACTTAAACCTATAACTAACTTGAAGACACCTAGAAATGAACAAGAAAGAAGGACAATAGGCATGAAAATTTTTCCTTCACAATGCCATCATGCACAAGAGTTTCTACACATAATTTAGAGGAGAGAGATAGGTAAAGGTATTTATTTATTCAAGAGGTCTTTCATAAACATTTTGATAGGGTCTAGCCTTATCAAAGGAGAGTCTTTGCTATTCAAAATTGAGAGAGAATTTATTATCAAAAGTGAGATAGCTCCTTCTCAAAACTAAGAGAGAGATCACAAATGGAAAAATATGAGAGATATAGGATAAAGGGGAGAGAGAGGTGGGAAACTCAATCTAAGATCATTAAATAATCTTCCACCATATTTTGATCAAATTAGCACTAGTTCTCTATTGACAAGCTATATTTCATTTGTCTTGATAGCCATCGAATCTTCTCATTGGTCGATCAACACACTAGAGGACTAGAGTTTACCAAAGGTGATGAGTCATGATCTTGCTATGAAGGAAAAATTTATAGTCCCTAAAACTTTAATCCATTCTCTAAATACTTTCTCTAATCTCTAAATCCCTTTGCTATGATCTTCTATGCCATTTCTACTTGATTTCACTATGAGGAAAAAGTCCTTATATCCATGGACTTGATAGAGCCATGCCTAAGTCTACTTACATAGATACAAGTACATGTTTTTAAAATCTATTCCATGCCAAAGGATAAAAACACTTTTCCATAATCACACATCTACCTCTACTTCAAATCTTAAGCATAGGTTTTTACTATAAATTGAAAACCAATCCAATTATTAGTTTTCCTATAGTCAATATGTCAATGAATAGCTTGTAGACTTCATAGCTTCTTTACTAAACCATATTAGGTCTGAACAAACCTATTCTACCTCTAAAACTTGTGGAAGCTAAGGACTTATGTACATGATGTGGAAAACACAAGGAAACTGAGTCTACATGCTCTATATCTTTTAAAAGGAAGTCTCAACTAAGATTTTATGGAATCCTTTAAAATATTTGCCTTGGTTCAACTTGAGTCAAATTTATTCTCCATTTTAAGTCCCCTAGATGAAAAATTTAATTTCAATGATCGATCTTGATTTGAGCTTCCAAACTTGTGCCATTTATTAGCTTTGCCTTCATTTTAAGGATCTACTAACTTCATTAACTCTCACTCACCATTGATCTTGAATCTACATGATCTAATGTGCTCTATTAAATTTTATGGACCCATTAACCATTTCAATCACCACTCTCCATTTTATTTACTTTGAGCTTTCACAATTTAGACACTTTTCCTCACTACATTCAACTTGAGGATTCATTAACTTGTTAACTTTTTACTCATAGTCTATCTACTTTGGTACGATGGATTGTGCACTATTAGATCCTTAGTCTACTAGATTGAATATGGACCATTGATATTTTAATAATCTCACATGATCTTGACACTTTTTAAATATTCATTTAATCTTAGGTCTAATAACCTTTTGACTTGATGCTCATCATTGATCTTCAAATGCATGATCAAATGTGCATCATTGAATCTTTGGGACCCACTGACTGGTTAGATCATCACTTACCATTAGATCTAAACTTGAGCTCCCATGATATTAACACTTCTCATCTACACATTCATCCTTGGAACATTTTGAATTTAAATGGCTATTTTCCATGGCTTAAATTTGACACCTACATGTACGTCCTACTCTATAGATTTAACTTTGGAAGCTTATATCTTGAGATAGAGAACTCATCAAGACATAAAATTTGTAGATGATGTTTATGGGACCAAAATAATAATTTTCATGCATTCCTTTGGGTCTGGTCAACCTCCCAAGTATATTTATTAAATGTGCAACTAGACTAGCCTATTTATCACTGTGTGACATGCTTGTGATGGTCTATTTGTTTTAGACTTTTGCAAGAAACTATTATCTCTTTAAAAGGATATAATGAACTTTGAAGAATTTTTATGACTTGATTCATGCCCCTAAATGATTTAAACACCATGGGAACTTTTTGGTCTTTTTCACTTTGTAATCCTAGACCTATTTTTAAACCTTTGGTCCACTCATTCCATCTAGAACTCTACTCATCTGTTCAAACCATTTCTAGGCAAAAGATTCTTATGTGGGCCAAATTTGGCCAAAAATTCCACTTCCATCCTATTCTAGATTATACCTACATGTTCATAATAAAACTGATTAAGTATCATTTATTTATAATTCATGGTAATATTTACTAATATTTGTACTTTACCATTTTTATCAATCTTAGTTATATAACTTGAGAATACTATTTTTCTAAGTTTTCTATTGATTATCCCACTCATTAGGTTATTTCACCATCTTTGTGTAAAATATAATCTAATATCCTTAACCTAAGTTAACCCCATTTATCTAAATTTAGGGTTAAATAATATTAAACATCATACATATTTGAATAAAAAGATAAATATATTGCAAAAATGCCTTTTATAACTTCCATATAGGTTTTTAGCAATAAAAATAACTCCTTGCTTGTTGAAATTTCATTTAAACAACCTAAAATGCTTTATTTTTCCTAAAGGCATAGTTCAAACAATGATAAACTTGATTAATACAAGGTTTAGCTAATTTTGATTGGCTATAAATGTAATATACATCAATGAGATAAATGGAGTAAGAAACATATTGATAAGGACTGAGATTTGATACCAATGTCAATATATGAATTAAGGATGACAAATAAATGTGAATTTCAAGAAAAACAAAGATATTTTCACTAAATTAATGAAGAGAGAGAATAACATTTATAGTTAAAGATATGACTATTCACTTCATCATGCAAAAAGACTTCAAAATTATACGTAGAATATCTATCTACCACTACAAGACAAAATCTCTCCTATAAATATTCATGGGATTATCTAATATTATGTACAAAAATACTATAAGGAAATAAAAAATAAAGATTTCAAGCAAGTTAAATATATAAGTCTAAGGCCCCAGTGACTAAAGAAGGGGACTTTGAGAAACATAAGGTTTGATATGGTTCAATAAATGTACTAGTTCAAAAATATATTTTACCCTAATTTGGTTTTATAAACCCTAAAATGATAAAAACTATGTAGAATAATTGATTAATTTTAATTTACATAATAAGCATAAATAATCATGAATTTGATTAAAATTTATGATAAAAAATATAATCTAAACATAGAAATCAAATGTATAAAAATAAGTAATAAGGATCTTAGATTTTTTCTTTTTTTTTTCTAAGTTTTGAAAGTTTAAATGTTGTTTCTTTTTTTTGTGTATGGATCATTCTAAGTTGTTGTCCATAATGACTTTCATTAGGTTGGGTCAATATCAACAATCAGTACTAACTTGTAGTGATTAGTATTGACCTTATATATATAAATCTACTATTTTATTTTGAAATGATGTATTTGTGTATGTAATCCCTATTTATACCTTTAATTTCTTTCATATATTTAGAAATGAAATTTTATTATTAAAACCCTAATTTTTCACAAGTAATTCAATTCAAATGGGGATGTTGGGTGAAAGGGTTGAGTTAGATTATCCTTAGTTAGTCCCCATTTATTAACCAACTACATTTTTAATAGTCTATACAGGGATCAAACATGAATTTATTTATCATTTTAATGTGTGTGTGTGTGGGTGTAACTTTGTATGCAAGCCTAGATGCTTTTTCTTTTATTTTTCCCTTGGATAATCATGTCAATGTAGATTAACATTTGTAAGCTTTAAATTTATCTCTAAAATTTATATAGGTGAAATATTTAATATTTTTAGCTCTTAATAATTTAAATTTCAAGTCCCAAAATACCTTAGAATGATTTTGTATATATAGGATCCTCTAATTTTTAATTAAAAACCTAATGGCACAGAAATCTGACCAAAAGAAGCTCAAACATGTTGAAGTAATATTCATAAAGTGAAATGTGATCAAAATAATTTTAAAATATTATTGGGCCACTTTTATCATTTTCGGTAACTATCGATAGCTTATATCGATCATAAATGAATAAATTAACATGAGGCCTCAAACGTCTCGAGGATAAAAGGAAGGGAAATATATCTCTATAATATGAAAAATCAAGATTTCATGCATCCAAATATAATTAGTAATACAATTGAAGGACAAAAAGAGATGTTTCATAAAGTAATTTATTCATATAGTTTGAGATCCATATATGTAAAATTTCCTAAAGGCATCATGAGATAAGGATTTTAAAAAATTTGGGTACCTACACATGGAGTTTTTACAAATTTAAGTGATGTAACAAATCGTATTTTATTATTTATTTAATACTTAAGATAAAAGTAATTTAGTTCTACTTGATCATGTAATTATTGATTTAATTATTAATAAGGTATGCTTATTTATATATGCTTTAAATATCTCCATTACATTAGCTAATCCTTTGGCATGTGCTTGTACTACTTGATTTGTATGCAAAGTTAATCTTATTTTATGAAAGTCATGATTGCTAGAACTTGATTTGGGATCAATATTCATTGATCTCCTAATGTTTATAATGATGTCTTATTTTTAGTGTTGTCTAATATTAATTGTAATGGTTGTTTTACTTAAACTAGAATATAAGATTCAAATCATAACATAATTACATCCCTATTATGTGTGATAGGCTATAAGGTGAGAAATTTAATATAAAGAATGCAAGAATTTTGATCTATGGTAAAAAAGTTTACTTTGCAACCTACACAATATTAAATTTGGGGTATATTTAATGCCTATAAGAAATGACATCATCATATAATACTAATAAGTTATTATAGATAAAGGCTTAAAATTATATGATATTTCCTTGAGTTATTAGTCTAAACTTTAATAGATATCATCAAGTTATTAATATATAACTCTTTTGTGAACTAAAAAAATTTAATAGGAAAATGACATTGCCTCCAAGTTATGCCTATAGGTGGGATATTTATGTAAAAGTAAAACCAAATCAATCCATGTTATGTTAAAGGTTGATGCTAACCCTATTTAATACTTTGTAAATAATGATAGAGGATAGAAGTTATATAATAATCATAATTTTAAGATTAATTTGTTTGTGTCCCTAAGACTTCTTTCTAGACCTTGTTTTTAGTGAAGATAATGAGTCTAACTTGTGTTATAGATATGCATGATTGGATATGAGTATATTAATAATAATGGTGATAATACGGTAAGGATAATGAGAGGAAAGTTCGAATGAAACTATAAGAGTATGTTTAAATCATTAGTTTAATGAGTTATAAATCCTTTAGAAAGGTAAATATATACATACAATATTATTTGAGAAGAATATAAAATAGTGGATCCATAAATCACAAGTTCTAGGATCAAAATCTAAAATCTAAGATATTTGGCTGACTCAAGAAGACTATCTCTTGATAAGATTAAAAATTATGATAAATTTTTAAGGTGATTGTATATTAAGTCAATATTTAATGAAGAAAAGGAAAAAAAAACATTGGTGGTGGTTTTTATCAGGATGATACACATTCCTCATAATTTTTTACAAAGATCCACCCCATCTAAAAATATAATTGAAACTAAGAGGCAAAAATTTGAAGATATTCCATCCATCCTAAATAAAAAAATTTGTTTTTAGCCTCCTAATATAGGACAATCACTAGTGCAAGAGTTATCCTCATGTATCCCATATGTCAATTCTATAAATTTTCCTATAAGCACCCCCATTCCAAAATGTAGTGTGTGTGATATATATCTATTATCAATCCAACAAAAAATCATTTTCCTTGTGATTGAAACATTGAGAATTATCAATAATAGGGATAAATATTTTACTTACATTGGTGTCAAATTTGTTGTTACTCTACCCACCCATAGTATATAAATCAAAGAGGTGGATGAGGAGGGAGAGGAAGCATAGAATATATATTTGGGAATGTAATTAGTATAAATTAAACCTGATGTAAAATGATTATATACATTTTTTCTTGTTAATTGATGGTTTTCTAACAATCACATGTTGGATTATAGAGCTTCATCAAATATTATGCATGTGGCTATTATGAATGAGTGAAGTGTGAGGATTTTAATAGTGTATGGAAAATTATATGCCAAGGATTTATGTGAAGTACTAGTGGTGGATGTCTAAGAGGTTTAGTATTTTAGCTTGCCACTTATCTCAAAAAAATTCTTTCCATAGATGTTGTTGAGGGTTTTCCTCTTAGTAGGAGTGTTGTTATCAAAAAGTGGGTTCCTTTAGTTGGAGACAATGTTATATGGACATATCATATGCCATTATCCCATTGGAATGAAAATATTTAAAGTTGTATAGAGAGAATAAGATGATAGATTTGATAGAATATCCTCAAAGAGCATTGTTTGAAGTATTATATGACAATGTGGACGTAGAATTTTTTTGTGAGAAACATTGATTTTTAAAAAAATTGATTGATCCTTGCTATTCTATAAAAATTAATTATTTAAAATTTTATGATATTTGGAGCATGTTTTTATGGAGATTATTATAGAAAAGTGATAAAGGAAGATGATGTATTGCATTCTATGTAGTGGTTCTCTTTTAAATTTGCATATAAATTATATTTTGAATGAATAAATAATGTGGAAAAATATGAGGCATTATTGTTAGGTCTAAATGTGGCCTTAAAATTTGATATTAAAGGTTTCATTATGAGATCTGACTCAAAATTATTAGTTCAATAGGTGAGGAAAATATATGCAGCCATAAATGAGAGTTTTAAAAAGTATAAAAATGATGTTTGGATTTCATTTGAGGTCCTCGAATCATTTAATATCACCCACATTTAAATGTCACTCAATTCCATTATTGACCAATTTTTTATGAGTGAACCTCTTTATAATAATGATGTGGACTCATATTTTTACTTGTGTGATGTTAGAATCCTTGTGGGACATTTATTACTTAATCACTAGCAGATGTTTTAAAATGATAATTAGATTGATAGTTTCATAAATAGTACATGTAAGTTTTAAGATCAACTAATTGATTTAGAACCTTACATTAAAAAACTTGAAGGTAAATAATCTTTATTTCTTAGGCCAAGTGTTGATTCAATTGAATACTAACATAATATTAAGGTTTGGTGACTCATGAAATAACATTTTATAATATTCGCATAATTAAACAATAGATTGTTACAACATTAAAAGATGTAATGGATGTCAATTTAGGTACAAAATTGCACCCATAATAGTATTCATATTTAATTATAAAAGTAATATGAAGCTAAAGAATTTATCAAAATGTAGAAGAAATGCAGAGATTCTACTACATATTATTATGATGAATTAAAATCATATAGAGATGTTTTAATATGCATTTATTTTTTAACTTAATAAAAAACCATTTAGATAAAAATAAAGACCCATTAATTAGTGTTTATATATAATATGGAAAGTGAAATGATAAAATTAAAATAATGTTGAATTATTCAACTTGTTAGATATTCTTTATGGGTTATAAACCTTGTTCTAGTCAAAAATTATAATGGCGATGTAAATCTATGTGTGGAGTTAACAAATTAGAATAAAATGTCTTTACAATACAAATATCCATTTCCTAACATGGTTCACTTATTACAAAAGGTGAATGGGGTATAATTGATGTCAATGGTAGATCAATTTTTTTGTACAATCAGGTTGTTGTGAAGGAATTAGGGAAACACAAAACAACATTCACCACACTTTAGGGAACTTATGTGTATGTGAGCATGCCCTTTGGGCTTAATAATGATAGGAAAACATTTTCAAAGAGTAATTGATTATTATTTCACATGTCTAAGAAAGATATTATCATTATTTATCAAGATGACATTATTAATTTTCAAATAAATGATTAGACTATTTGGATCACATTAGATTTTTTTTAGATATGTAGAGATTATGAGATATCAATCTAAAAATTGTATTTTTGGTGTGTAAAATAGAAAACTATTGGGTTAAATTATTTTAAAATGAGTTATGATTGATTTAAAAGAGTAAAAATTATATATGACATTCCCATTCCACCCCCAAGAAAGGTATTCAATAATTTTGTGGAAATTTTGATTTTTATAGATATTATGTTTCCAATTTTGCAGAGAATTTGGAATAATAGATTATTAAGTGGACTGGTGAAGTTGATTATTTTTTCACTAAAATTAAAGAAGCTTTTAAGAAAGAACTCATGATAGAAATTTTACATTATAATAAATAATTTTATATATTTTATTTCACTTCCTAACATATAATTATTATTTTTTGTTGTAAAATTATTTAAAGGGACATTAAAAACACATAGCCTTTTATAACAAAGGACTATATAATTATGAACTCAAGTAAAAAATCATGAATAAGAAAGTGTATGTGATTTTCAAAGATATTAAATAATTCAAGTTAGTTTCAAAGTGAAATAGTTCCCCCCCCACACTTTGGTTAAGGATATTTTAACCAAACTCAATATTTTATAAAAAATATGTACATGGGTTAATAAATTATAGGAATTATATCTTGAAGTACACACTACTAAGATTGTAAACTGGAAAGGAATATTCATGATAATGGTGACACAAAACCTTTATGTTTTTGAAGTGAACATATTATAAAGGAAAATTGGAATGGACAAGGATGAATTGAGTTAATCAATTTGGTATAGAGATATTATATTCATCTATAAAAACTTGTTTTTAGTCCTAATTTAAATAAGTAATAACAAAGAAATCCCAAGCTAACTACCAAAATATATGTGATAATATAAAATGAGCATCTTATAGGAATCCTAAAGGTGTTCTCATGAAGTGTGTCAATGAAGATGAATCATTGGACTTGATCAAATAATTTCACAATGGATTATGCATAGGTAATTGTGCATAGAAAGTTATAGCTCATAAATTTTTTAAAGCTTTTATTGGTGGCATTAAATTTTTAAATATGTTTCTAAAATGGTAAGGAAGTGTGACTCATTTTAACCATTTTTTGGAATAATGAAATAATCTAGATCTCTCCTTAGAGAAATGTGTTTTTGGAAAAAAAAGTGATAAATTTAGTGTTTCCATAGATGGATCTTGGTTTCCCCTAACTATTTTAAAAAATGTGTAGAATATTTCACAAACAAGAATGCCACTCAAAATTAAGTAACTAATTATTTTAAAAATAACATCATTACAAGGTTTGGGGTGTTGAAAATATTGTTACAAATAATTCTGTGTTTTAGATCAAGACATTTGCTAGAGATGTGTGAAAATTTTGGTATTAATTTTACTTATTTTTTAAATTATTACCCTTAAGGAAATGAATAGGCTAAGTATAGTAATATAAATTTGATTGTAATTTTGAAAAGGAATCTTGAAATAAAAAATATAAAGTGAGAAGATAAGTTGAGGTTAACTATATGGGTCAATAGAAAAACCTTAAATAAGTCCATAGGTCAAATCACATTTGAATTCATCTATGGTATGAATGACACATTACCTACTAACTTAGAGCTACCCAATTTTTAGTTTCGTAAGAGATGAATGAATAATAAATTAATTCATATGATGAAAGAATGAATAGAATTATTTTTTTAGATGAAATTAAAAGCTATTCACATGACAAATTAATGAAATTCAATGGAAAAATGAAGAGTCTATTTGATAAGATGGGGAAATAAGGGATTTTGAGTTGGGTGATCTCGTATTTCTCTAGGACAACAGACATGAGGAAAAGGAAAAGTATGGAAATTTTAAAATATTATAGACTTTAACTTATATAGATGAAATCACAATTAGGGAGAACATATATTTTATTAGATATTTTCATTAAGAAGTGTTGGAGTTTCTTATCAATGGGCTACATCTCAAAAAAATTATCAGCTAAAAGTCACACCTGAATACTTTATACAGTGTAAATAAGTTATAATTTTATAATTTAATTTCCCATTATTTTAATTTTATTAATGTTTTCCTTTATTTGAATCAGTGATAATGTTTCATATTGTTATGTAATTTACCTAAAAAACACTTTTCAGCTAGGCCAAATTCTAATTAAAGGATTTTAGGTAATTTTTATACCAATGGATAAGGCACATGTCTGACGATACCAAGAGAATATAGGATCTCTTAATACCCACAACGGTATCCATATTACATTTAGAGAAAATTTTGGAGTCAAAATTAGCCCCTAAAAGTTTTGGATCTTTGTGTGAAAAATTAAAAAATATATAAGGATTTAAAATGCTACTAAGTGTTTTGTCCAATGTTATAAGGTTCCCTATTATTTTTGTCACATAATTGTGGTATCCTAGGTATCATTTATTATGACCCTACCTTATTGGATACATTTTAATCTTTGCCATAGGTGATAAATTTCCCCTTCTAGTTTAATTTATTGTCATAATTCATTCCAAGTCCCATTAACATTGTGACCAATCTAGACCTTACAAATATTTAATAGGTCACATACTAACCCTTGCAATAGTTTAAATGTTCACCTTCATATACTATAGGGTCTAAGTTTACCCAGTCTAGGTTTATTTATTTTATTTTTTTAAAAACTTATACCCTATAGTTCACCCAGTCTAGGTTTATTTTAAAAACTTTTATTCATAAAATAAAATTACACTTAATTCCATGGTTCAATTTTTTACAATTGTCAAGTAGACCTATTAAAAGCCTCAACCAAAGTTAATAAGTAAACATGTCTATGGAGACCCATTTCACCAAAATACAGTTGGTGTCTTTCATCAATCTTTGGATTTGTCTGGATGCCACGTGTTTTATTTATGGCCATAAAGCTTATAATATGGAAACCAGATATTATTTAAGTAATTTTATATATTACTTGGTTTGTGTAGTATTAAAATTAGGTTTACATAGTGAATAATGATCTATGACTCTATGGCACAAATATAACATGAGATTTCCCTTTGTCCTTTTATGAATAGTGTAGTCTAAAGGACTTTTAGACCTTAAAAATTAATTTTGAATCTACAAGAAGCTCCACTGAATCTGTGATCATGATCCAAATAATATCCAATATGTGGACTAATTAGTTCTAATGACATTTGTGAATCAATAATTGACATATAGACACTGTGAAAGGTTAAATGATGATGAGGAATTGGGGATTAGATTTCACATGATGGTTCCAAATAGAGATAAGGTATATAAAGGGAAAAATGTATTTAAACATAATAAAACACAAAAAATAACTTGGAATCAATAAATCCATGATTTTTCACTATAAATTACACCTTAAGTGGACCATAAACATTGTGAATCTATTCATGTAACTGGAAGAGGAATAATCACATGTCTTATTCCCATGATAATTACTTATTTTCACATGTAACAACCATAGGCCACCACATTTATAAACCTAATATTTTCATATTCATCATTTACTAATGATTTCTCTTTTAGGGGATCTTCAATTCATCAATCTCCATGAGGGCGCGCCTTAAAGGGTTCACTTATAATGGGATATAATTGGATCCTAGTACATTGAGAGATATGGTCACATAATATTATATAAAAACATCACTAATATAAGTCTAAACTCTTATGATTCTATATCCATATTTCTTCTTTGTCTACTTTTTGTTGATTTTTTCTATCTCACCTATATTCTAGAATATCATCTTGGTTGATATAGTTTATTTCATGCTTAAGTCTTCCTTGAATTGTATTGTCCAACTTGATAAAAATTTGAGTTTGTCTTATAAAATTAATATTGTATCAGACTGGTTGATATCATATTATTATAACTGACATCTTCAAAGTGTATTGGCCTGGTTGATATAGTCAAGCTATATTTTAGGTTTGGTTTGTGGTAATGGAGCTATATATATATATATATATATATATATATATATATATATGTAGGGGTCATATTTTAATCTTAATAATATATATCAAATTTATACACTTTTATTGATCTCACTTTTATACCTAAGGAAGTATTTTGGATAGTTAATGGTTTAAAACATTATCTTAGAGGTTTTATCTTGTGGTGTCCTTGGAGCTCAAGAGGAGAGGTCATTATGAGTTCCTAAATAAGAATATGTATGTCTTTATCTAGTAATTTGAGGTTTTAAACCTGAAATATCTCTTGAAAAACTCCACTTGAGCCAATGTGGAAGATTGAAATGTCAAATTGTCCACCCCAAGGTAAGTATTTCTACCCCTACACTCTTCCTTTACTTACTATATTAGAATTTACTTATTTATCTATGGATGTATAGTCTATCCTTACTTAGGATCTTCCTTTTAATGAGTACGTTGATATTAGTATATGTTTAATTAGGCTTTCCATTTATCATATTTGATTGTATAGACCCCAATTTAGTTGACCATTTTAACTTATCTTATTTAAAATCACCTACACATCATTTACTTTTCCTATATCCCTTATAATCATTTAATTTACTTGTATATTTGCAATCATAGTTATAATTATTTCTTTGTTGATATATAGTGAGAGATATATCCTTATGTCATAATCTTAGGATTTTTAATCCTTTCCTCTTATCATTTGATTTGTAGGTTACCCTCTGCTAGATCTATGTATATCCTAAGTCCTTCCCCACTTATTCAAGTATATGAAATCTCTATTTGGTTGAAATTATTTGAGTCCTAGTCTATTGAGAAAAAGAAAATAGTTGTAGGTCATCCTAGACCATGCATACACAATGTGTCTCATTCCTAATGAGCATGATTAAGTGGAATTGTGATAAAATGTCACAGTTCAACAAGGAAAACTAAAAATGTTTATGCCACTTGGAAGTTAAAGTTGTAGAATGAACAGGTCTATAGATTTGAACAAGCATAATTATAATTTTATGAAATCACATGTCTACACAACTAAAAAATGAAAATTGAAGTTGGCCTATGAAATCTATGGATTTGAGGCTATAGGATTGTACTAAATGGATATTTAAGATCCTTATTTTTCAATAAATGTTTTAGGCCATGGTTCAATTGGAATATCCATGTCAAACACCCTCCATTTATCCATAGTGAATAAAACCATAGATCATTACACCTAAAATTACAGTGTTTCAAAATTTCCCTCATAACTCAAGTTACATAGCTCTATTTTTAGCACATCTAATCATGCTAGGAAGGTAAAAATAGAGGATACACAATAGTCTTAGGTTTTGGGGAAACTGATGTAGATTCAAAGGCTTGTTTTTGTTTGAAATTAGTAGCTTTACTATATATAATGGTGAAATAAAAATGCATGATAAGTTGTAGAGTATGTTTGGTGCCAAAAATTACCTCACTCTAAAGTCATGAGTAATCCATGTTTTTAATTACAAGTTTTATGACTGATTCCTATGAGTATATTTAAGATATCATGTCAAGTGTCACTACATCTATTCTTTTTTTCATCCTTTTAGATTCATGTGATGACAAAAACTTCCATGAATTATAATTGGTGATTTTTTTGTTTCCTTAAAGCTAAAATTTGCATTGTGAATGGATTATTTTCAATAAAATTTTGTGTTTTATCCATATTATGTGTGATCACAAGTGGATTTTTTATTAGTGAACATGAGATGTATGGCCACTTGTTACTTTATGTCCCATTAATTTATTTGAGTAATATGTGCTTTCTAAATGATAATTTGTGATTGGTTGAGAAGCAAATGCATTCTAATTCAAAAAATTATTCATTCTTTTTCCCTTGATGTGAATTCACTTAGAATGTTCTAGAAGGGAGAAATCTATAAATTTATGAAGGATTCCTTCATATTGATATTTTTTGTAGGGGTAAATTATTTTTTCTATAGGGTCTGAGTCTATATAATTTTTGTGTCTTTATTGGTGAGAACCTCACATAATTCAATGAGTTATGTATTTTAAGAAAGTTGAGAAGAGTTTTGAAACTAGGTAGAGTTATCTATTTCCACTAGGTCATGAAACTATGCAACTTAATGTATAATCTTGTTTATTAATGGATTTGTAAAAATCCATGTGTAGTCTTAGTGGGTTGATGTGTACTTAGGCTACCTATTTTAACTAATATTTTATTTTATTTATTATTAGTGGTATATAATTCATTTTGATGAATAATAAAATATTTGTATAGATTGGTTTGTTATGTATGAATTATGAAATAATTTTTAACACTTATGCAAAATTTTCATGTTTATTGGTTGTCACTAGTATGTTAATTTAAGATATAAGAATATTTCATGGACTGATGGAGGTAATTCACTAACCAAAATTGATAGATCACATTTTTATATACCTTTATATTAATTTATTCAATGATATTTGTTTTCACATTTCATATTCCATATAGGTCTCAATTTTCATGCACTTTGATTTATATTTGTCAATTTTTTGTGTGCATATAAATATGTGAGTATTGATCCTATAAGTTATAAGCAAAATTTTCACATGCATATTCCCTAGTCTTTGTCTAAATTCTAAATATATTATAGTCATTTTAATAGTGACATAATATCAAATGAAATGATAATAGTGGCCATGCATACTATTTATATTTGTGGTTTATAAAGATTAATTTATATTTAATTTGCATTCTATATTTATACTGGATCTCTCTGCTTAGTCTGAAAAATCCAAAATAGTAGAGAATTCCCTCATAATTTTTGCCTAAATTCTCATCCAATTTTATTATGAATATCTAGTAGGCCTTATTACTATAATGAACCATCCTATATTCTCTCTTATTTTTCCACTAAATATTAGGGTGCAAATTTGAGAATCAACACTATGTAAATGAAGTGTAATAGTGTATGTTGAAGAGGTTATTGACATTAAGGCATCCTCTTTGATTATAATAATTATGACCTTAAAAGGAATGTATGGATTATCATTAGATGCCATGTTTCTATTTATTATAATTCATACATATAAAAAGAATATTTATTATACTATTTTATAGTTTTGGGAAAGCTTCCTAAAAATTCATATTGTATCACATATAAACTATAAAATAGTTGATTTTATTGTATTGAAATAAATTTTGAAAAAAACATGGTCATAATCCATAACATTATTGATGGAAAAATGAAAGGATATTTATGTATGTATATATGTATGTATGTGTGTATATAAATACATACATACACACACATGCATATATATGTATGTATGTGTGTGTGTGTGTGTGTGTGTGTGTGTGTGTGTGTGTGTGTGTGTGTGTGTGTGTGTGTGTGTGTGTGTGTGTGTGTGTGTGTGTGTGTGTGTGTGTGTGTGTGTGTGTGTGTGTGTGTGTGTGTGTGTGTGTGTGTGTGTGTGTGTGTGTGTGTGTGTGTGTGTGTGTGTGTGTGTGTGTGTGTGTGTGTGTGTGTGTATTTATATACATGTAAAATAAAATAATAATAATTATTACTCTTTTATATTTTTTAAAAGGATTCCCAAAAATTCATATTGTATTACATATAGTCTAAAAATAATTGATTTTATTTTATTGAAATAAGTAAGTAAATAGATAAATAAATGGTTAAAATCCATTACATTATTTATGAAAAATAGATGTGTGTGTGTGTGTGTGTGTGTGTGTGTGTGTGTGTTTATATACATGTAAAATAAAAAAATAATATTTATTACTCTTTTATATTTTTTAAAAGTATTCCCAAAAATTCATATTGTATTACATATAGCCTAAAAATAATTGATTTTATTTTATTTAAATAAGTAAGTAAATAGATAAATAAATGGTTAAAATCCATTACATTATTTATGAAAAATAGATGTGTGTGTGTGTGTGTGTGTGTGTGTGTGTGTGTGTGTGTGTGTGTGTGTGTGTAATAATGGATATAAACTAATGGGATAATATTTAATTGGAATAGTAGATAATGTACCCTATTTAGCATGAGAACCCACCTGAAATTATCATTCTTCCATTTTGCTACCAATTCACATAGTTATTATGAAGATTCAATCTAGTTTTGAGGTATTATTTATTTCATATATTAGTGGAGACATATGGTAGACTAGAATATGAAAATAAATATTTCAATTATAGGAATTTCACATAGATTCATCTGACCAAAATATTAGAAATGTTCCACATAATCAACAAAGGTTAAGAACCTTTCCTCTAGCACTAGGAATGAATCCACGTATATCAATTTTGGAAATTTACACCCTAAAATTTGGAATTAATGTGGTAATATTATATATGTAGTTACCTTTAGAGTAATTTCCAACCCTCCTCTATATAGAGGCTTCAAAAGTACTCAAAAATATTTGCACTAAAAATTTATCTAGGATGAAGTTCAGGAGATTAGAAATAAACATGGATGCTACATATTAATTAATTTGGATTCTTGTTTCTAATTCCATGTAATTGAAACCAATTACCTCCTTAATTTTCATTAATACTTCCATAGATTATTTTTAAAAAGACAATTTCAGCCATTCCTTAGTAATGTGTGTACTTGCATCCATATCTCACATGTGTATATGAATAAAAAAATTGGAGTCATGTGTGCATTCAATAAAGTCTTTAAAAACCTTATGATTACAAGGGAGAAATGGTAAAATGATAATTCATGAGAAAACATTAATCAAAATCTATAAATATTCCATTTTCTATGTTAAGCCAATAACAATATTTTTATGCAACATTTTTACATGAGACAAAAGTTGCTAGAAAAATAAACAAGAATTAAATTTTATGATGTTACTCATTATTTGATAAATTTATAAGTACTTTTTCATTTATGGAAAATTTAAATATATTGATAAGACTATATTTAAATAATGAACATTTTGAGTATATTTATATGAGAGAAGGGATATTGGATTGGGGATCTCACCACATAAAATTATCGTAGACCACCCAAAGTATCTATGATGTTTTATATTTTCAAATTTAAATTTTATTTGATTCTAACATTAACTAAACAACTAGCCATACTATTCGTGGAAATGATTATTTAAAATTGTTTAGTTGAAAAACATAATTATTAAAATGACATAAAAATATAACTACTATACGTTTAATGTTACAAGAAGTAGTATTTAAAATAAATTAGAATAGATTAAAAATAATAGGTTAAATTAACATCTTTATATGATCTTCTATACAATTCCTCATGTTCTCTAGCTTTTATATTTGAGAATATTTTGATGTACTTTGCTTGTCGTATTTGTTTCCTATCTTTCATGAATACACTATATTGTCACACTTTTAAAATGGAACTTAGTTATCAAAGAAATGGGATATTCATGTATTTATCATGTAATATTTATGTATTTATTATAATAATATATTTCTTTTCCTTCTATGCATAGCAATATACTAGTTAACTATTATTTAGTTCTTTGGAAGAACCCCACTTCTTACCCTTAGAATTAATTAGTGAATGGAAATTAATTGTAAAGTATTTTCAAATTGAAATATAATATAAGAGATAAAAATGAAGTATTATATTGTAAAAACATATTAATATACAAAATTTACAAGAGTTATAAATTACTAAGATTAACAACTAGGGTTAGGGTTAGAGAGATGTCTTTACAAACTAATTTATCTTTCTATATTTTACTTTTATTGACTTTGAGTATATAAAAATACTAAAATAGACCTAAAATTTTAAAAAAAAATCTTCACTATATTATAGGATAAGTGTGTAGTAACAAGATAGGGTCATAATACATGGTTGTCTTCTAATACAACTTTATCTATGTTGACTATGCATTGAATCTAAAACTTGAAGACTATTTATATTTTTCTATAGATCAATTGATTATGCCCAAAGTCTATTTGGATGCATGTATCACCTATAAAATAGAAACCCTATATTACATAAAGAAATAATTAAGATAAAATTTAAATGGGGATAAAGTGAGGAAGTGGGATATGACTAAGATATCTTCAGATAACCCTTTGTTGACTAAGATATCTTCAGATAACCCTTTGTTGACTAAGTGTTGCCTACGTAGTCTGAATTGACCTCAGGTCAATGTATTTCTCCTTATGAAGAAGATAAAAAAATAATGTAACTAGTAATTTTTGTAATATTTTTTTACAAAAACTAACCTAAAACTACAATAAAACAATGTTAACTTAGCCAATGATTGTGTTATTGTAGGATAAATGTAGTAGGTATTTTTTTTGAATAGATAAGTAATTTTTAATTATCTTTGCAAGAGAGTATTAGATAATGTAACTATGGGTTTCAAGTGAGTCACTTTATATTATCTTATAAGATAATATTTGAATTATTTACAATAACCAACCTATTATTTCATGTGATAGATTCATTAGGAAGCATGCACTTTTGAGAAACTAGTCATTAGAGAAATGTATACAAGTCCACACTAGTGGATAGATTCACAGTAAATCCTTGTCTTCTTAGTTCACACTTGTTCATATTGGACAAAGGATTTTGAACCTACATTAATAATGAAGTGTATGCTAATTATTAATGTTTAGGAAAGACTAAGGATGTTTTAAATATTAGATTAGATAATTTATGGATAAAATTGTGTTTAAGTTTTTTAATCAATGTTTCGGTTCACACTCCATGAACCATCATCGGGGTATGAGAATGAATTTGTAGGATATTATTTTATAGATATAATAATAAAGGAATAAATTGGTTTCAAATATTAATAAATTCATTCTTATACCCTAATGATGGTTCATGGAGTGTGAACTAAAATATCGGTCAAAAAAATCAAACACAATTTTATACATAAATTCTCTAATCTAATCAATAGACTGTGTAAATGCTATATCATTAAGTTTGAAATATATTCAAATTAATTTTAATACTTAAAAGGCTCTCATATAGATAAATTATTATTAGAGTGGTGAGTTATCTAATAAAGGTAAAATATGTCAAGGACCAATAATGTCAAGCATTTATTGATAAACTTTTAGTGTTTACATTTTCCACTCCTTTATTATAGAGATTCATAAATTAATATAATAAAGGTAATATGATATTTAAGACTATAATAAAATTTGTATTTGTCATGGATATGTGCATGACCCATTATTGAGGCATGTGTAGAAGTGATGAATTGAGAGTGATCAAGTCTCAATGTAAATACTTAATGTAGATTCTTGAGTTAAAACCCTCATAGAGTACTATGAAATGTTTTAAAATATAAGAACCAAAAAGGTGGTTTGCTAAAATACAACCAAAACACAAAGATCACTAAGTTCTCATGCAATTAATTTTTTTAACTAAAAGAGAAGATGTGGGAACCAATAGATGGCTTGCTAAAGTGAGATCAAGACATGGATCATCATTAAGGGGAAACATGCTCAAATTGAAAAATATGAATAACAACATTGTATATAGATCTAGATTCAAACTATAAATTTGGAAAATTTATTGATGCTTGAAAAAAAGAAGATTGATTTTGAGAATTAGTAATTTTTTCATGAGTGCATATCATGCCCCCTGTACTATATAAAGTGATAGATGTAATTTTTTTAGAAATTTATTTTAAGCCTTGTACTCATTTTACACAATTTTTTATGTTCTTAAATAATTTCATGATTAGAATACATATGAAAATTAAATTCACCCATAATCTTAAAATTATAATATTTTTTCATATTATAAGTTTCCAAAATTTAAAAGGTATTTTTTTGAAAAGGCTCATTATGATTCCTACCTTTTGAGATAAGGGAGATTGCCTACAAAATCACTTATCTAAAAATAAAAGTGAGAACATTTTGGAAATACAAATAAGAATGTAATATCATTTGCATATATTAAATTTTATGTGTAGAAGAGAATCATTTGAAAAATTTGTGTGTTTTATTTTCATCACATAAATTTGATGTATCATTATTGTAATGAATGAATCATGTAAAGCTTATGTTTTTTGCATATGTATTGTAAACATAGTATATTGAAGATTTTGAACAATTGAAGCATATAGATAGTATGTTCATGAAATGTATAATAGAACCATATAATATGTATTTTCTTATATATATATATATATATATATATATATATATATATATATATATAAAATAAAATAAAATACATATTAGTGCATGATAAGAGTCATGACACCATAGTATGCAAATAGCAAATGTAATCAAATTCACACAATTGTCATGCAATAAGGCCTAGAGGTCACATATAAGGCACATGTATAATGCCATAAAAAGTTAGAAAAAGGTTTGCATATATATCACAAATGGTTCCTAAAGGGTGAAAATAAGGTAGATAAAAATGTTATGAAATCATAAAGGGTCAAAGGCCACACACCCAAGGCATGGTTATGAAATTCAATCAAGGTGCATGTTGGACATACACAAGGCCAATGGCCACATAAAAATAAGAAAAAATGTTTTTGAAAGATGTCATGAAACTAAAATAACCATGCTACAAAAACATACACCAAATGAAGCTAGAATAATTTAAACATATATATCTATGTTCGATTTCAACAACATATTCACCAAGATATAGATGAAGATAAAATGAAATATTAAAGCATGTGTTTCCATTTATAACTCAACATGGAAAATAAGTTATGAATAGATACAACCTATAAGGTGTTCATAAATAACATCACAATGTCCCAAACCAAGAAAATTTGTTGGGTGAAAGATTTTATGAACATCAAACCATGTGAAAGTATGCTTTAGCTTTGAAGTTATATTGACATCTGAGTGTGAATGTTGTTATGTGTACAAAAACTATGTAAGAACTCCATGTTACTATGTTTAAGGTGAAATTAGAGAATTAAGATGCACATAAATAGTTGTGAAGTAGGGGACAAGTGTGCAATGTGCCATTGTATTTATACTACAACTTTATCTAGATTGATTGTATATAAAAAAAATTATTAGGAAAGTATTTGATGTGTATAAAGACAATTTTACACTATGAAATTTATCTTATTGCACATTCATATATCTTATGAAAAACATTATGTATGGAAAATATTTTATGTATTAAAATATAAAAATATATGACATAAACAAAGATATGTCCAACACTATGAAAATATGCCTCTAGGTCATTTTTTTAAATTTTTTTGGAAATATTCATATTTTTTTGGTATTTTTAGAATATATGATTGTTTTTTTATTTTTTCATATCTACAAATAGAATCATGAATAACTAAAATAATTAAAAATCTAGGGAAATAACATGGTTTCAAATATAGAATAATTTGGGGGTGGGATAATTTAACAACCCTCAACAAGGTGATAAATAAAAGCATGGTAATGAGGAAGGCATATGAGGTGCTCCCAATGTAAATGTAATGTTGCACAGATGGTAAGCATGGAAATGTAAATTCATGTAAAATTAAGTAGATGTGAACATGAAAGTACACATAAGAGCTTAAAGCATGTATAAATGCACAATAATTAAGTAAATGAGTTTCCATGAAATGTATGCATATTTAAATTTTAGTAAGATGGTTATTTTTGGTTGTTCAAATAGAGTTAGAGAAAACAAAGGAGTAAGTATCCAAAAGTGAAATGGTAAAACTAATGGAATAAAATAAGTTTCAATGGGTGTAGAAGAGTAAGAAATAAGAGATGGGAAATAAATAATATATGTATAAGTGTGAACTAAGAGATCATGCTTGATTAATGATCTCATTAGATACTTGTAGGTGTACCCAAACATTTGATAATAAGAATAAATATCTTATGCCATTTAAGTAATGACAAATGTATAATTTTATAAATATGAAGAAGAACTATGTTCTATAAAATAATCTTATGAATCACTACTCTTATATATGTCAAAACCTATATCCTCATGCATGAAAGGAGGTGATGTAAAAAATTATGCATGTGTAGGATATTTTTGAATAACATCTACCTATGTGTAAGTAGATGTCTCTATTTAATTTTCTAATTGATCATTCTCATATATACTCAATTTATGCTTAATAATAAATGGAAAATCTAAAATATCTCCATGTTCATTAGTAGTTGAAGGAATTAAAATATGCTCATGCTCATGAATATATGTAAAAGATAATTTTGGAGTATGCATCTTTGATTGTGAATAATTATATTGGTTAGTATTATATACTATATCATTACCAATTTTCTCAATACATGTCTAAAATTTTAAGCACTTTATTGTCATGAATATACTTTAGACACTTGTGAATTTTAGAAGGAACTGATCTAGTTTTATGTAACCAAGGTATTCCCAATAACATATGAAAGACACATGTTCCTGGTAACAATATGAAACAAGTGGAAAATATGAGAGGTCCAACTTTAAAATGAAAAATAATGTGTCCAAGAGTGTTGTGTTTATGGCCATCAAATTCTTTCACAAATATAGATTTATGTATTCCATCTTTTTTGGTATATATAAGGGAATGCAAAAGTGTTATAGTGAACATATTTTCACTTGATTCATTTTATATAATAAAAATATGAATAGGTTTCATTATAATATATTATATAATCAATAATACATGTCTATCAAAATCATCATCAATAATTTTAGAATCATCAAATTTAGTAGATGGGCATGATGTTAGCTTACTTGTAAATGCACCAATTATGATATAAAGTAGATTCCCATATGAATTTGGAGGATTATGAGAATTATATGAATAATTTAATTCAAAAAATTCTTACTATCTTGTGTCCCATGATTTTTAAAATGATCTTAATACATTTTAAACTTTGGATTGTCATTCTCTTGTGGTCTAGCCTCTTCACTAGGTTTACTAATATCAATAATGTTCTCATCAATGATATCTTGAATTTTATGCTTAAGATTCATAAATATATTATTATAATGTCCCACACATACATGATAGTCAAACAATTCATTCCCATCAAATATTATAGGTGGAGGAAGTGTAATAACATGACACTCAAGAAGATTTTACAGTATCACATGAGGAGGTGAAGGTAACTTTCAAGAATACTTCCTTAGTGAAGCTTGTAATTGGATATTTTTAGGTGGTTTAGATATATAATTAACTCTAATTTTAGACTCATTTTTTATTTATTTATTTTTACTATTATAATTATGATTTCTTTGAAATTAGATAGTAGATGTATAAGGAACACTAGAGCTATACGTGAGCTTTTCCAATGTAATCAATTTGGCCTCATATTCCTTAATTGTATGATATAGCTCATAAAATGATTTAAAATTATCAAAATTTATATAATATTGAATAGGAGTAAGTAATATTCTAATAAAAATTCCTTGAAGATCATTATCTACCATTTTATTTTACATTTTGGCAAGAATAGTCTCGTATCTTAATACATACTCACTAAGTATCTCATTTGGACCTTGTTGATATTTTCAACTTGAGAATAGAATAACTTATCACAAATATTAATATATAAATGCAAAAAAAAATTATTTTAAAAAGGATTTAAATATGTAATTTATTTGAGAAAGATCATAGAACCACTAAATAACATAATCCTTGAGACTTTTTGGAAAGAGCTTATTTAAGAATTTATTGTTATTCAAATAATATAGGTAATATGCATGGAAAACATTCAAATTAAATTTAGTATCACTTTTTTCATTCATAAATAGGAGGATTTGGAGCCAAAAATCCAAATAATATATGGTACAAAATTTTAGGATCCAAAGGGTTATGCAACAAAGTACCCAAGTCTAAGGAAGGGCTAGCATGAGAAATGATTTGATCCATATTAGCTAGCTTGGATTTCAATATAATATGGGATTTATATAAAGAATTATTGGTTATAATAATGGGTTATGTGTAGGTATTATGAGTAGGAACATGCATATATAATTGAGGGAAAACATGAAATGTTCCTAAGAGTTGAAGTGGTAGAAGTGACTAAGGGTGCAATAAGAGAAGTAACAACATTGGGATTGGGGGTCTTTACTACATGAAATGGAAAAGGTTGAGATCATGAGGAGGATAAATTAACTTGATGATCAGATTTCAATTAAGTAAGTATGATAATAATATTATTCACCTCATGAGGGTACTTTCAAAAACCTTGATAGAATTTAGCCAATTATTTCACTTGCTATTGATCTACATCATTAAGCTAATTTATTTTTATTTATCTCAACCTCATTATAATATTCATGATCATTAATATCAACATCAATATCAATGTCAAATTCATTTTCATCATGACTTACCATTGTAAAAGACACCAAAGTGATCTCCATATGTGAAAATGGAGTACCACTTAAACTATCACTACACTTTAGAGACAAACAATATGATACAAAGTGATAGAATTAATGATTATTAATAAAAGACAACTTAATAAAAGATACAATGTAAGAAGACAATCTAATAAAAAATAAAGGATAAAAGGGTGATATACACAAGGATCCTGATTGATTTGTAGAATCTCAAATCTAATTTATTGTTAATTGGAAAGTGTTGGCCCATTATTCTAGAGCACTAACTATGGAGGTATAACCACAACCATAACCCACTAAACCCAATTTTCAGGGTAAATTGAGAGTAACTTCTTAGGGATAACCACTTATTGGTGCACTTAAAAATTAAAAAAATGGTATAGTTGTTATTGGTGTAAAAAGGGGAACCTAGGAATTTTTAATTATTATGAGGTAAGTGGAAACTAAATTTAATGTTTAACTATGTAATATGGCTATGAGTATTTCAATAAACCCCTCACACCATGATGTTTTTAAATAAAAAAATGACTTAGACTTTCATGACAAAAACTAAATAGTTTTAAAACTACTAGAACATATTTTATAAAGTAGGAAAAAGTAAATAAAAATAAATAAAAAAAGTGAAACATTTGTGTGTATAAGAGACAATGAGATTCAACCTAAAATCAAAAGAAAGAACCTTTATGTCAGTATTTATCCAAGGTGACAAGACAAAAATTTTAAGTTTAATATTACTCCAAGGTCAAAAACATTGAATCATTATGGTACATGAAATATACAAGGTTGAGGAATTATTATTTCAGTGTTAGGAAATTATAAAATTAAACTAGAACCCTATGACAAAAATAAACAAGTAGAATAAGTAATGTTTTATTATAAAATCAGATTCACCAATATGTTTACCCTTAGAATTAATTATTGAATTGAAATTAAATTGTAAAATTTAAATTTAATATAAGAGATACAAACAAATTATCCTAATATAAAAATACTTTTATATACATAATTTACATATATTGTAAATTACTAAGAATAACAACTAGGGTTAAAGTTACATGGATGTCCCTGTAAACTAATTTATTCTTTCTATATTATGCTTTTGTTGACTATGAATTTATAAAACTAATAACATAGACTTGAAAACATAGTTTTAATTTAAGTCTTTGCTTGGCTATGTTATGATATAAGTGTGTAGTAGCCAAATAGGGTAGTTGTGTGCCATTTTCCTTTACTTTGAATTTTTCTATGTTGACAACGTATTAAATCTAAAAGTTGGAGAATGTTCATCTCTCTCTATATATCAACCAATTCTATGTAGAGTCTATTAAGATGCATGGATCACATAAAAAATCAAAAACTTAGCTTACACAAAGAAATAAATAAGATAAAATGTAAGGGGAAAGAGTTTAGAAGTGGGATATGGCTGAGCTATCCTTAGTAAACCACTTGTTAACTTTAATTGTTATATGCAGAGTCATAATGGACCTCAAGTTGATGTAGTTATACCTATGGGGAAGATAATAAATGAATGAAACTAGATCTTTATGTTAGAATGCTTGATAAATGATGAACTCAACTTAGAATAAAATAATGTTAATGAGGCCACTGAATGTATTACTATAAAATAAATGTAGTAGGGCTCTTTGCTAAATAAATATGTGGTTTTTAATTTATTTTTCAAGAGAGTGTTAGCTAACATAATCATGGGTTTCAAATGAGAAACTTGATTTGATATTATATGGGAATATTTGAATTATTTATAATAACCAACCTATTTTTTCATGTGGGAGAGTCATTAGGAAGCATGCCATTTTGAAAAATTACTCATTACAAAACTATAGACAAGTGATCACTAGTGGAGAGGTGCATAGTGTATCTTTGTATACCTACTAGGAACTTGTCCAAATTGGATAAAGGATTTTGAAACTAGAGTAAAAATGAAGTTTCTAGTAATTAAGGATGTTTAGGAAAAAATTAAATAAGTTTGGAAGATGTTCAAAGTAATTTCAAGACTTATAAATAAATCATATAGATAAATGGTTATCAATATAGAAAGTTGGCCAAGCAAGGTAAACAATGTAAACAACTAACACTATCAATAATTTATTGATTAAATTTTGATGTCTACACCCACTCATATAATTTATAATCCATACAGTATATTATATCCATGAAGTTTATCCAAGATATATTAAACACATATTTACTTCATTTACATCCAATCTCTGATTTAATGACACTTTTGGTTCTTTTACTTATAGGTATAATAAACTATTCAATTTAATAAAGTTTTTTCACCTTTTAAAATATTTTAACTTCTTTAAAAAAATAAATCTTTGAAGTATGAATTAAATTAACATCTTGTTTTATATTTGGAAAAAAATCATAATTTTTTGTTGTGGGAAGTATATATTATTAAAATGCATCATGAACATCTTTAATATATTCTCCAATTCCATATTAAATTTTGATCTTGATACATTTGAATCCTTTATATATCACTGTGATGAAGATTTAAAATTATGAATTTAACTTGTTGATGTTTAAATTATTTATATAATCATCATTATCAAGTAATTCCTCCAATATATTTTTCACACTCAAATCATATTTGATGTTAATATATTCAATTTTATCATGTTGTTAATTAAATTTATTAATTTTTATATGTTTTTCTACCTTTGTTTTATTTAAATCCATAATTTTTTTTATTTGTATAACCATAAACTACTTTATAATTGCCATCATATAATGTCATCTACAACTTAAAGTTGGCATACCACTCAAGATCATGAAAAATATGCAAAGGATGCATACCACTAAATATCATGTATAATATTCTTGAACCTCAAAATGTTGAAGTCATATGTCGGATCCTAAAAACATAGACATAATTTTTTTTATTAATCTCATTTTACACCTTAACCAATTATTAAGATTAAAATACTCAACATAAGTAATAATATATTAGGTAAAAAGGGGAAAAATAAAAATTCATATAAAGCTATTTACCTAAGAGTTGATTTATTTTTTCATTATAAAAACCTTAAGACTCAAAGATAAAAATAACAAACTCATTAAGTCTCTTACTTTAGTTTTAGGAGACAAGGTTTAACATAAAACCTAAAATCCCTCTAGATAGTATAAGGTTAAATCACATAAGACCTAATGTGATCACTCAAGGTGAGTAACCCTCATGGTATTATTTGTAAAACATCATTAAAATTTCATAATATTAGGTTTTTTCTTAAATTTTAATATTTACATGTATATTTTTCTAGTGGAAAAAATAAATTAAACGATTTGACCAAAAAATCAAGTCATGTTTCCTTAATTTTTCATTCATTTTACCCCTATCTATCAAACCATAAAGTTTCATTTTTACTTATATAAGACAACTCATGAAAACATAATAATACAATTTATTAAATTTTTTAAACTAAATAAATCAATGTTTATTGAATTAGTCCATAAATTGTTTAAATCACTTAAACTTTCACACTTATAAATCATATCTTCAAATTATCATACTTAACATCTAAGTAAGTTAACATATGAATACCTTATAAGATATATTATTATTTATTGAATAAATATCTTGAGAGAGCTTCATTAACCTTTCCTTTTTTATAGGTGATAAGAATACATAAAATTATTTAAATCTTTACCCTTAATTAAGATAATTTAAAGTAGATTAAGGATTCATTATACTATCATAGAACATCCACATATTGGAATAGAGTTAAATACTTAATCTTTTTTCCCTCAAATAAATGTTTATAATCAAGTTGATAAAAATTATGGGGGAAATAGGTCATGAAACCAATTGATATCGATAGTGGGGAGGATAAGATAGAATAAAGTGATGAAGATGAAACTGAGACTCAAGAGGAAGATGATTTTACTAAATAGAATTAGGAGTCCCATGAAGAGGATTCCTTGAAAAAAGCCACTTACACTCTTATCAGGAAGAATATTAGAGGTAAACATAATTTATTACTGGTTAAAGTGAAGGAACCTAAAACTAATAGGGTGGTAACAAATAAAAACATTGAAATGTTTGAATAAGGAAAGGGAAGGGACAAGAAGGAAAATTTTGAGGAAATATTTGAGTCCTCCATGGATAGGAACACAAAAATTATGGACCCATAGGATATTTTGAATACTTTGGAGGCTAAAATATCAAAATAAAAACATTTATGTAATGTATTTTAAGGACTCAATTGGTGATCCTAAATTCTAAATGTCCTTGCCTATGCAGTGGAAAGGGGGAAAGCTTAGGACTTTAATAGAAAGTTGAGTTGAATTAAATATAAATAAGATAGGTCAAATAAGTCTATGAAGAGGTCTCACAAAAATAATATTGAAGGCCTAGTTAGTCTGGTTAAGAATAAAAAGGGGTGAGATGCAGCTAAAATTATGACTAAAATCACCCTGGTAAAGAAGAGCGAGGAGGAAGACTCAACTAGAGGCCCAAGAAAGATAACTAAGGGACACTCCAAAAAATATTAAATCATGAATATGAAGGACACCACCAAGCCTATGACCTTGGTTTAATACTTAGACTCTGAGGAGTCTTACCCTTAACATCATGTTGGTTATTATATCTTTATTTTTGGGTTGAGTACTAGGTTTTCAGTTGATGTTTGGTAAAATATTTATATTGGTTTAGTGAATTTTTGGATGAAATTTTCCTTGTTATTTCCATATCCCCTATATATTTTATCCCTTGTATGTTATTTGTATCATTTCATAAACATCTTTCAATTATGTATCAATTATGGGATCCTTTAAACCCCATTTATTAACCTAACCAAATAATAGAGTAGATAAAAATTTAAATTAGAATTAAATACATTAATATCATACCGTAATAAATAATTATCTATTAATTTATAGAAAATGATAACTAGTTCAATATTTAATGTCATTTTGAATGAAAATATAAGAAACATATATTGTGTTACCACAAAGTTGAATTGATATCAAACATTCATTTTTTTCCATAAAAACAACATAGTTAAACAATATAAATTAATATGTACATAAATCAAATTTATTGTATTAAACGTAAGTGTTTTACATACTAAAATCCATCATAATACAAAATACATTTTAAAATAGTTTTTAGATAACATTATACAATTTAAAAATATGAAATAAAAATAAGCATATATAGGATTCAACAATATGTTGGTGTAATTTTTTTAATGTTTAACAAATCAATCATTTTACTATCTCAAATTTTAAAATGGAATCAAACTAATTTGATCATAGTGACTAAGTCAAAGGATAGTTTATGTTAAGTCTGAGGATTTGGAAAGAAACTACGACTTCAAAAGATTTGGGTAAATAAACTAATAATTCAATTTAAAGTTATATTAACTCAAACAAATAAATCCACTAAGAATACTCATATTTTTCAAAAAAAATCTTCAATTTTAATTGCATTTAATTTCTTGCTATATCTCACACTAAAAACATTTCAGCTATCATAATCATAAAATTATAATTGACCATATATAGATGAGTGAGCCTGTGAAAATAGGTATATTCTTAGAGGGATAAAATTTATTATCTTTATTTTATTTAATACCTTCTTTCATTATTCACTTATAATCATTATCTCATTTTCACACAACAAAAAACTATAAAGGGAAAAATATATAAAATACTAAAACAAAAGAATAGAGATATAAGAACAAAAAATGTTAAGAACACAATAAAACATGAAATGAAACAAAAAAATGCATGCATATAAAACTAAAGGATAACATGCAATGAAATTAAATATTACCCTGAAAAAAGATGCCACTGAATATTTTTTAATATACAAAAACATAAAATAGAAAAAGATAAAAAAAAATTAAGCATAAACATTAAAGTTACAAGAAATTTAAGGCTCAAATAATTCATACAAATAAGAATTTAATTTTATTATGAGTCAAAAGTATCTGATTCATGACTATTTATAAGATGAGTATTGAGACATGGAAATAAATTGCAAGCTTGCATGGTTAATAAAAAATAATATGCCGTATATTGAATATGTATAGAGTGTTCATTATTTTTAGTAAAATTATAGAAGTAATCCAATGCATGTGACTGATAAATGTATACAATCATCAAGAATATTAAAAATTAGACAATTTTAGATAACCAGTTTATAATAAATGATAAAATTAGATATAATTAAATGTACCAACGAGTGTATTTCACCATCAAAGAAATAGTTATTTGGTCTTCCTAAATTAAACATATGATCCCAAATATTTTTTCATAGCAAATAAATGTAGTACAAAATTGTAATAATAGCTCATGTACTTATATAATTTTAACCTAAATTTTCATTTGAGTCTTTTAAAGCCTTCAATAAGGATTAGTTACACTTCAATTTATATGTAAACTTTAGTTAACTTAAATAAAAATGGTCATAACTTTATTTAATCCTAATGACTCTAATAACATGTTAGGATTTTATAATGATAATTAACTTTATAAAAGTAAACTAAATAAATGAGTTATAAATTATTAAAATAAAACCAATAAGAATAATGTTATAATAAGTGGTGGTCTAATACACATCACTTAATATGTAGTTAATCACTAGATGCATTTATCACACGTTTAAACAACACAAAATATAAAAATCTATAAAATATTTTGCATGTTTTTTTTAATTAAAAAATATATTAAGTTTAAAATTTGAAAAATATATTTTAACTATCAGAGTGGGCCACACTTGAGGATGAATAATTTGATAAGATTGAATGCATGAAGGTGAAACTATATGGAGTATTGAAATAATGACACATGAGATGAAGAAATTTCACAATGTGAAAAAGCATTTAAATGCAATAAAATTCAAAGTTAATTATCCAAACATAGGAAGGTGCATTATATAGTGAGGAATTATACATAACCACACATTATCATGAATGAAGGATTATCTTCCTCATTAACCTTTATTAAACACATAAGTGACACCTAAGCAAGTTAACTAGATTGTGAAGGTAAAACCACATAGTGGGAAAAAAACTATACTAACACCCCCTTTAAGTGTAGCTTAGGTGGGTAGTAGAACTGGGTCCCAAAAATAAGGATTTATGAAGTACCCAAGTGCATAAAAAATAGATAATATTAGAATCCCCTAGATGATATTGATGTTTCCTATAGTAGAGCTTGAAAAATGACCAAGGTCAATGATGAGATCCTTTGCCTAAAGATTGAATAAGCTACATCTTCATCAAACAATGTTTTTTCTCTTTTATAATGGAAGCACATGATGTGTGTAATGAATTTTTTTCCATTCCACAATGGAGGATGAAGGCAACAATACAAAGATATCTAAATATGGTCGAAATCTAAAATGTGGCATACGTCTAGAAAGATCATGCATAAGAAATTAATTTAATTCCATTGAAGTAGCCTTGTTATAAGAATGACATGGAACATTCATGAAAAGAATGTCCATGGGAAGAGGAAAACATGCATATGTAAACATTGAGACTAAATAATGTATTTCAAATGAAGTACTCATATCTGTAACATGAATATCCATAGGAACATATGAGTCATAAATGATCTTAATAAGTTTACTCTCACTAGAAAAAGTATAGTACTCCAAAGTAAAAATCCATGATCGATCTAAGAGAGAAACATTATACAATGGAATTGATAAAGATTATGCAAAATGACAACAAAATATTGGTAAAAACTTATCCATTAGTGGTGGCTCAACAAAAGGAGGAGCACTATCCATCTAAAATGACTCATCATAAGAAATAAAATTAGGAGGAGAGAGTACAATAATTTATAAAAATACAATAGGAATAAGAGGAGGAGGGGTGATATAAATCTCAACAAGGTCATTGAAAATATTCTAAAGTGTTCTCCAAATAGTGGAGGGACACTCTGTGTGATCCACATGGTGGTGTAGATCACATAAAATATGCATCAATAAGTGACCATAGACACAATAACAAGAATTGGTCTAATCATTTTATTGACTTGGGTTAGTGGGGAACATGAATCTACCCATATCAAAATGGAATACTCTCATGTTCTGTGAACAAAAATTCCATGTACATCCACCATGGATCATAGTTTGTATTTCTAAGAAGATCTAATAAAGTGGAATTAGCTATCTTCATTTGGTATCTCCCAATTAGAGATAGGTGAGTTAACATGAACACAAGTAATCATGCATTCTCAACGTGATGGACGTTAGAATCAACCAAAATTGCATCCAAATGAGCAATCTATGTAATAGTCACCAAATTCCCTTGATATTGCATAGGTTGGCACTTTATATTTTAGTGCATATACAATCAACACATATATAAAAGTAACACAAGTGTGAAAAAAAGAAGAAATAAACCCCTCTTAAAACTATAGATAATAAATTTTATAAAGCTCTAGAATATAAAAAATGTATAGAGATCAAAGAAATTTTCACTTTTAAAAAAATGGTGGCTAAAAAGGAGCTATGAGTTGAAAATTATGTGAGTTTAATATTATTAAGAAAATTCAACCTTTGAAAATGAATATGTTAGGCTTGAAAAATATTTGATTCAACTTTTCCAAGAAAAGTTAATCCCCATTGGATTGGTTGTGACCATGGGCAAAACTCTTGTATGACCAAGATCTAATATTTAAGATGAGTTATCCCTAATGATGATTTAAATTAACACTATGATGCGATGTCACTCCCAAATAGCCTAAAAATTGTTAATAAATAATTCTACTCTTCCCCCCATCAAATTTGATAGTTCCTTGGATGGCATTATGGTGTAAATATGGTAGGTAGAGATCTAGGTCATAATTGAGCATAATTAGTTGCCAAACTAGTAGGCATGAGAAAAAAAGTGCATCTAAACCAATAGGTGTGTCATAGGTTGAGGGTAGTGTGACAAAAACAATAAGTTCTGAAAAAACTAGAAATTCATATAATACTACAGTGATGAACTAGTAGGTCATGTCCAAAGGGTATATTCCTACTCTAATGCAAGAAAATACCAAGTCCAATGAGGGTCTAAAATCCATGCTGAAGGAAGTCTTCACAACCCACCAAAATGGAAAACATACACATAAAACCTCATATCTACAATCAAGGGTATGGTTTCCTCCAAAAGTATAAAGGACCTTCTAGGTTTTTGGAAATACCTAATAAAACCAAACAAAAATTAGATTTTTTCCCTCTTCAACCACTAGATGGTACAAACATGCATGAAATCTAAAAATTGCCTTTAAACCCTCCAAAATGGTAAAAAAAGACCTATCATGAAACTAGGTCATGCTTATAACTATTCTTAAGGTTTTCACATCTTATGAATCTAATGGCACTATTTTCTTTGTCTATACAATTTGGAAATAAATTTTTCATCGATTTATATGAAACCCCACAAAACCCTTGAAAATAAATAATATCACAATGAATACCAAAAAGGAGCTATAATGTAATCAAGATAATAATAAAATACATGACATTTGTCTATAAACACCACTCTACTACCATGTCATAATGGGCCACACTTGAGGATTGATAACTAGATATGATCAAATACACAAAGGTGAAATTATATGGAGTAGTGAAATTAGGAGCACATGAGAGGAAGAAACTTCACAATGTGCAAAAGTATTCAAATGCAATAAAATTACATGTTAATTATCTAAAAGTACATAAGAAGGTACATTATGTAGTGAGGAATTAGACATGATCACACATCCTCATGAATGTGGGATCATCTTCCCCAATGACTTTTTTAAACACATAAGTGACACCTGATCAAGCTAAGCATATGATGTAGGTAAAACCACATAGTAGGAAAAATCCTACACTATCATTAACTTATTAATTGACTACTAAGATAACTTCATAACATATTAGTTTCAACATCCATTTTCCTCAACAAATCACTATATTTGTAAATTTATAATGATAAAGTATACTAATTAACATTTATTATCTCAAAATAAATGATAAATGAATTCAACTAGAAATTCAAGTAAAAAACATAGGCGAAACAATAGTTTATGATATCACCACTACTATAAAAACAAATGAGAATGTCATGATCCAATCAAAAATATAAATAAAATTAATATAATTAAAATCCTTTTAACTTAAACATAACTAAAGTATTAGAGAATAGTCAAATAATAGAACTCATATGATCAAATAAAACTTTTTTCCTTTGTGCTCATCAGATGATATCAATTTAATCAATGTAACAACTTTATCTATACTATACTTAATATATTCAATTAGAGTAATAATCATATTTATCCTATTCAATCCTTTTGAATCATCATCCAACTTCAAATTTATTTTATTCATCATATGTGTTACCACAAGTAAGATTGAAGGGTTAATAACATGTTTATGACTATTAGATGGAAAATCATGTGTTAAAACAATGGTATTAGTGGATTATAATTAAATTAATGGATTATTTTGAGGTATAATATATTAAATCACAATACTTTCATTAAAAAATGAGGTAATTTGATTATAATAAATAGTTAGTGAACCATTCTCATAAGCAAGAGACTGTCAATTTCATTTTTGAGAAGATCATCTAGCATGAGTATTGTAGGGTGTGAAAACATTATGGGTATGACATTAAAACTATTACAAAACAGCTAGTCATTAAAATCAAATTGGAGAGACCCCCTATCATAAAAACTATAACCTCGCTTAAATATGTTAGCATCCCTTCATTTCTTAAACGGTATAGCTTATTATGTACTTTATGGAGGTGGCACACTCTCTTGTTTCTAGTCATCTCTTAGCCAAATATTATTTATATCAACATTGAATGAACCCTGACTATAACCCAACATCTCACCTTAAGTTGAAATTAAAAAAAATTATAAGGCATCCAATAATTGAATGAAACATCTCACTATTATCACTCAGAAGTGCACCCTTGTAAGAACATATGCCTATTCTCACTAATATTAATACAATGGAAACACTCCAAGGTGTGTGTGACCTTATGTTGGAGATAATATTGAGATCAAGGGCTGGTTCCCTTTAGTAAACTCACCAAACTATCTCTAAACTCTCTTAAATAGTGATTTTTTACCTAGGAAAAGGGTAAAGGGAGCAATGATAAAGCTAAAAAATGGAAATGAAAACTAAAAATTGAGGTGATGAACCAATGTTAAGCTCAATTATTACTATAATTGACAAAATTTGGAAGCTAAATAATTTTCACGCATTCAATTCATCTTCATATAATGACTCTTTCATCAATATTTCACATAGAGGTCTAGACAAACACTCGCACTAGCTTGGAAGGAATGAACAATGGCTGAATTTAGTTTTAAATTAGGTGGAAATGAGACTTAGATATATTATATGACCCAAAATAATTCTCATTTGATGCATAAAAGTGAATAATTCATACATAAACTTAAGAAAATCAATCATTCACTAAGTTACATTAATGGATGTTAAGAACATACTTCATGAACAACTTGAAAATGGAGGGAAAATAAGCTCTTTATTGTTTCAAAGGTGAGGTAGTACAAATTTTTGTAGATTTTATGTAAGAAAAATATATAATATATTATTAATCATTAAAAAATGAAAGTACATATATAAAGGAAGAAGAGTGACCCAGAGGATATTTTCATATGTTCCCTAGTTTTCTTTAAACATGGTCTATTATGTAAATATCATCAAGAACTTTCCAACAACTATTGGAATGCAAAAAATAGACATCATATAATCTAGTTATCATTGGTGAAATATGGTCAAAATAGAAAAATTAATGGCCTTGAAACATTTCTAAACTAGTTCTATGGTGTAAAAATCATCACAAAATTTATGATGCATTTTTAGCATACAAATTCTGAGTTCTTATGCGAAAGTTATGGCCAGTCAAAGTTGTGGTCAAACTTAGTAAAAGTGATTAAATGGAAACATGGAACAATTAAATGTTGGTATGTAGACAAATTTGTAGGTGACATGGCATAAAATAGTTAAAATTTGGAGAATTAAAATAAATACATATATTATTATTTCCATCCATCCATCCCACATATGATCCTTATTTAAAGGCATAGATAATGGTGAATGCCATATATATGGAATAAGTGGGGGGATAATGTTAAATCCCATAAATATTGTAAAGGGATTCCTATCCAAACCTCAAAAAGTGGACCCTCCAAAAGTATATAAAAGGGATGGAGGTTCATTTCAGGAAGGATAAATTGATTGAAATTATATCAATTCACAGGAAGTCCACTCAAGCCTAATTCATCCAAAGGTTATCCATATTAATTTAAAATTACTAACCTTAAACAATATTGTGAAGGCACTCCAAGTGTATTAAAAGATGTTTGGATTTTTCTTACTATTATTATTAATTTTGAAAGGCTTATAAATCCTAATTTTGGTGTTTATTTCTTGAAGCTTGTCAAAAGTGCAAAGGGTTTTTTTGGAGCACTGGAAGAAAATTATTGGATTATGAAAGATCTGATTCTCTATTATTCATAGGGTGTTATTAATTGAAGTATAGTAATAATAGCTCTACTGGAGGAGTTAGAACTAATTGGAGGCCATAGAGGAGGATCATTTTATGGAGATAATGATTGGTGCCTATTATAAATTATCTCTATGTAGAGGCTCTTGGAGGTCATATAGTAGACAAGAAGTCAACAAGAAGGTGTGAAACAGGGAGGCCATGCCAAACTATTATACAAGCTTTCCAAGACTAGTCTAGGTCTCAATAGGACCGATTGGCACTTGAGTTCATGATAGATTCATTATATTTTTGTAAGTTTTAAATTTTTACTTGGAAATGGATTTTTATAATAAATCGGTTCATCATTGAGAGAACCCAAAGATGTAAGAATCTGCCGAACTCCATTACCAACTTGTGTGTAGTGTTCATTATTACTTGAATTGCATTATTTTCAGTTGATTATATTTTTGGAATTAAAACTAATCCACCTATAAGGATCCAATAATTAAAATTTTTAGAGTAGAAAATCTAATTTTTCAATGGATCATTTTAGTATCAGATCGGTTTGAATGCATGATTTACTTCTAATTACATAGCCTATTGATATCAATTTCAATTACTTGTAGACATTTTGGACTTGTTTAATATTCTAGTATAGTGTATAGTTTTTGGAGATGTAGGTTTTTTTATGAGATATAAATAATGGGCAAATCGTTAAAGCATGAAAGGATTGAAGAGATCAAAGCATTCAATTTGTAGATCCAGGATGAGAATACTTTCCTGAGATCCAAGTTTCACTCCTTAAAATAGGAGGTCAAATGCTTGAAAGTTGATTTGTAAACCAAGATGAGCTCTTGTAATAGTTACAAAGCAGTGAATAAAAGGAGTTACCTTCTACCATAGATGTAGAGACCATGATGGATGATTTCACTATAAGTTCACCATGTAGTGTTGGAAATATTGTCATTGATGTCAAAGGTTTAGCATTATTGGTGATAAAGGCCCCATTGCATTTAATGTTGTTCGTAATAAATATATCTTGGCTAATATGAGTTAATATTTATTTAATATTAATGAATATATTTTTGGTTGCATATGAGACAAAAGAAGGGCCCATGGAGAAGTCAAAGAGCCACGAGGTAAAGACAAAAGAAGGATGGGATGAATTTTCCCATGAATAGTCATCTTGGGGAATACCAAGAGTCACCAAGTGATGAAAAAAGAGTAAGGGTGCAATTTTTCATGAAGGGACACTTTGAGGAATACGAAAAGTCACCAAAGATAAGGAAAAAAGTGGTAAGGACGTTTTTGGTCATGAAGGGTCACCACATGACTTTTCAAAGGCTTGAATATGAAGGGTCATCCAAGATTGGCACCATTTTCCATGAGGATTGAAGGGTCACAAAGGGGGAAGGCCAAAGGTCATTTGGAAAGCTATAAATAAAGGCTTGAGAAGCCATTTTTAAATATGAGAGATAGAGGTTGATTTGATATTGTAATATCTAGCTTAGAAGAGCAATTGTGAAAGATGAATATGATTTGTATTTGTTATATCTAGCTTAAAATAACAAAGGTGAGAGAGAGGAAAGAGATGTTATATTGATCTATCATTTGTTGAGATAGCAACATTGAGAGATAGGTGTGTGGTATACACAAAGGGGTTGGTTCTCCTGTGGGTTGGTACTCGGCAAAGGGGTTGGTGCTCATGAATAGTAGCTGGGTTGGTGCTCAAAAAAGGGGTGTGGTGCTCCTGTGGGTTGGTGCTCACAAATAGTAGTTGGGGTGGTGCTTAATAAAGGGGTACGGTGCTCATACAAGCTTGGCTTGTGAATATTGTTTGGGTTTGTGCTCATTCATATACTTGAAATTGTTCTCTGTGGTTTTTCCCACATTGGGTTTCCATGTTATATCTTGTGTCTCTCTCTATCTTGTGTGGTGTTTATTGTTTGAGTTTTATTACATATCTTGAATCTTTTATTAAGTGAAATTTGGTTAAAGGAAAGTTTTATAAGATATATGATATACTGATTCACCCCCCCTCTCAGTATATCTCGTGCTTAACATGTAGCACTTCCTCCTAGTCAGTTTTTGATGTAGTTTTTTGGTGATTTTGAGAAACACACTAGATGTATTGGCTTGAAACTATTATTTAAAATGGTTTTTGATGGAAGAGGTATTGGAAATAATTTACAAGGTATTAATAACCCAATATAGGTCAATTATCATCTTCATTTTTCAAGTTTGGGTTACACTAGTGAGTGAATGGAAATTGGAGAAAGTTCCAAATCCACTAACAGAAGATAAGATTTCAACAAATTTGTGCTTAGGCCACTAGTACATCAATATTTCTCCATGCAGAGGAATAATTTATCATAGTAGGATCATGAAAGGTGTAAATGACTAAATATAAGAGGTAATGAAATTTCACCCCCTCATTCTTGCACTCAACATAACACTAGATAAATTTGTGTAAATTCTGAAACTTCTAATCCTCTTTTTCAATATAAAAAATATGGCATGATTTTCCTTACACTTTTCGTGGGGTAAATAACCATTATATTATTAATAATTTGAATAGAAGGTCATTACTAAAGAACTTAATGCCTTTTGTCAGAAATAAGGTAAGTGCTAAAGACCAAACTTGACATTCAAAGATGACAAATAGAAAATGTGATTCCTCATCCAAGAAGGAGGCCAAGAGGAACTTTTGTGATCATTGTCATGTGAATGGGCATTGGGTTGAGTAGTGTTGAAGCCTTCATCCATCTCAAAACAATAAGATGAAGATAGAATATAGACCTGTTGAAAAGGTAAATGAAGTTCTTAATCCACCACCAGTTGATGAGTCAACCTAGGTATTTACTGAGGAAATAAAACCACCTAAACGGGATAATCTGATAAAATGGGTTGGTAAGAAGTTCTTTAGTTTCATGTTTGCATATCTAGATTTGTAGATTAGCATGAAATTTTTTAAAGCATCTTTGGGATTTATGATTATTAATGAAAGGAAAATATCCAATGTTTTAGCTTTGGATATTTTTAGAGTAACCAGATGAGGATAATCTTGCAATAGGTTTATCACGCTTGATTTTTCTCACATTTTAATTAACTCCATTGTGAAGATGATAGTAGTATATGCAGGTTATTTGGGATATGTTTAATATACCTGCTTGATACTTTAAATTTAAGTAGCTATTGTTATGAAAATGCATCTAATGATAAAATATTAGAATGTAATTCAAAACCCATACAAGGGAAACATCTTGTCTGTAGTTGTACTGGGTGATATTTTGTAGTTATATTAGGTGATATTTTTTAGTTATATGTAGTTCACCATTTTGGGAATGCAACTAGTGACATAGATAAATTATATTATCCCCATGCTATATAGGATAACTTATTCACTAGTAGATCACTAAATCCATTGAATACTTATGTCTTTAACATTGAGATGTCTTTATCAAACTAATCATTTTGATTGATGATTTACTTAGAATGAATTAATGATTTTCCATAGGAAAGGAATGGTGTTGCCTGCCCATATTATAATAGTAGTTTCAAAGGCCATAGATTCCACTACAGAGATCTTGATGAGGCATTGCAAAGAACCAAATCTAGTACTGGTAAAATGAATGTTTTATATTTTCATGGAACAAAAGCCTCCTTAGTGAGGAGTGATCTAAAGGATATTTTTAGATGTTCCCTAGTTTTATATAAATATGGTCTATTTTTTATATATCATCAAGATCTTTCTAGCAATTTTAGGGATGTAAAAAATAAACATCATATGATCCAATTATTATTGGTTAGATTTTGGTCAATAGGTGGTCAAATATGGTCAAATATAGAAAATTGATGGTCATAGAACATTTCTAGACTAGTTCCATGGCATAAAAATCATCACAAGCTTTCTAATGCATTTTGAATGGACCAATTTTGAGTTTGTATGCAAAAGTTATGGCCAATAAAAGTTATGGTCAAACCTGGTAAAAGTGATGATTGACAACATGGACTAATTAAATGTTTGCACATGGACAAATTTATAGGTGACATGGCATAGACTAGTTAAAATATGAAGCATTAAAATAAATAAACAAATTATTATTTCCCTCCATCCCACATATGAGCCTTATTTAAAGGCAAAGATAATGGTGAATCCTATATATATGGGATAAGTAGGGGATAATGTTAAATCCCACAAATAGTGTAAAGGGATTAATATCCAAACCTAAAAAATTGGACCTTCCATAAGTATATAAGGGCGTTGGAGGTTAATTTTAGTAAGGAAAACTTGATTGGAATTCTAGGAATTCACACTCAAGCCACTTAAGCTTATTTCATGCAAATTCATTAGAGCTTAATTCGAATTTGTGAGCCTTAAGTAGGATTGTGAAAGCATTCCAAGTGTATTAAAAGATGATTGGATTTTTATTACTATTATTATTTCTTTGTAAAGGCTTATAAATCCTAATTTTGGTGTTTATTATTTAAAGCTTAGGAAAATAGCATAGATATTTTTTTGGATCACTGAAGGAGCATTCTTGGACTATGAAAGCTCTAATTATCTATTATTCATAGGGTGTTATTAATTTGAGTATTATAATAATAGCTCTATTGGAGGATTTAAAACTACTTGGAGGCCATGGATGAGGATCATTTTATAGAGATGACAAATAGCACCTATTCCAACTTAGTTCTATGTAGAGTCTCTTGGATGTTGTGTAGAAAAGGAGAAGTTAACAAGAAGGTGTGAAGTAGGGAGGTCATGCTGAAACATTTTGCAAGCCTTCTAAGACTAGTCTAAGTCTCTACAAGACCGATTTGGACTTGAGTTTGTGATAGATTCATTATAATTTTTTAAGTTTTAAATTTGTAATTGTAAATGTATTTTTATAATGAATCATTTCATCATTTATAAAAACCAAAAATGTAGGCATCTACCGAACTCTATTATCAACTTGTGTGTAGTGTTAATTATTACTTGCATTGCATTATTTTTATTTGATTATATTTATGGAGTTGAATTTTGGTATTAAAAATAATCTACCTATAAATACCCAATAATTAAAAAATTTAGAGTAGGAAATATACCTTTTTATGGATCAAAGAGAGAGAATATAAGGCAGCTCCAGAACTAGAGATGAGGCCACATGCTAGTCATAGTTCACTCTTCATCAACTAAAACTTTAACTCCAAATTCAACTCAAAGTTGAACTCCACCTTTAATTCTACCAAATTCCCATGTAGAATATTCAATTATAAAATTTATTTTCATTGGAATATGGCATGTAAGTGAGAGAGATAAGTTTGAATGTTGTTGAATATTCAAAGGTCCCTTCCATGCTTTGAAAGTCTTCAGTCTTGAAGATATCTTGATATTCACTTCAGTTAACTCCTTGTGAGTAGTTTGAACTACTTTTGATCTTCAAATAAATCTTTTTATCCTTAATTCATCTTGAATTTGCACTTCAAATACCTTTAATGCATCTTGGAGTTTGACTTGACTTATCTTGACTTGTAACTTGGAGTTTGACTTTAGTTACCTTGATTACAAATTGCATACATATTTGACTTATTGAATTTCTAAATTTATCCCAAAGGGGGTTTTAGTAGGAGATGGATTAAATGTTAATTATTAATGGATTATAGTTCATGAAAATATGGCCTCAAATCCTAACCAAGACTTCAAATTAACTTATTCAATCTTGCATGTTTCAAACTCCACCTTTCTAGGGATAATTGAAGACTTCTTTTTTGCCTTGACTCTGATACATTTTTCCCAAATGGGGTAGATAATTTAGAGAGAGATAATAATATTTATGTTTAATTATCAATGAATTATCTTTTATAAGAGTGCATTTTATGATAATATCAACTGTCCATATTGGTTATTCTTAGATATACCTATCTTCTATAGCTTGACAAGCTTCTTGAATGCACTATGAGAACCTAAAAATTGATGAATTTGAATTATTTTATTAGGTAAATTTATTTATATTAACTCTTACCTACTCTTCTAACATGACTTTTACACTTGCATATATCAAGTCTTGCAACCAAATTTTTTTATCTCCAGTTATTTGTCACATCTCTGTCACTACTTGTTTGATGAATTCCTCTTTCAAGAATGGTTTTATATGCTTATTGATGTCACTCAATATATATTTTTGATCCCATACACATAAAAATAATCCTTACATATAATTTCACTCCTCATTCCATTCATTATACTTACTAGTATACTTATTTGTCAACACCCAACTCACCTTTATATTCATATAGGTTTTGTATCAACAATATTTATCTTGTTTATTCTCTATTAGGCTCAATACACTTATTTACACATTAATATCACTCTCTTACAACCTTAAGTGACTACCTTGTATCTTAATCCTTCAACCTCAACCATCATCTAGTAGCCTTTTTTACTTTTTTTCCTCCTTTATGGATTTGTACAAATGGTTCTTGGAGAACTAAACATACATTTTGAAACATTTTATTTTCCTTGACCATCCTATGAATTTTAAAGTCTTAATTCAAATCCTAAGTGTCTTTTTCAATTCATAACAAGACCTAATTAGGTCTCCATAGCCTTTCACTACACATAGTCCTCTATATATGTATGAAAAATGATCATACTAGTCTAAAAACTCAAAAATATTATTCCTTATGTCTCACTCCTTAAAACTACCAATTTTTATGCCATTTTACCTATTCATTTTCTAGATATTCTATTTTTTAGTCTTTTAACCCTAATCTATGATTTTATTGGGTCTGCAAAGACTTGAGAGGACTCAATTAGAGTTTTAATTCTTATTACTTGCTTTCAAACTATCAAAATAATATATTTAAATTTTTATAATGTTTTTCCAACTTTTACAAACCTTGTTTATTCTTGGTCAATTACAAGTCACTCTCTAAGCATAAATTTGCCAAAGTTTTGTCAACACAATTATGCCTATGATAAAAAAACATAGGGTTTGAATGACTGAAGACTCACCTATAAAATTTGACATGTAATCCAAGATTATTCTATGTTATGTTGTGTTTACACATAATTTTCATACTTTAATAACTTCCTTTCATGCTTATGGTCTATTGTTATACTAATTACTTGATTGTGTCTCATAAACAGAGTACACACAAAGTTTATTTTGTTGAAACTTTAGAATTATGGAAAACAAAAACAAATATGTATATACCTTAATACACCACAAGAGTATGTTTCTTCCTCTCTTGGCCACATTTACATGCAAAACACTTCAATTATGTAGTTATTTCCTTATTAACCTCTTGGATCCATGAGTATATGCAAGAATCTTGTCACAGTCTACATTGTTTTCAACTTGCACTATACAAAAATATTATCAAAAATATTAAAACTTGAAATAAATCACATTGTAAATCATAAAAAAATATAAATATAAACACATAGTATATTTATACTTAAAACATTCAAATTTAATGACTCTATTCATATATATTTACAACTCAGTGTTTTGAATAGAGTGCAAAGATTCTTGCTCTCTATGATTTTCATCCTTTCCGTACCTCTACCTCCTCTAACATTATAATTGAATCCTCCACTACCTACCTTATAATATTCTCCTTATGATACTAATATTATATTAAAATCCAAAACTCATTACATACTCAAGAAACTACCTTTCTAACTAACTACTCACTTGACATTTGCCTTTAAAATACACATTACACTCAAATTCTTGGGTTCTTGTCCTTTTTCATGATTTTTACATAAAAACATTGGATAGACTCATTATATGACCTTACCATAACATTTAAAAATATGACACAAATTATTATATAATAAAATTGCTCCTAAACGCACTAACGTAGTTTAAATTTTCAAATGTCCATTTTGGTGGGAAAATGCTAGAAGGATATAAAGACTTAGTAATTAACTAACTTAATGAATCCAATGCTTTATAAGGCATGTTTTAAGACTAGATATACCTAATCATGATCAACTTGACATCATTTATTGATGCCCTTATAACATAAGGAGTCTAAATTTTATTTTAACATCATCACCATGGTTTCATAGTATTACCATAGGTTCTTAAAGCATCAGAACATGCTAAGGATGAGGATAAATAGGATATAATTTAAGTTAATATAATAGTGTATTGTATTTATATAGGATTTTGGATATAAAAAACATAGTAAGCATTAATTATCCTACATTATTTAGGAATTAAGAAAAACCAATGTTTCATAAACATAAATAAATCATTTAGGTGAAATTAGAAAAAAACTAACCAAACATTATAAATGAGAACACATGAAAGGAAAATAATAAGAAATGACAAAAGTAAACTTAACCAAAGGAATCTCTATTGATTTATGCAAAAGTGGAACTCTTTTTTTCTTACAAGCATAGGTATATATAGATATTTTTAGTCTGTGACTATTCATCTTATTCTCATACTTAGTGTCAAAAGTGGAGTCTATTTGTATTATAGCCTATTACAAGTCTTGAAGATAATAAAAAATAGACTTATACATGAAAAAATGAGTACATAATGCATGATATAAAATAAATATCATACAAAACTTTAGAATCTAAATTTATTCTACCAACACTTTCCCAAACTTAAAATGTTGTCTTGTCCTAAGACAACATTATAAGATCTTTGAAAATGCATAAGTGAGCAGAGGATGAAGAAATGGTTAGACTAATAAGACTCACAGTAAGTTTTCAAGTTGTTATTTCTATTTTTCACCTATTGTGCACTAGTTATCCACCCTTTTAGGTTTTCAACTAAGTAGCGTACCAACATACTACCCTTTATGGGTTTTTAATAGGATAGCATAACTAGGTAGTAACCTTTTATGGGTTTTCAACCAACCTAGACCCACTTGTCTTACTAAATTATCCCAAATATAAAATGTTATACAATTTTTTTCAATTTTTTTTACTTTACATAGTAATTAACTTGATGGTGGTGGCATAGATTTAGACAATGATTAACCTAAAGAGTCCTTGGATTTGGATTGGATGTAATTGTGCTAAGTGATGACTTGATGTAGCTCCAAATGTGGTCTATACCTAGGTGAGTTGACAATATGGGTGACTTCACTAAAAAAAGTGTTAGATCCTTCTTGTATGCATGCGATTCTAACATTACTTCTTGTATTAATCACAATATGGTGTGTAAGGGAGCATGGTATCTAATGATCTACTTGAGGTATATATCATCAGTTATACAGAAGGCTTACTTAGTGTTTTTTACCCTTATTTGAATCTCTTTACTCAATTGTTCCATCTTGTCTATGTGATGTTGAGCTTAGAGGCTGATAAATAAACTTTGAAAAATATGGCTTTGCCAATTTAAGAGGTTGTCACTTACATTATCACTAAAATTGGGTGACTCCTGGAGTGATCCATCCTTCTCTTACCCAATGGTAGTGTGGATGATCATGGTTTCTTTGGTGGTGGTGACCTTTGTAAATTATATTCTAGAACTATCTAAATAGGTATCTAGTTTCTAATTCTAATCCAATATGATGCATGCAAATTATTATTCTTGAAGTGTAATAGTGATCCAAGAGGATCTATATTTTGGTAAAAAATGAAGTCTTCAAATTTTAGGTTTATCATTTCCATGGCAAAGGGATCGTTAAGAGTTTTTCGGTACATTTCATGGTTTTAAAAATGGATCTAATATGCATGAGTTATGGAATCTAGAATATCATTTCAGGCAAGTTAAAAAAAGGGTTTTATCAACAAGTGATGAATGGAGATTAGACCACGTGGTAGGTCCTCAAGCCACCACGTGGCTTACCACTATTAGATACGATATAATTTTATATTTTAATTAAATTTATTGTCAAATACCCTCTAAATTATTCAAATTCCACATGAAAGACCCATACCACATCTTATTCAAACATTCCACATGTTTTCCACGTATTTCTCATGGTCCCCACCAAGTTTCCACATGGTTCCCACACACCCCACATGCCACACTAAGAACTTCCACATACTTTCCTCATGCGATGAAAACCCAATGAAATACATGGAAATACCAATATCTTGGTATTATCCACCATTAATTTCATGGCATTGAAACACTTTTTCAAACACCCACATCCCAAATGTGGGATAAAATGATATGCCTGAAGCCCAAAACCATAGAAAGGATTTAAATCATGGTGTTTAGGATAAAAAGATAAGAAATTTACCATTGTAACATAGAGATCAAATAGTATATAAATGGGATGAATATGTATTTGAATCCATCTTTTAGTCATGGAGTTCATTTCTAAGGCATGTAAAGAGTGTGGAGAGAAATGGAGATAGTATTTATGACTAAAACAAATTAATATTGTTTCAAGAGAATCTCTAGGACAAATTATAAGGTCATAAGATGATTTTTGAAGACTTATTATTATTATAAAAATATTTTACTAAAATTAATAAGCAGATACCCCGTATTGGAGTAGATCTAGAGATGTAGGCCTTTTAGCCAAACTCCATTATCAAATCATGTGGTATTTTCTATCGAATTGGTCTCTTATTTTAATGCACTCTTAAATTTTTATCTATTTTAAATATTTAGAAACTAATTTTAATTTTTTAATCAATTAAAAAGTTGATTTTAATAAAATCATGATATTAAGGTTTTGATCCAATGTAAGTGTGTTTTTTGCTGCTATGACACTTATTTGATTATAATTATAGATCAAATTTTTGGTATCAGAGTAGAATTTGTATTTAACTATGTTGATTGATAGTTTATGTTGACAAGGTCAAGATCTAGGTGAGGTGAAGGAGAATTAGTAGAGTATGATCTAGAGATTGGATCAAGATGTACTTAAAGAATGGGAGATGAATCTAAGTTTGAATGAGATTTTTGACAATAATTCTTGAAAATGAAGGACATGGTCAAAGAACTTTATTGGGAATGATGAATTAAGATGGAGCATGATGGAGGTGGTAATTTTTTTGAGAAACATTCCTCCTCTTCGAGTGATGATAAAGATAAAAAATTTGTTGAATATCTTCCTTCACTAAAGCTAGATATTAAGTTTGAATTGTCGATTTTTAATGGTGAGATAAATGTAGAAAAGCTAGATAACTAGATAATGCAAATTGAAATATATTTTAGGGTCTAGAATATTGTAGATGATGAGGCTAAATTTCACCTAGATACTCTTCAAATAGGAGGCATATCTCTCATCTAGTGGGAGAGTAAGTTGAAGGAAAATGAGACTAATATAGGTAACTTAATCTCCACTTGGAGTGAATTTGTTGATGCACTCAGAAAGAAATTTTATCCTTTAGGATATATGCAGTAAGCCATGATGGATTGGTAATATTTTAGATAAACTAAAGGCCAAAGTGTTCAATATTATATATAAGACTTTAGGAAAAAGGCTTTACTTTTGAATATTCCTCTTTATACGCAAGAAACATTGCTTAAGTATATAGGTGGGTTGCATAGTTACCTGAAACACATGATTCTAGTTCTCAATCCCACTATTTTAGATGAAGCACATGTTAAATCCATTCACATAGAGACTAGAGGAAAATAGATAAAAGAATTTTTTTCCTAAAGTCAAAAGTAAGTAATCTAAAGTTAAGCATTATAAAGGGCAAAGTTCTAGAAAAGGTAAATGAAAATCCACTATTAATGTTCATAAAGAAGAGGGTAATCCATTTTGCAATCATTGCAAGAAAAATCATGATGATTCTAAGTGTTGGAAATTACATCCTAAGTTAAATCATTTTAACAAGTTTAAGAAGAAAGATAAGAAAGCTAATATTATAGTTCAGGATCTAGGTTTAGATTTCAAGGATGAAACTAAGATCATAGCTATGAGTATGTATAATTATTTTTATCTTTCTAGCACTAAGTCGTCTAATGTTACTTCCTCTTCAAAACAAAAATATGTACATGATAATAAGAAAAGAAATGATTTGTTCCACATTAGGGTTATTGAAAAACATACTAATATTGACACCCTATTTGATAGTGGATAACAGATAAATTTTATTTCTAAAGAGATTGTTAAAAGGTTAGGCTTAAAAACAACTCCCCATCCAAAACCCTATCCACTTGGTTAGTTGTGTGATGATGCAAAACTAAAATCAACCAAAACTTGTAGATTGAAATTTGTCATTGCATCCAAATTCATGGATGAAGTTTATCTGGATGTAGTCCCTTTGGACATATGCATGATTATTTTAGGAAGTCCTTATCTTTATGACAGAGAAATGATATTTTATAGGGAAGAGAATAAATACTTGTTTATTAAGTATGTAATTAAATATATAGTCAAAGCACATCATGTTAAGATGAGTCTTTCCTTGGTTACAATAGGGCAAATGAAAAGGCTAGTAAATTCAATCAAGAATTCTTGACTCATGTTGATTAAGTATAAGTAAAAATAATATTCCAAGGCTATGGAAAATTATGATCCTCAACATAAGAAAGAATTGATAGAAATCATTTCTAGTTATGATGATGTCTTTAAGGCTCCCAAAGGGTTACCCCCTAAAATGGGAGTTCAACATGAAATTAAGTTGTTATAGGATTTTCCTCTCCCTAACATTGGCATGTACAAGTTATCAGTGGTGGAAAATGAGTAAATCAAAAAGTAGGTAATGGAACTTTTGGAAAAGGGAGTTATTCATCCTAATACATCTCTTATTGGTTCACCTATAATTCTAGTGCTAAATAAAGATATCACATGGTGACTGTGTGTTGATTTCCATGATTTGAACAAAATTACTATTAAGAATCATTACCCTCTTCCTCATAGTGATGATTTTCTACATCAATTAAGAAATGATATCTATTTCACTAAGTTAGACTTGAAAAGTGGTTATCATCAGGTTAGGATTAATGATGGTGATATTTGGAAAACTACTTTGAAGACAAAATAGGGATTGTTTGAGTGGCTTGTCATGCCATTTGGGTTGTACAATGAACCAACTACATTCATTCAATTGATGAATGATGTTTTCAAGCCATTCTTTGATGAATTTGGTATAGTATACTTAGATGATATTTTGATCTTTAGTCAATCTTGGGAAGATCATGTGATTGATATTAGGAAATTCATGGATGCATTAAGAAGGGAGAAATTTTATTTGAAATTGTCTAAATGTGAATTCAACAAGACCTCTTTTCTTTACTTAGGTTATATTGTAGGACATGGTGAATTGAAAATTGATCCTACAAAGGTGGAGGTATAGTTAAATGGCCTAAACCCAATAATGTAACTGAGGTTAGAATTTGTCTTGGTGTAGTACAATATTGGTGAAAATTCATTGCTAATTTATCACTTATTGCATCACCCTTACATTATTTGACTAGTATAAAATAGGTATTTTAGTATGGAGGTAAGTAGAAAAAAGTCTTTGATATTTTGAAGACAAAGATTAGTACTGCTCTTGTCTTGGCACTTCTTGATTTGTAGTATCCATTTGAAATAAAGATAGATGTAAGTGATTATGCTATGGGAGCTATTTTGATGCAAGGAAAGAAGCCAACATGCTATCATTTTGAGACCTTCATAGGTGCGGTAAGAAACTATCTAATTTATGATAAGGAATTGTATGCATTGGTTTAGAGTGTTAAGAAATGGAAACATTACTTGATGGGTAAGGAGACAATGATACATACAGATCATCAACCCCTCTAATATCTCTAGTCATAGGCCAAGCTAAAATAGTCTAGGTGTTTTCATTAGATGGGTTTCCTACAATAGTTTCATCTTGTGATCTGGTATAAGAGACACATTTAAAATAAAGTTGTTGACATGCTTTCTAGGCCTCATATGGTAGTTACGTCTATTCTTTTATAGCATAGTTATTTGACTCATGAAAGTTATAAAGAATAGTATGTTAATGATGTTAACTTTAAATATGTGTATAAAGACTTAATGAGTGGTAAATAGGTAGAAGATTCAAACTATCATGTGCATAATGGAATTTTGTATCATTTGGGTAAACTTTACATTCCTCAAAATGAAAGGGTACACATGATTAGGGAAGCACATATTTCTCTTATTTATAGTTATTTTGGAGTTAGTAAAATGGTTGCACATTTAAAAATGTATTGTTATTGGCCCCATATGAAATAAAATGTTTCTAAATATATCAATGGGTGTGTTCTTTGTGCCACAAGCAAATCTAGTAATAGGAAACTAGGACTTTACACTACCTTACTTGTTCCTACCCATCACTGGGAAAGTATTTCCATAGACTTTTTAGGGGGTTTACCTATGTCATGGAGGAAACACAATTACTTATATGTGGTAGTGGATAGATTTATAAATATGTGTGTTTTGATTCCTTGAACTAAATATATTATAGGGGAAGGTATGACACACTTGTTCTTTCAGCATGTATGTGTTTATTTTGGTTTGCCCACTTCTATTGTTTATGATCAAGATTCTCAATTACTTAGGGAGTTTTGGTCAACACTATGGGAGTTTATGGACACTAATTTGAATAAGAGCATTGAATTTCATCCACAGACCAATGGTCAGATAGAGGTTGTAAACCACATAGTGGTACATTTACTTAGGGGTTATTATAGTAAACATCACAAGTTATGGGATGAGAATTTATGCTATATACAACATGATTACAATTGTGTACTTTATTATTATACTATGAAATCTCTTTTTGAAGTTTGTTATGAATATTTCCCTAAATCTCCTCTAGATCTTTGTCATGGATAGGATTCATTTGCTGATGAATGTAAAGATGCTGTTAAAGCCAATAATTTCATTGAAAAGATACAACAAGTACACCAAACTATTTGAGATCAATTGGAGAAAAGTTAAATTAAGTACAAATCAAGACATGACAAACATCATGTTGATCACCAGTTTACTATAGGTGATTTAGTATGGCTTCAAATCAGTAAGGAAAGACTGACAGGTGAAGCTAAAAATTTGAAACCAATATAGTATGGTCATTTTTGGATTATGGAAAAGATTGATAAAAATGCTTTCTAGTTGGAATTTCCATCTTATATACAAATTTATTCAATTGTGAATGTGTAAAATCTGAAATTATATGAGCCTCTAATGATTGTAGATCATGATGAGAGTGTATCCATTCCTTCTATTGATGATTTTTCTCTTGCGTATTTAATAGAACTGTAGGAAGATACAATACTTGACAAGAAGGCTCAAACATCATGAAGGGGAAATGTTAAATATCTTTGTTTTAGTCTCAAAGGGATGCACACAAACAAGGCTAAATGGATGAAAGACAAAAAATTGAGGGAACAATGCCCTCACTTGTTTACCAATTAATTGACGTTTGGAGGTCTAAAAGCTCTTAGTGGGGAGGATTGATCTAGGAGGATCTACATTTTGCTCAAAAATGAATTTTTGTAATTCTAGGTTTCTATAAAATTTCACTATTTTCAAAATGGATCTCATATGCATGAGTTATGGCACCTAGAAGATCATTTTGGGCAAGTTAAAAAAATGGGTTTTATCGACAAGTGGTGAATGGAGGTCAGATCACATGGTGGGTCCTCATGCCACCACATGGATTGTCACCATTTGATATGATCTAATTTTATATTATAATTAAATTTCATGCCAAATCCCCTCTAAATTCCTTCACATTCCATGTGAAAGACCCATTCTACATTTCATTCAAACATTCCACATGTTTTCCATGTATTTCCCATGGTCCCCACCAAGTTTCCACATAGTTCTCACACACCCCACATGCCATGCCATACACTTCAAAATAATTCCCTCATGCCATGAAAACCCAATGAAATACATGAAAATACCAATCTCTTGGTATTATCTACCATGACTTTCATGGAATTTAAACACTTTTTAAAATAACCACATCCCAAATGTGGGATAAAATGATATGCCTCAAGCCCAAAACTGTAGAAGAAGGGATTTGAACCATGGTGTTTAGGATAAAAAGATAAGGACTTGACCATTATACCACATAGATAAAAAAGTATATAAAGGGTATGAACATGTATTTCAAGCCATCTTTTGGTCATGGAGTTTATTTCTAAGGAATGTAAAGAGTGTGGAGAGAAACAAAGATAGTATTTGTGACTCGAATAAATTAATATTATTTTGAGAGAATCTGTAGGATAGATTTAAAGGCCATAAGACAATTTTTCAAGAATTATTATTATTGTAAAGTGATTTTTCTATAATTAATAAGGAGTGATCCCCCATTAGTGTAGATTTAGAGACATAGCCCTTTTAGCCAAAATCCATTATCAAATCATGTGGTATTTTCTATTGAATTGATCTCTTATTTTATTTCACTCTTAAATTTTTGTCTATTTTGGATATTTAAAAACTAATTTTAATTCTATAATCAATTAAAATGTTGATTTTGAGTAATCATGATATTAGGGTTTCAATCTAATGCAATTGTGTTTTTTAATGCTACAACACTTGTTCAATTATGATTATAGATCAAATAGTGTCAAGCATTCCATGATACTCCTATAATAGATTGATCAGATTTGTAGCCTCAGTCTTAATTATCCTACCCTAATGTGTTGACTATATAAGTTTTTGTGCTGCACACCCATCCTTGGTTAACTTAGAGATAAGTGTCTTGACTCTATGTTGATCATACATGACTTGGTCCTCGATTGATTGAGTGACCAACTTGGGATAAGTGTCCTAGATAAGATTGGTATCTTTATGTAGGTGAGCCTTTAACTCAATGTTATCAACCTTGGATTGATCCATTTCTTATTCTCAAGAGGAATCTTTCTATGTAATAGATTCTTGTAATGCTACTACACCCTCTAACTATTTCTTTAGTGGTAACCTGAAGACATCTAACAAGGCTTCCTGTGAAAGGGGGATTATTTTTAATGTTCTTACAGTCATTAAGGGGTTGGGTCATGCCATGCTCATAAGTGGAAGAGAGGAGGTAGTGTGTTGAACACCCATAGTTAGGACATCCCATAACTAGACTCTTTTCAAAGTTAATTTTAGTTGCTATAGACCTATTATAACTATAGATTGTTACTCTTCTTACTTCAACTACTCTAATCTAGCATATTATTGCTTAGGAACTTGTTATTGTTATGTCATAGCCTCTATTGTAATCTTGAGTTATTTCACATCTTCATCCTATTTTAGGAATCCTTCTCTACTTTCCTATTAAGATCATCCTACATAGCTTTATTTTTCTCGTGTTCCTCTTCTTATAGCTTCTACACACACTCTTTTTTTTTTAATTCCTCTAGCATAATAACTTTGGCTTGTTCAAACATATCCTATGCATATGATATTTATTTAACCTATTACTTAGTTTCTCTTACTTGTTGTTATTACTCTTAGGCCTACTATTTTCATATTACTTTATCTTCTTCTTTTTTCTTCTTTGTAGATTCCTTGGCTTGTTACCATGCATGGGTAACATCCTCCATATCCTACTTTTCCTATGTTGCTACATCTTATTCTTGCTTATCATATTTATATTTAGACTTATCATGAAGCACATCATCTATATTCTTATATTATTTAGCCATGTTATTTTGATCCACCTCATGTGCTTGCTTAGATGCATCGATAGCTTCTTTTGTCTTCTTGGCCATTTTGAGATCCTTCCATCAGTTAGCTTCTACATCCTAAGCCTTTTGTGTGGCCTTAAATTATTCAAATTACCAACTTGCTTGGTGTACTTGGTGTTGTTGGGCTTTCTCCTTTTGGCATTTGTTTTCCTCTTTTGTGACTTATCATTTTTATATATGAGCTACTTCCTCTTATGAGGCCTATTATTCTTCTTTTGTAGGTTGTTCTGGTGTGATCTCTTCGACATTTGAGGCTTGTTGTGAAGGTGGTGAATCACTTGGTTGGACCATAGAGATGGAAACATGTGCTTTCTTACATCCCAAGGTAACCAACCTATGTTTGGGTGGTGGTAATGTTAAATATGAATAATGTTGCACTTTTTACACCATGCATGTCATACCAAAGATGCATTCTTCAAGGGTAGGCAAAACCCTAAGCTCATGCCTAGTTCATAGTATACACACTAGGGACTCATATGGGGTTTTTGTTAGTAACACAAAGACATCTATGTCTAGGAAAGTGGTCAAAGATTGCTACTAGATGAATTTGACCCTTAGCTACATCTACTTAGTTTTTTCATGTATAGTCTCAAACATGATGAATGTAGGGCACAGTGGAAGTCATACACAAACTCAAAGGAACCTTCTTATGCACTTAGACCATGCATACTACCAGTTAGTAGAAGAATTCCTTCTCTTCTTCTTTGTTATATAAATATCATATCATGTCTCCAAAAACTACCTAGTAAACCTCTTACTCATATTTTCCCATCTAAGGAAGGTTGCAAGAGCTTAGGATTTGGGGCACCTCGGGATCCTCAAACTAGGTTGTAGTGCTCTTTATCATGAAATTTAGTGGAAGAGATGATGATTATTTCTCTATGGAGAGCTTGTGCTCTCCTTTTTTAGCTGTGAAGTTATGGCTTCATGTGGTTGTACTACAGGGACTATTATGCCAGATGGTATAGCTTAAATTAGTGTTACATGCTTGGATGTGTAGGATTTGTACTTGGTGACTTTGGCCTACACCATTTACATGGTAATAAATAATGATAGAGGCCTAAATGGTGACCTTGGTAACTCTATATGTGGAATAATATGCCTTTTGGTAACAAAGTGACATCAACATGTTACCCCAAGTATTACATGACATTCAACAACACCTGAGGATGTGTGGTAATAAATTTTAAACACTCTTCCCACCATGTCTTGAATTTACCCTCATGGTTTAGGGCATTGTGCTTAGGTGTTCATATCAGGTTATAGAATTACTATGCTAGCTAGTAATCAGTATCATGGTACACCTCTCCTTTAGGATTCTTCCATTGGGTAAAGAATAGTATAAGGATAAGAAATTATTATTAGAAGGTCTTCTTATAGGTCATACAGATTTTTTTTATGTTTTATAGTAGATATTAAATAAATTATTTGGGAAAATTAAACTATTCATTATAATGGATCATGAGGTGTGTAATGTCTATTACCCCTTTTAGAATTTATTTTATAGACTTGGTGGTCTACTAGAATCTCTATGTCATACATTCTACCAGGATGCACATTGGTTTATCTTAAATTTATTCAATTTATATTCTTATTCATACCTAAGCATATAAATATTTGACCTCCTAAAGGATATGATTCATTCTCATCTTGTATGGGGCAAGAGAGTCTCCTCAGGTAGGCATACCTAAAGCTTGTGCTATTGCTTCTTTGTTAATGACTATCATGGTGTTGAGGCCAATGTATATGTTTCCATCATTATAATGACCAACCAAGACTTTCACAATCTCCCTCAAGTTTCCAAAAGTGGGCATGCAAAGTAGGTTCTCAATGTCTATGTTTTGGAACTGATGTGGGATTAAAAAACCTAGTGGTTACACAACATCGATGGGATCTAGTTGAAATAGTTTCTACTCCATCATTCAAAGGTAATGAAATGGCTATAGATTAGTGAATTTTATTTGATGAAGTGAAATATTTATTCCTATTGCTTCATTTTTAGAATATGTCAAAATCCTAATGAGTTGTGAATGATCCCTAATTACTAAGTGATGAAATTAAAAATCTTTTGGCTCTCTACATAGTAAAAATTAGCTTGACTCTTGAAATTTTAGCTCATGAAAATATTTACAAGGATGAAATGTATACATAAATCTCAACCTTATGTATTTATAGATTTCACATTTGTTGGTTTCTACATAGATGTCATGTTGAGTTGTTCATTTGACATCATGTAAATGTTGAGTTGGTAAATCTTATCTAATCTAGTAATTAAGGTAGTTAGTCATTAGCACATGTGTCAAGATATATCATTATGTTATTTTTTATCCCTAGTATAGTACTAATGGATGGTGTTAACCATCTATTGATTTCATGAAGATTAAGTCAATCATACTTTGACTTTGGCATTAACTGCTTGGGGATGACCATGATACGATGAAGATCTTGCTTGATGTGACCTGATCATACATTTCCAAAACTTAATTAATTTAATTCACTCCTTTTAACATCAATGATGGAACAATTGAATTATTATGCACATGATTGGAACACACTATACTTTTTATCTTGGTTTCCAAAAGCTACTAAGGGATCATCTAAAAACACACACATGTACAAATAGAGAAAGAAACACACAAGAAAACATATAGAAATGGGAAATCTTAATCTACTTATAGCTACTCAACACCCACTCATTTAGTATAAAGAGATCAAAAAAGACTATTGGTGGTAGGGATTAAGCCTATATCCATTCACTTTCCTTGGAAAAATGGTTACTTGTTGTGATATTTCATCATAAATCCCTTTCCATATAATATGTAATTTACCCAAAAATGCTCTGAAATGACTAGCATATAACAAAAATGGTTAATCTTTATCAAATTACTTATGGTGAAAATTATTGTCTCTACTTATGAAATTCCTATACCCAAGATGCTCTATGTTGATATTTATCCATCCTATTCAGTTTGAGAAGCCTATTTATGAGAGATTCATGATCCCTAGTCTGATAACCACTACAATGCACATACTAGGTACCAAATAATCCATCAACATTACTGCTTCAAGTCTATAGACCAACTAGAATGGAGTAAAACTTGTAACCTTTTTATAGTGCATGTAATATGTGCAAAGAATCATAGTAATGTGATCTTCCCAGTCATCTATCTTGACATCATGGATATTTGTCACCATTTTTCTTGATACTTTATTAAAATACTTAACTTGGCCATTAGTTTTTAGATGGTACACAACACTTTTGTGATGAGAAATCGTGAATTCTTCAGTGTGAGATTTGATGGTATTATTCAAGAAGTGTGTCCCTCAATTGATAATGAGCTTGATGTGGTATCCAAACCTTGTAATAATATTCTTATAAAGGAAATTTTTCATGTCTTTCACACCATAATTAGGTGTCATAGTAGCTTCAACCCATTTGGTAAAGTAATATATTGTAATAATAATATACCTTTATTTGTTGTGTTTCTAAGATGGATTGATAGGTTTGACAAAATCAATGCCCCACTATTCAAAAGGTTATTTAGATAACAAAGTCTACAATGTCATTTCATCCTTTTATATTGGCTTATCCATGCATTGAAAGACATCGCAATGATGCACTACTCTACATGCATCCTAAAAAAGGTTTGGCCACCATAACCCACTCTATAAAAATTTCCTTGCAGTAGCTTCTACAATAAAATGACCTCTTTCTATTCCTTGGTATGCATCCTATAATAGCTATGGTCATTCATGTTCTAAAACTACCTTGTGTAGTACTTCATCTTTCCCTAAATGATACAAAATCCCATTTATAATGGTATATGGCGAAGCTCTAATGCTAAACTACTTTTTGTCTTTTTCTTGGTAGTGTATAGGGAATACTCCTTGTTATAGGAAGTTAGCATTTTCTTCAAAATTTTCATGAATCATATAAATTCAAAAAGGATGGGCATCAGGTGAATCTTCTTGTAGTTCTTCTAGTTTTTCACCATTTGGGATATGATTGAAATGATCTCACCCCATATTTTCTCTTCCTGGCTTGGAGTTAATATGAAATTATAATTATTAAAATAACATCAACCATCTAGAAATGCATCCTAAAAGCATTGGCTTATTGACCAAGTAGTAAATAGCTTGATGATCCATGAAAACTTCAAATGGTGTTGCAAGGAGATATTGGTAGAATTTATATAGTGTGAGCATAATAGCTAGTGGTTCCCTTTCATTTGTTATGTAATTCTTTTTTACATCAAATAATTTTTGTCTTGCAAAATGTATGGGGTAGTCTAGTCCACTATCTCCTGACTACACAAGCATAACACTAAATAAAATACTAAAAACATCAATGTGAACATGAAATTATTTTATCTAATATGGAAAGATGAGAATAGGTGCAATGATCAGTCTCTAATTTAAAAGAATGAGCAGGACATACATAGGATCCACATGATCAATCTAAGAGAAAGAACCCATAATAAATAACCTGCAAATAATATTAGAGAATAAAATACATTTCTCACACCTAAAAAATAAGTGATAATCCTATAAATTCCCTTTATTCTCTCATTAATCTCTCATTATTTTCTCATAGATTGTAAAGTATTTATAATACAAATAGTTTGTTTTATGACAACAAACTATTTGTTTTCACATACTACGAACAAATATATTGTTGAGAGATTCTCAACAATAAAAAAAATTAACCTAGGTAAATAAAATTAACCCTAGGTAATAAATAACTTACCTTATTAATCTTAGGTAAGCTTAAATATTCATTATTCCAACACCCTCCCTTAAGCGAAACATAGGGAGAATGACAAACAAATATGGGTCCCAGCTACTAGGCCTAATAAGGTACCCATGTACAAACCAATCAAAATATATGAAAAAAAAGGAAGGAAGGACTTCATGGGAAATCCCCCCAAGGACAACTTCCTTCACCCCAAGCGTCACTCGCAACTAAAGATAACGAGGAGAATCCAAAGGTTTAGTGAAGATGTTTGTAATATGCTCAGTTGTAGGCACAAACTATAAAGAAAGAACTTCATCTTGAATAAGATGTCAAATGAAGTGCATGTGAATCTCAATGTGTTTTGTCTAATGATGCTCAATAAGATTGCATGAAATAATAATCACACTTTGGTTGTCACCCAAAAGAGTAGTAGGACCCTACTGTGTGAAACCAAACTCTCCAAGCAACTATCAAAGCCAAAGTGTCTCCTAACTAGCTTTGACAACACCTCAATACTCAACTTCAGTAGAGGACAATGCAATAGTAGTCTACTTTTTGGATGCCCAAGCAATTGGACCTGAACCAAGTGTGAAAGCAAATCCACAAGTGGACTTTTGAGTGTCAACATCACCAGCCCAATCAGAGTTAGTGTATCCAAAAAGCTGTGTAGAACTCTGTGGGGTTTAATATATACCAAAGTGAGTGGTGCCTTGAATGTAGCACAAAATATGCTTGGTTGCTTGCCATTGACTCTCATGAGGCTCATATGAGAACTGAGAGATAAGGTTCATAGCAAATGTGATGTCGAGACAGGTATGAGTCAAGTACAATAGACTACTTACAAGTTGCATATAAAAAGTTAGATCAACAAGAGGAGTCATACAAGTGGTAGACAACACAATACCTAAGTGATATGGAGTGGGGGTAGGCTTACAATCAGCCATGCCAAATTGATGAAGAAGATCTATTGCATACTTCTGCTGTCCAATAGAGATGCCCTCAGAAGACTAAAAAACTTGAAGACCAAGAAAATAATGTAGAAGTCCCAGATCTGTCATATCAAACCTATATGCCAACTTGTCCTTGATGTCATGTATCAAGGAATTTGAACTGCTATTGAGGATGAGATCATCAACATACAAAACCAATATGATAAGCTCCTCACCTTGCTTCAAGATGTATACATTGTGATCTGACTCACAATGAATAAAACTAGAACTCAAAAGAAAACTATCCATCTTCTCATACCAAGCTCTAGGAGCTTGTTTGAGGCCATAAACAGAATGACGAAGTCTAAAAACCAATGATGAGTCCTGCATAAATATTGGAGGCTGCTCCATATAGATCTCCTCATGAAGATTACCATGCAAGAAATAACTCTTCACATCCATCTAAAAAAATGACCAAGAATGTGAAGCAGCAAGAGAGAGTACAAGTTGAATATAATCCATCTTAGCTATAGGGGCAAATGTCTCAAAGTAATAAACCCCTTCACCTTGTGAAAAACCCTTAGATACTAATCTATATTTGTACTTATCTACTGATCCATCTATAGCATATTTGGTCCTATAGACCCATTTACATTTTACAAGTTTTCTTCCCTTAGGAAGAGGGACAAGATCCTAAGTATCATTCTTCATCAATGAAGAATACTCATCATACATAGAAACATCCCACTTGGGTATACCAATGGCCTTAGAAAACAACACTGGATCATTTGTACAAGCTTGTCCATAAAGAGCAACACCAGATGTCTGTGAGCAAGTGTGATGAGAATCAGATGGATCGCTAATGAAAGAACCAACTACCTATAGAGTGTTCTTTGCCCACTTGGGCAAAGGTGGTGAAGAAGATGGATATGGTGGCTGAACAAGTGCAACATCATCATCATCAACAATAAAAATCAAATCCTCACTATCCTCAATAGAAGAAGGAGGGGGAGAAGAAGAACTAGATGTACACTCCTATGGAGTGGGTAGCTCATCAACTTGAACATCCCATCAAAACAACACATCATGTGTGACAAGATCAAAAAGATGGTAGGCTTTTACATATTCATAATAACCAACAAAAATGAGTGGTTGGATTTTATTCTCCAATGCTTTATGTTTGTCATTAGGAACAAACACCCATGCTCGACTCCCAAAGATGCAAAAATCTGAAATATCAGGCTTGATACCAGACCAAGCTTCTTCTAGTGTCATATTTTGCACAACTTTGTGAGGCATATGGTTTTGAATGTAGTTTTCACAATTTGTAGCTTTAGCCCCCAATATTATCAACCCAAATTTTTAGAGTGAATCATACAATTAGCCATCTCTTTCAATGTTTGATTCTTCCTCTCTGCTACACCATTTTGTTGAGGAGTGTGTGGTATAGTGAACTGGTATTGTATCCTATGCTCAATACAAAAATCATAGAAAGCATTACTATCATATTCCCCCCCATTTTCAGTGCATATCTTCTTAAGAGGAAGAGATGATTGTTTTTGAACAAAGGTTTTGAAAGCCTTAAAAGTCTCAAAAACTTATCTTTTCAACTTGAGAAAATATACCCAAGTTTTACGAGTGAAATCATCAATGAATGTGAGTGCATATTTATTCCCTAAAAAAGAATGAGTTGGAAAAGTCATCAAATCACTATGAACCAACCCTAAGGGTTCATTTGCACGTGTGGCCTTACCAACTAGAAATGGATCCTGGTGCTATTTACCAACTAGACAACTAGGACACACCCCATCAATACATGAGACCTTAGGAAGGCCTTTTAAAAGATGTTTTGTACTCATTTGTTGCATATATCCATAACTAAAATGTCCTAATCTCTCATGCCACAGTTTGATGAGATTATTACCATGTGCTATAAGTGAAGAACCAGAAGACATAAAAGACTCAAACTTATCAAAAGTATAGAGTCTTGTAGTATGGTCTATTGTACCTATATCAACTATCTCACTAGGATCATTACATTCTCTTATTACAACATAATGTGAAGTAAAATCCATAGTTTTAATAGTACCAAAATTACATATTTGATATACAGAGAGAAGATTAGAAGAGATTTGGGGTACAAGCAATACATTATTAAAACATCCATCCTATTTGTCAATAGTACCAGATCCCAAAACTTCAATCTATGATGAGTTACCCATAACAATATGTGATGTACTACAATCTATAAGAGAAGACAATAGATCCTTAGAATGTGTAAGATGGTGAAAAGCACCTGAGTCAAAAATCCACTGATCATGACATGAGGATATATCCCTGGCTAAAAGTGCTTTCCCTTTTCCTATAGGAGAAGTAGAAGGAGATGGAGATGGAATGTAAATTTTGTGTTTTCTGATCGCTGCCTCTAATGCTTCCATCTTCTTAAAATATCTACTTTCATCATGATTAGGACCACCACAAAAATTACATGGACCAAATGTTTTCTTCTTTTGCTTAAAGAACTTTTTGGTCTTAGTAGATTTAGAATGATGAGGTGTTTGGGTGGTGGACTCTAGAGGGTTATTTGAAGGTGCTTGCTTTTGTTTAGACTTAGGTGAAGGTTTTCCTTTAGAAGAATTAGAAACTAGAGCATGAATAGGACCAGGTAGAGCATCTAAGGCCATTAATTTTGTTTGTTCCCTAGTCAATCTTTCACAAAAAACTTCAAAGGAAGGCCATTTGAATTCATCACCTAATGTATCTATCATAGTATAAAAATTAGAGGAAAAAACACTATATGGTCCTTTAAAATTTGAAAAAATCATGAAAATGGACTCCTGATCACTTTTATCCTTGTCACCAGCTTTCAACTTTGACCTTATAAATTTCAATTTTGCCAAGAATTCATCTATTGAAGGGAAATCTAATGGAGAGAGAGTACTCAATTCTAAATCTAATTGCAAAATTTTAAACTCATTAACTTTGACAAATAGGTTTTTAAAATTTTCCCATACCTCTTTTGGCATAGTAGCATCTGTAATGTGAAATTGAAGATTATCTGAGATGTTGAGGCAAATCAATCCAAGAGCCTCAACCTGCTTACAACCATATGCATATTTGTCTTTTTCAGTGGTGAATGTTACAGGTGTTGTTTCAAAAAAAAATCTCCATAAGCCCTTTGATTGAGGGAGTTGTTGCATTTTTAGCTTCTAAACATGGTAATTTGTAGAATTTAGGGGTTTAAACAATCAATATTCCATTCCCAAGGAAGATGATGAAGTTGACAAGAACAACCTAGACATTCATTTTTCCTCAAAACACCCCTCCCGTTACAATTTAACATCTCCTGATGAAAAAAAAATTACCCTTAGCTTATAAAAAAGTTTAAAAAATGGTTTTATGCAAAAAAAAAGTATGGGGATTTGACCCCAAGACTTCCTACAATTTTTTAACAAAATACCTCTAGCCACTTTAGCAAAGTCAAATTTGTACTTTTAGAGCTAGAGACTTGCATTTAAAACACTAAAATTAAGAAAATAATTAAAAATAAGCCAAAATGACTCACACGTGTGAGTTAAATTCTGAATAATCTTTGGATTTATCATAATTAATCTCTTTTTCCAGCAAGGCGTGGTGATCAGGGAATTCTTTGAGAAATTTGTAAACACAGGCCAAGGAAAACACCTCTCAGTAAATGCAAAATTGGCTCCACTGGATCTACCCAAAGGATTATACAACCTCATCCAAATCCATCCTTCTCAACTGGAAATGAAAGCCTGAGAAGTCTGCTAACACATAAAACTATCAGATTTTGATTTTATGTAGTATAAGGTGTTCAAAATGGATGAAACCGTACAGCTATGTTGTAGACTAAAAATAGTTTTTTAAATTCCTATTGTAACCTTCCAAAACACTATATGGCCTAGTTGAAATCCATACTAATTTATATGGAATGAAATATATCATAGTCAGCTTTCACAAACAGGTCTCAGATTTCAAAAAAGTTGACCGTATGATCAACCACATCAGAAAAATGTACAGGCAATGCAGTTTGACAAAAGGAACCAGTCAGCCAGTTTTTGAATAAAAGATCTGTATAGCCAGCATGAAATGAAAAAATTCATGTTGAAATGGATTCTTGACTTGATTTTCTACACCCTTGTGAAAAAAATTCTGATTTTTGAAATCTGTACGGTCATTAATGAGCATAAAGTATAAAATTTTCCAAAAAAAACTTGTAAACAAGAACCAGAATTTGAGAGAATAACATATATCTGTAACACATCAATAAAATAATGTTTTTGAATGTGTTAATAGATGAAAAGTTATGAAAAATTTTTAGGGAAGAGGATCTTCAACTAGAACTCCAAGCTCTGATACCATGAAAGAATGAGCAAGAGATACACAGGATCCACAAGATCAATCTAGGAGAAAGAACCCACAACAAATAACCTGCAAATAATATCAGAGAATAAAATAAATTTATCACACCTAAAAAATAGGTGATAATCCTATAAATTTTCTATATTCTCTCATTAATCTCTCATTATTTTCTCATAGATTGTAAAGTATTTATAATACAAATAGTTTGCTTTATGACAACAAACTATTTGTTGTGATTACAAAATAGACAAAACAAACTATTTGTTTTCACATACTATGAACAAATATATTTTTGAGAGATTCTCAACAATAAGACAAATTAACCTAGCTAAATAAAATTAACCCTAGGTAATAAATAACTTACCCTATTAACCGTAGGTAAGCTTAAATATTCATTATAGTTCAATAAAGGCTGTTTGGTACTCAGAAGTCCAAAAAAACTTCTCACCTTTACACAATAAATACTCTAATGGAGATAAAATGTCTACATATGCCTTGATAAACTTTTGATAGTACCCTATATGGCTAATAAAATATCTCACTTCCATAGATCTAACTAGTGGAGACATACTCAAAATGACTATAATTTTGTTTTGATCCACCAAAATGCCTTCACTACACACTACATGACCTAGCAAGACACTAAAAGGTGTAAATAATAAGCATTTTTTAAAATTTAAGGCAATGCGTAGATCTCAACAACATTATAACATGAGACACAACTTAGATAAATGTTATTTAAACAAATGAAATACTACCTAATCATCAATATAGACTTCTAAGAAGTTATGAATGAATTCCTTGAACACAGTCACTACTTATTGATACAAAAATTTAGGTGCATTACTGAGGCCAAAAAGAATTATCTTGTACACAAAGGATCCCCATTCCATGGAAAAAGTCATTTTATCTATGTTTAATTTTGTGATGGGTATTTGATGATAGCCATTGAAGCCATCCATGAAAGAGTAGACTTCATGACATGCAATAGATTCCAAACCTTCATCTGTAAAGGGAATCCAAAATGGATCATTTACACATCCTTCATTCAATATTTGGTAATCACCACATACTCTAATCTCCCCTAGTTTATTAATCTATACTACCATGGGACTAACCCAATCTACCATTTTTATGGGGTAGATTATACTTGCATCTTGCATTCTATCTAGTTTAACCTTCACTTTCAACTTCATATTTGGATTCAACTTATAAGGCCATTTTTTTATAGGTCATGTGCACTCCTTGAGTTTGATATGAGTTTTTCATAGGGATGGATTGACTCTTCTAACCTCTAAAAATTTAGTGGGAAATTCATCTTGATAATCCTATATAAGTTGTATAGCTTTTGAAACTTTAGATTTAGTCCAATAATCACCTATATGTGACAATTTAAGAATCTCCTTGATTATGATGTTTCCCATGTGATTTTTAATAGGCTACTAGTAAATCTTACATTTTGACAATAAATTCTTGTAGCATTCATTGCCCTTCTTATTCTAGAATTTGTATGTTGTGTAGCTTGTTTTCTTTAGTGGGTTTTATGATGAGGTCCTTTACTAGTTCTACTGGCTATTTAGGTTCAAAAAAATTAGTCAGATCAATATCACCATCATTATCTAAATCTTCAATGTCCTCTTTATCCTATATCTAGTGGCATGGTTACATGAGAGATTTTTCTTCTAGCTTGGCAGCTTTATATATTTATAATGTTGTATTTACATCATAGGTTACATTCTTCTATGTAGTGGGTTCCATCGTGGTTCTTAAATATTCTACACACCCATGGCATAGTAAATGTTTGATTTTCAATAGTGCATTATGATTTAGAGGGTTCTCATCTTCAAAGACAAAAGTCTGTATGAAGTTTCTTTACACTTATGCCTAATACTTTGTCTCCCTCCTACATTCTTGATGCATATACCATGTTGATGGTAAAGGAGAAAGTGTGTAATGAAATATGTGAACCTAGTACTTTAGTGCCACATGTTCTTTATTCTAGACCTTAACACATTTTTGGATATGGATTTTAGGGCACTCACCTTCTTGAAATAAAGGCTAGTTAATTCTGATGACTTTGAAGTAGTTAAAATTTGTTGATCATAAGTTAACATACATCATCCCAATCAAGATGATCATTTCTATGAATTACCCACAATGTCACTACAACTCTCTTCAAATCATAATTCAATGCACTAACCTAGTTACTAATGGTAGGTACGTAAATTTTTAGGTGTAGAATGAATTGATTGATATCCTTGATCACATAGTATGAAGGAAGTTGTCTGTCATGGCTGAAGACCATTATCATAGGTTAGAGTTCACGATCACTAAAAACCTAATTTAGTAGATGCATATCTGAGTCTCTACTAATACATGAAGCTATTTTACAAGGTAAAGTGCCTTCTCTAGTTGGCTCTATATAATGTTTCATATGATCATCTACTTGATAAAGAAAATCAACTTCTAAGCAAGGGATTTAACAGACATGGATGCATAATATTCTATTAAAATTTGGGGTGATAATGGATGAGTAAATACTAATTTGGGCTTCCATTTTTGTATGTATTCAATTTCTGAGTGAGTAAGGACTATACCTGAGGTTCAGTATGCTCATACAATAAGTTACAATCAATTTCATGCAAAGCTTTCAAGTTCTCTTCAAAGTTTACCTTCATGTAGATATTTTCTTTTGAAACATAAGGAGAGTATAGTTCAACTAGAATAATGTAGGATTTATTCACCTTATTTAGAAGAATGACAAAAATATTATCTCCTTAATGTGCCTCTAGTTGATTTTTCATATTATTGATAGTCATATGACCATCATATGCCCATTTTTTGCCAATCGGTGTAGAGTAGTAAGTTGTTATCTTCATATTGATGACTTCAAATTCACCTTGTAGGATCAATTATATGACTTTGATCTCAACATATTCTAATTTTTTGATGGGCTAAACTATTTTAGAGTCTACTAAGCTTAGAGTTATTGGGTTGTAACTTAGAACCTACTATCTAGTCACCTTCTATGTAGACCTAGGAATCATGTTGACTGTGCTACCAAAATCAAAGACAACATTTTTAATTTCATATCCTACAAATTTAATGTTTACTCATGCATATACATCCCATGGATTATTTATTTTGACATACCAAACAGGCTTTTATGTCTTTTATTCCCCTCTTTATGCACACTCTAGTAATTATGTAACAAGTTTGTGATTTTCTAAGAGATATCTTCATTACACGGTGTGCTTAAGCACTTTAGTAAATCTATAAATTTAGTAGAAAATACATCTTGATTCATAATGCACACAATCTGACCATACATTTTGGTATCTATTATTTTAGTATCTCCTTCAGTAGTGTCTTGATGTTGAATATTTTTTAACATCTACACAACTTCATACATGAGCCCCTTTTCTATAGTTGGGTTTAGGTATTTGTCATGTTTTAATTTCTAGATTCACTATTTCTAAGGAATTTCAAGAGGAGGTAGTACTCTCTCTGCATGTTAGTGTCTTGTAATGGCATTCAAGAATGCATCCTCCTTAGGCTATGCATCACCATGTGAACATTCCAGATGAACATTTCCATTCTTTGGTTTTCTAAGATGGGATAATCTTCTATCTCATGCCACTCATATACTCTAAAATATATTTATTAATATTGTCTTTTGGGATTCAAAGGTAAATTGTGTTTTATATGATTATAAACTACACATAAGTAACATTGTAACAGAAGGAATTGATAATTATTTCCTCTTTTACCTTGGTAACCCCCATTGTATCTACCCCTAAATCCTCATCTATTTGACTGATAACCTCCTCTATACCATCTTTATTACTTCACTATATTATAATTATGGTGCTACTAGGTATTATCTCCAATTCCAAATTATTGTTGCTTAATTGGTGGGGTCTAACTAATTTGATGCTGCTACAACATTATCAAAATCTAAGGTGTTACATATTGTTATTTTAGTGAGGGTAATATCCATCTCAACAAAGGGGGGTCTAACTGACTAGATGTTGAGGTTGGTACTAAGGCAAACTAGGAATCCATTACACACTTGTTTGGTTTGCATAACCCTTATCAATGACCTAGAATCATTTTCTTCACCAAGGACACTTCTTGCACAACAATGGTGAATACATTTTTTGTAATTTATTTTTTGAACTCCTATAAATCCCTATAATTATTTTCATCATGATTTTACTACCTAAAAAAATTAAAATATAAATGATTGTGTGACCTATAGATTTCATAAAAGTCTATCTTGATCTTAGGATAATCATTCATGTGACGTCCTTCTTTCCCACACTCCATGTACCAAAGATTCATCTTAAGATTATTTGATTAATGGTATTGTTCTATCCTCTTCATAAAATATTGAAATGTATTTTTAATATTACAACCCATTATGGGAGCTTACCCATAGTATTCAATTTGTTCCACTCATAGAGAAGCAACTCTAGCATCTATCTTAGTAACATATTGAGTCTGCACTATAACAAATATGATTTTGGAATGTAGTCCTTCAATAAAGCACACAACTTTATATTCATATACTATGGTAAATTAAACCTTATTAATAATGTTAGAGAACCTATTATCATAGTCATAGATTTAATCTCTCAACTTCTGCCTAATCTCCTTTAGGTCTTAAATAGTTCGACTTGTATATTTATTTATCTTAAAATTTTATGATTATCCATTCTTTAAATTGATGTAGATTTTCCTATGTAATTTATCTATGATACATAAACTCAATTAATATTCCATTTAGTTCCCCTATTAACTCACACTTCTTGATAGCCTCATCAGTAATACCCTTAGCTTGCCATCTCATCTCATAGGTTAGTAAATATTGTTCAAGGTCTGTAAATCCATCATATGTCACCAAGTTAATAAATGCTCCTATAGCACCCATTGTATAAATTAGTGTTGAGGGGTTCTTCTATGTAGCTATTACAAGGGGAGGTTACATTCTATATGACCTTATTTTCACACTACAAATATTTATCTATGCACTAAGAGAGTTAACCTACACTCTATTTTTCTTTGTTTCCTTATTTTCTCTACTTGGTTTCAACAAACCCTATGGCCTTTAAATCCTTACGAATTGATGTTGTTTCAATTTTAGTACCCAAATGATGAACTTTTTATGAAAATGGACCTTCCTAACTACTATCTTCCTATATGTTTGGCTGAAAACTTCTTCTAGAATATAAAAATTGGGTTGTGGGGACATGTGCTCTTCTAGTGAATGAATATTTCTTATGACTTATTCTTCTAATATTGAACCTACAATTCATCTATGACTTTGTTCTGATTTTTTTTTAATAATTTATGTTATTCTTTTTATAATACCTAATCTTGTATCTATGCACTACACCTATCATCTAAATGTTCTACTTCTACACTATTCTCGCCTTCTTCTTCGAACATCTCTTCTTCTTCTTATTCTTCATCACTGATTTCTTTCTATAGGCATTCATATTATTATTTAATTTCATTTTTCTTTGTACTTCATTATTTTTCTCTTTCATCTCTATTTTCACATCTTTCTACTCGTTCATCATCTATTTTAATATTACTCTTAAATATACTCACAACTACATGGGTATTCTTTTGTTTACTCCATCTATTTTTTATCATAACTTTCATTCTAAATCTAGATTCTTTTTCTAATTCTTATTTCCTCATGTCTCCATTCTAGATTCAATTTCATTCCTTATTTAATCATATAATCATCATTCACTATCATGTTTCACACATCCCCATATGACCAAAGAAACTAATCCATATTGGCTAGAGTAGACACCATGGCCTTGTCCAAAACTAACATGTTCCCAAGGATAGGTAGTCACTATAAAAATTTCCCTCAAATTCCTCTCACAAATAAGTCCTTCACAAATTCAAAATATATGTATCCTTGTACACTAAAAACTCAGTTTTATATCCATCTACTATAGTATCAACCCAATTATCTATTACTCTTATTCAGTTGGTTTCCAATCCCTACAATTGATCTATCTTTTCTTCAATCTAGATTATAATTTATCCCATTCTTGGGTTAAAACAATAATATACCAACCATGCTAACTAGTTAGCTATCAATTCAAAAAATGCGTACCAAAAAAAATCATAAATCTCTCCATGAATATGCTCTCAATTGATTTATTATATGGTAATACCAACCCTTTTTATTCTTCTTTAGTAAAATTATATATCCTTTGGTCTAACCATGTCTCAATATCTCTCTTCCCTGGTAACCATATTATCATAATTTCCTCTATAAGGAGTATTTCATGATCACTTTACCATTGTTAGAAGAGGTTCTTGAAGCATCAAAACATGCTAAGGATGAGGATAACTAGGATATACTTTAAGTGCACATAATAGTGTATTATATTCATATAGGAGTTTGTATATCATAAACATATAAAGCATTAATTACTATGAATTATTTAGGAATTAATAAAAATTAATGTTTCATAAATAGAAATAAAACATTCAGGTGAAATTAGATAGAAAGTAATAAAACATTATGCATGAGAATGCATGTAAGGAACATAGTAAGAAATCACACAAGTAACCATAACTAGATAAATTTCTATTGATCTCTTCAAAAGTGGAATTATTTTTTTCTTACAATAATATGTATATATTAACATTTTTAATCTATTACTATTCATATTTTTCTCATACTTGGCACCAAAAATGGATTCTATTCATATTCTATCCTATTACAAGTCATGAAGATATGACAAAATAGATTTATACATGACAAAATGAGTACATAATGCATGAATATTAGAAAAATATCTTATGTAGCTTTAGAATATAAATTAATCTACCAAAAAATATACCTTTAAATAAAATTTTAGCTCTAAACACCATGTACAACTTAAATATTTTCTTTTGTGCTCTATAGGCATCAAAAACCCCTGATTTAGATTAGGGAGTCTAAAACGAGTTCAAATCCTAAAAAAAATTATTCATATGATATTTTAATAGGTATAAATTGTACATACCTATAAAATTTTTAACATCTCAAAAAATCTTCACTAGACTCCCAAACAAAAATTCACAAAAAAGTTCCTACTTGTTGCCCGCAAGGTGACCAAGAGATGTTTCTCAATTATTTGAGATTTATTTTTTAATTGGTTTTAATTTAAATATAATTTATTAATACCTATAAATTAATTAAATAATCTTTAAAAATTTTTTTTTTCATTGGAAGGACCTAGAACACTCATTTTTAACTCTATTTGTGAGTAAATTAGTGAGAAAACCCTGCTTTCCTTCATGATCAGACATGTGTTTTTATATTTTATATATCCTTAGGTATAATAATAACTATATAAAAAAATTAAAATTTTAAGGACATCAAAATAGACCTCCATTCCAAATTTCAAGATATTTTATTTAATAAAACTCAACATATGCACTTTTTGGTGTTTCCTAGCTTGTATAATTTCATTTTTGAATGCCTATAGGTATTTTTTTTACCATTTTATTGAGTTTTATTATGCATAAAGACATAATAATTTTTATTTATTAATTTTAATAATCACTCTTATCATTTAAACAATTTTATGTGCTCAAACAAACTCTTAAATCTCTCAAAAGTGTCTTTTCTGATTGTCTCTCTCGCTTGCTTAAAACCCTGATACCTGTACTTGTGCCTTTATCCATTTTTTTTTTTAATATTTATTTATTAATGTGTATAAATATAATTTATTCATTATAATATCTCATAAAAATATTAATTTTCAATAAAAAAAACTAAAAAAATCAAACATACTACCTAAACCTGAGTCATTGGGGTTTAAGAACATCTTTCCTTATTAACAATTATTCATAAATTTAAAAAACTATAACATAAAAAAATGTATGTAATATTTATTTAATATGTTCCAATTAATCTCCCTAATACCATTTAATCTAACTCTTCTTCACCTTCATGTACCAAGTATTTAAAAATTGTCTTCACTAGCTTACCACCAGCTACTTAGAGAAATACAAGAAACCTCTGTCAAAATTTGGGATTTTGAGTTGTTTATAATAATGTTTTTGAATTTATAAATATTTTATTATTTTTTAAATATTCACTCTATGAATGGAGTCTTATTGAAAACCTGCACATAAGCAACTTTGACTAATGGTGGCAAAATTATCAACATTCTTGGTGACTTTGCTAGGATGTTTTCTTGCTAAAAACTCAAGACCAGTAACTATATCCATTGGGATATGTATTTATAAAAATATCACCAATATGAGACTATAAATTCTCACAAGAAACTAAAAAAATTATGCAAAATCACTTATTGAATTAAAAACTAAAATAACTACTAACTAAAAAAATGTCCAAGATAACACTTAGAGGAAAGTGCAAACTAAAAATACTAATTAAACATGTGAATAACATCACTTGGAGGAAGATAAAATATAATATTACTATTTATTAAACTAAAAATACACCTAGATCAAAAAAAAAAAATTAGGTCCTCTCCATGTGGTTGACAAAGATGAGGAACAAACTATTGTTTAAGTGCCATTCTAGTTGGATCAGCTCTTTTCCTGATTGTCAACCTATTTGACTCATATCTAAGTGAGTAAATTGGAGAAAACATATATATAATATAAATAAACTCATCATGTGGTTTAATACTCACCTAATATTTTTGTTCAACACTAAGAAAGTTCTCCAACATAACCAAAATTTGATTTATAGGAATAACTATAATTTAAGCATTTAGTGGCTCGGTAGAATAATGTTTTTGGATTTATATGACATCTTGAGATATTTCATCTTGATTATAAAATTTATATTCAATAGGATATTATTAAAAAATTCTTTGATAAACATCCCCTTGATCATAATTTCCTACTTTCACAACCATTTTATCAATGTATTCACAAGTAGATGTAGGCCTACAAAGACTCTCAAAGTCTTGAATCAACTTGAATTACTACCTCCATAAGTCATCAAAACCTTCTTGATCATCACTTGTATATTCTATTTAATTTTGATCCTCAAGGGATGTAATATGATCTTATTCTATGATAAATTAAAGCTCATTTAAACAACACAAGTCTTTATTATCCTGTCTTGACAAATTTTCCTCTTCACCTGCATGTTATTATTTGGCCTTATAGATAATATGTCCTCCTTAAAAAATGGATATGGTATGATGGAAATATGTTCCACCTAGTGGCATAGGAATATATATCATTATTAGTTGCTCTTTAACTTGATGCACCTAGTTAAGCTTGTTTGCTTTAATATGCTAATTTTTCAGATCTAAAGGGCTAACAATATAATCATTAGTAATTTTAGAAACCATATTAGGAAAAATTTAATCATGGTACATCTTGGGACTCATATATATCCCTTATCTTGGATCTTGTAATGCCTACAACAAGGTTCTTTGATTTACTAGGCTCACTAATTTGATTTATGACCACATGATCATTAACTTGTTAATTCACTAAGATTGCATTCGATTGTAATTGTCTATGATTCACTTATCCTTATTTCCAATATTCATTGTGTTGTCCTTATTAAAAAAATTCTCTCTCTTGTGTCATTGGAGGAATTACTATATTTTGTGTTATTGAAGCTTGATTTTATACATCATTAATATTAGAAGGCTACCAACTTGAATCTTGAATGAAATTATTTTGTATTGAAATAAGGGCCTTGGTTGAGGAAGGAGAATTAGGATTAATTGCAACATATGGTTTGGTTGGTGTAATGACTCTATGATCTTGATATAGAGGCCTATTATCTCTAAACCCTTGGTAGGGAGGTATTTTCTCTCTATATGGATGATATAGGGGATTATTATGTGCTTGATATGGCCTATTGGCTTGATATTGTTTCATTTTCAGCAAAAATAACTCATTAGTAAAAGATTATAACATACCTTTTAGTTTACCAGTCTCACTAGATTGACTATGAGGATCTTGAACTTGATTTTGAGGGGCTAGAATTTGGGCTATTATTTGTGCTTGAGGAACTATAATAGGTTATAATTATGTAAAAAATGGCATTAGAGTCCTAGGTGAAAGTTTAATAGATTGAATTAGACTATTTTTAGAATTAACAACAATCTCATAGGCATATAAGAGTGGTTTATCACTCATGGACTAAATAATTATTGAAATATCAAAATTCAAGGTTCTCAAATAGTATATAAAAGCATATTTAGGAGATGGCCTTATCATGGGAGGTATTATATTCCATGTATTATGAAATATAAGATTTAAACTAAACATAAATTCATGTGGTGTTGTCTTGATGGTAGTGAGCTACATAACAAGGGATAGATGGTCTGATTTATTTTCAAATTGTCTATAAAATATTACACTTAAATCGTCTCAATTGGTAATGTATTTTAAGGGAAGGTTCTTATACCATTGAAATTCATTTACCTTGAATGATGTAGCAAGTAAATAGATGGAAACATTCTCTTGGGTAACATGGTGAAATGAACACAAGTTAGACATATTTGATATGCTTTATGGGTGTAATTTGATTTTCACTTATAAAATATGGTAGGCTTTTGAAGGTTTAGGTTGGGATATCATCATACAAGTCCAAATTAAGAGGTTTTACATCATTAAAAGGGAAAAATATTTGATTTTTTGGGACACCCATGTTGATTTGTAGTGACTCAAGGCATGAAACTAATACTTTTAGCTACTAGAAATATCTTTTTTAGCTTCAATCTATGTCCCACTAGGCATGCCAAAAATTGTTATCACTCAGAAGTGCACTCTTGTAAAAATAGGTGCCTATTATCACTCCTAATTATATAATAACAAATATCCAAGGTTTGGGTAACCTTATGTTGGATATAACCTCCATATGAAATATTTGTTCCATTTATTACACTCACCACCTCTCTCTAAACTCTCTTAGATGGTGATTTATTGACTAGGAAAAGGGTAAAAGGAGAAATGCTAAAGCTGAAAATGGAAATAAAAATTGAAAATTAGGTGATGAAGTAAAGTTAATGCAAATTATTCCTATACTTGATACACTTTGGAAGCTATAAAACTTTCACACATTCACTTCATCTTCATATAATGACTCTTGCATTAGTATTTCACATAGAGGTCTAGATAAACACTTAAACTAACTAGAAAATAATGAATAATAGTTGAATTCACTTCCAAATTAGGTGGAAATTAGAACTATAAAATTTATATGACCTGAAATAATTTTCATTAGATTCATAAAGGTGAATAATTTAGACAAACATAGTAAAATAATACATTCACTAAGTTAAATCAATGAACATTAAGAACATACTTCATGAACAATTTGAAAATGAAGGAAAAATTAACTCTTTATTACTTCAATGGTGAGGTAGTAAAAATTTTGATCAATTTTATGTAATCCAAAGGAATAATCTCTCCATAATATTAAAAAATGAGTGCACATATAGAAATGAAGAAGAAAGAGAGAATACAAGGTAGCTCCAAAACTAGAAATGAGTCCACATGCTAGTCATAGTTCAATCTTCATCAACTGAACCTTTAACTCTAAATTCAACTCAAACTTGAACTCCAACTTTAATTAAACCAAATTAAAATGTATAATATTTGAGTATAAAATTTATTTTCCTTTAAATATGGAATGAAAGTGAGAGAGAGAGAGAGAGATATGTTTGAATGTTTTTGAAAATTTAAAGGTCCCTTGCATGCTTTGAAAGTCTTCAGTCTTGAAGAGATCTTGATATTCACTTTAGTTAACTCCTTGTGAATAGTTTGAATTATTTTTTATATTTAAATATTTTTAGTAGTTAATTAATATTTAATTTTTACTTTAGATAAATTTAATGTATATTTAAGTTTGACTGGACTTATCTTAACTTACAAATTGGAGTTTGGCTTCAGTTACCTTGTTTGTAACTTGCATGCATGTTTGAATTATTGAATTTATAAATATAAAAAAGAGGGGGAATATTAGGAGAGGAATTAAATTTTTATTATTTAATGAGTATATGTCATGAAAATGGTGCCTCAAATATTAACCAATTCTTCAACTCAACTTATTCACTTTTGCATGTTTCAAACTCCACCTTTCGAGGGCTCATTGAAGACTCTTCCTATTTTCCTTGACTTTGATAAATTTATCCCAAATGTGGCATAGAATTAAATAAAATAATTTTTATTTTAAATTATTCCTAAAATATCTCTGTTTTAGATTAAGGTAAAAATAGGTTTTGAAGGGACCCTGAAACCCTTAAACAGAATCAAAAAGATAGAGCAATAACAAGCACCAGGAAGAGCATTCCTAAAACCTACTACATGGTAGTAACAAAATAAGGTTATACCAGGATAACCTCAATAAATAGCTTATAATCAGCCCCCTAATATTCCAAGTAATGATTTAATATCTAATTTTTAGGGGTAAAATCCAAAATAGTTGCTTGCCTGCCATCGGCAATATTTTGCATATTTTCTAACTCTCTGGTTTTCTTAGTGGATTTTCTTCCAGGTTTGTCCAGAGAACCAACATCCAATTTCACCTTAAAATTTTGTTCATCTCTTTTTCCCAATTTATTCATAGTAGAATCAAAATGTTTTGCCTTAGTTTGCTGGTCCTTTTTACTGCTTCTTGTTTCTACCCCCTTAGTATTGGTCTTTTTTCAGCCCTTTTTCATTGTTTTAGAAATTTCTTTAATTTTTATCCATTATCATTCATATTTAGCTCATTCAAAGGGAAATCATTATCACCTAGAATCTCCTTAGACTGAGAAAAAATAAAGTCTCCCTCCTCTAATTTATTTCCAGCTTTAGCCAAGAATTCACCTTCCTCTAACACCGTTTTGTCATCAACATCTCTCCGTCGATCTTCTATCCTTTGATAGGAGACAATTTGTTTTGATAGATCTATCAAATCATCTATTCTTTGTACAGGTTTTATGGTCTCTGATTGCAGCCCATGTCTTTCTTTCACATAATTTTCTTTCTCAAAATAAAGCTCTTTATCCACCTCAGTTTGTATAACATTAGGATCTTCAAAAGAAGGCTCTTTATCCACCTCAGCATGTAGAGCTTTAACATCTTAATTATTCTATTGTTCTTATTGATGATCTTCTTTGGGTTTCCATACTTTCTTTTGCTGAACCTTGGTCTTTCTCCCATCCAGAACACTGCTAGGATAATTTTTGCTTTTGTAAGGACAATTTCTGACCAGATGCCCCTATTTATTACAAGCATATCAAGAGTTGGGAAAGTATTCAAAAAAAATCCCTTGATTTTTTTTCCCAACTTTGATATTAGATCCACTTTTTCTGGAAGATGATTCAGATCTGCCACTTTAACATAATGTTTGGCACTCTGAAGTTTGGATCTGGTAGCTATTGCATTATCCAATGCCACATGTTCACCAAAAGAAATGGTAATACCTTTAAAAATGTCCTCATGCCAAAACTCTAACAGGAGGCCAGGAAGTCTTACCCAAATGGGAGTGGATAAGAAAAAAGAATCTGAGAGATCCATGTTAGGCTCCCATTTTTTAATGGTAAGAGAACATTTACCAAAAGACCATGGTCCTCCACGTAGAACCATATTCATGTCTTCCTTACAGTTGAATATAAATGAGAAGAAACCATTCAACATTGGTGCCATATCTACCTCTCCTCAAATAACCCATTTCCTTTTAACCATTTTTGTAAGAGATTCTAGATTTGGTCTTGCTCCTAGAAATTTACCCACTAGAGTGAAATCCATTGAAGACATAGAAAAATCTATTAAAGGATCTGGAATAAAAACTTGAAACTCACCTTTTTCTCAACAAGACTTAGTAGTCACCGGCGGGAAAATATATTTTCCATTGGGTTAGGAGTGCATTTTATGATGATAATAACAACTCTCCATACTGGTTCTTCTTAGATATGTCTATCTTCTATAACTTGACAAGCTTTTTGAATGCACAATGAGAACCTAAAACTTGATGAATTTAAATTATTTGATTATTTAAGGAGTATAAATATTATTTTAACATAATCACCATGGTGGCATAGACCTTTAAAAAAATCAACTCCAAACTCCATGTATAACTTCAAAAAATGTTCTTTTATTCTCTTTAGGCCTCAAGAAACCCTAATATGGATTAGAGGGTATAAAATGAGTTATATACATCCAAAAAACTCATAATATTTTAATTGTATAGGTATTAATGTAATATACATAAAAAAATTTAAAATATCTAAAAAATTTCACCAAACTCCCAAACAAAAATTCATAAAAAGTGCCTACTTGTTGCCTGAATGATGACTTGGAGATGTTTTTCAATGATAGGACCCTATTTTTAATTATTTTTAATTTAATTAGAATATATTAATACCTTTAAATAAATATTAAACACTTTAAAATCATTTTCTATCATTAGAATGACCTGAAACATTCATTTTTAACTCTATTTGTGAGCAAATTAGTGAGAAAACCATGATTTCAGTCATGATCAGACCTATGTTTTCACATTTTATATATTATAAGACAAAATAAATATATTAATATAATTTTAAAAATTAAAATAAATAAAAATAGACATCAATATCAAATTTTGAGATATCACATATAATAAAACTCAAAATATGCACTTTTTGGTGTTTCCTAGCTTGTGTAATTTCATTTCTAAATGCCTAGAGGTCTAAGTTTTTCCATTTTATTGAGTTTTATGAGGCATAAATAACTCATTATTTTTAAATTATAACTCTTTAATAACCCATCTCAAAATTAAAACCATTGGATATGCTCAAACAATCTCTTAAATATCTCAAAAAGTGCATTTTCTAATTATCTCTCTTGTTAGCTTAAAACCCTAATACTTGTATCCTTTGTCTTTCTCCATTTTTTGACTTAAAATTTTGATTTAGGAAGTTTTAATTCCAAATAATATATCAAAATTTTTTTTTATGACAAAGAACTCAAAAATACAAACATACTACCTAAAATCAATCCATTGATATTTAAGAACAGTTTTAGAACACTTTTCCTTCTTAACGATTATTCATAAAGTTATGCACATGTCCCATAAAACCAATTAATCAAATATTTAAGTCATAGATAACCAAATCTTATTCACCTTCAAGTACTGAACATTTAAAAATTATCTTCACTAGCTTGCCACTAATTAGTTAGAGGAATTAGAGCAATAAAAGAAAGTCTTGTCAAAATTTGGAGTTATGAATTTTTTCTAAGCATGGTTTTGAATATAATAATGTTGTATATTTTTTTTTAAAACCTTTTTAAATCTTCACTCTATAAATGGAGTCTTATTAAAAACTTGTATATAATTAACTTTGACTAATGGTGGTAAAATTATCAATAATTACCTCATTAAAATTACAAGTTAATTTAGTGAATTATTAAAAAAACTTGAAAAATATGATATAAAACACATATTTATTACAAACACTAACATGATATGATAAAATTAGTATATAAAATATTATCATTACTAACATGCGTCAAGTGATCAACTAACATACAATGCAAAATACTTATCTTATATATAATTGAGAAAATAATATTCTTATTTTTCATTATTAATATTTGAGTAAAAAAAACTTTAAATTAACAATCTTGATATTAAGGTTATAATGAAAAACCATCCAAATTCAACAAAGTAATGAAATATAGTAAGAAATAATCAAAATACAAATTATACTCTTGAATGATATAAATGGGTTGGCCAAATATTAAAAATACTTAGTCAAATAACAAAAAATCATCTTATGTCAACTCTATTTCTGAAAAAATATTCATTTTATTTCCATTTAAGTTCTTCATTGATTATTGTTTTTAAAACTTACATGGTTTAAATTATAAATAATTACATATCATAACATAGAAACATGAGTAAGTGAAAAATATATCTTTATGTAAATTATAGGTAAATAATAATTATTATTTTGAAATGTAATTTAATTGTATTGTAACAAAAATAAATGTATATATAAAAATGATTTTTAAATTGTTTACATTGTCCTTTATTCAAATATTAAACAAAATGAATGCATAAAATTTTATATGTTTTTGCTAGGTGTGAAAATCATTAAAAATATTATAAAAAATAAAAAAACTAACATAAATTAGAATATCTTATCAAGATCCTAAAATACTTTTAAAAAGAAGTTCACATAATCCTGCCATACTATGTTGAGAAACTAAACCATTTTATGACATTTAAATATTTAAATAGTACTACAATTATTCTAAATGTCTAGGCTTCAAAGTAGTAACATTTTTTGTTTTAGATATTAAAGTTTTAAAATATATAAAGCAAAAATTTAATCATATATTTTTTTTTAAATAATAAATATTATTATTAACATTCAAAAACCCATAAAACATTTTGTTATGTAATAAAAAACTCAAAAATCAAGAAAATGATTATCTCAAATATTATACCGCATTATAATAACTCTTTTAGAATTGAAAATGAATTCCCTTTTGTTTCACACCAAGAAACAAAACATTAGGATTTCAAAATAATCAAAAGTTTAAAAAACTATAAGCATTCAAGAAAAAAATATCGGTGGTAACAAAGATGTGACTTCTATTCAAGCATTTTGAATTCTAAATATACGTAGATTATATATAGATTAAGTTTTAGTCTCAAGGAAGGGTTCGTATCTAATGTAGTTTTTGGTCGATGTCCTATTTACTCCTTCCAATGGCTTATTTTTTCCAACCTACAGTTTTTGGGCTTCTTTGTTCCTTGTTATTTTGCACTGCCTAGTGTTAGAACATTTAAATATATGAGCATGGATCCAGTGGTGTGTCTTTCATTGAAAAATGGTTTATGGATCTTATCATGTGTTGTTACCCCCAAGTGAGAAATTTTGGTTAAATTTTATCTAGATCAAATCTAATCCCCTCTTTACAACCCTTCTTCCTAGGAGTGATTCATATGGATGAAGGTGATATATTATATTATGGATTTTGTGAGCCTTGTTGGCCTTTCATTTTAAATATTTGGGGAACAAAGGCTTTTTGGTCCATTTGTGTGGGTGAGGCTTATCTAAGTTTACGAACTTGTTTCAACTAAAGATATAATTTAAAATTATGCTACTATTTATGGAGTCTTCCTTCTTGGGGAACATTCGATGTTATAGGCTTATTTTTTTGGTAGTTTTATCTTGTGGAGCTCACAGTGTTTTAATATTATATTTTTCAATAGGCAATTTTCAAGTATTTTTCAACCAAGTTTGTGCTTTAGTTATAACTTTAATATTTTTTATGGATTTAAATGTGTGTTATGGCCTTGAGGGCAATATTGGCATTGCCTCTATTACGTAGATGTTTAAATATTCAAGATCTTATGGATTCTTTTTGATATTGAATTCTCTTGTGAAGCTCATAGTGTAATAAAACTTTCTCACTCAATATGTTTGTTTCTACTAGATCATGTATTTCATTGCTAATATTTTATGAAAATGGGTTTGATTATGGATGATTTTTAGTTCAATGTTTCTTATGACCTTGAGTTAAAGGAACAATGAGCCTTCATTAAGGAAAATTGATGTAAGATTATTATTTTCAACATTTTATATGTTATTGAGTTTGCGTTGAAGTTATCATATTATTATGGATCTTTACAATGATGAGTAGGCTCTGATTAATGATAATTTACTAGTCTAATAAACATTTCATTATAGTCTTATTATTCATGCTTTTTTTGCCTTGATTTTTATTATTGTCTAATGAGATTTTTTGAATATCCCTTTTTATTCTTGATTAATAATTTTGGTAAAAAATATTTTTCCAATTCATAGCTTTAGTCAAAAATATTTACCCTCAATAAAAAAATATAAACATTCAAAATACAAAAAATATTTCACATTACAACTATATTGAAATGTCAAACCTAAAATTTAAACTATGTTAGAAGAAAATAATAATATCATTTTTTACATTGAAAACCACAAAAATATTGTATAAAAAGTGATATTCTCAAATTATTATGCCTGCTCTTCACCAAATCAATAAACATATTTTTGTTTAATTAAAAAGTAGCATCACTTACTTTCACAATATAAAAACTAAAAATCTCTTCATGCAATATTTATCGACCATATAAAATTAATAACTAACTATTTAATTCATAAATAAATATCGTGATCTTAAAAATTAGGGTTTTAATAATATTTTTGAAAACAAAAATAAAAAATTTTAAGATTCAGAAAATGACAAGTATTTTTATTTTAAAGAAAAAAAAACTAAACCCAAAATATCTATAGTCTAAAAAAAAATTAAATATATATAATCACTTCAAACTTATTTCTTATTTTCATGCATAAAATACATAAATTAGAACATCTATATTTACCTCAAAACCTAACTAAAAGTCTCACTACTCTTTCTATTTACAACTTTTAAAATAAAATTTAGAGCATATATATTCATACAAAACTCAAAAATAATAATATTTTCTTATCCATGCAAAACACTTTGTCAAAATACCATCAATCGAGACATCTTTAATTTTAATATTGAAATGATATAAAATTATAAACCATTCTTATCAAATAAAAATCTAAAAACCCATGAGTTATTTCCCATCTAATGATCACTAGATAGAATCTGGGATATTTACCAAATCAAAAATTCATTTCAATTAGTTATTATTAAAATTTGAAACTAAAAGGAGTGTGAAGTTCTTACCTTAGCATTGAATGCATATTGTGAACAATTTGGATATTTTAGCATTAATGGAAATCACATATTTTTTTACTATTTTAGAATACGAAACATATGCCAAAGTGATAATGAAATACATACCTACAACTTAAACCATTTTTATTTATATACCATGTTAAGGTTCGATGTTATTACCAATTTAAAGGTCACAATGACATTATTTTGGAATTTATTTATCTTTACATTCAAAATTATAAGAGGGTAAATTATTTGCAAGGCTAAATATCAATGTGAATATGTATACATTTCGATAGATTTGAAAATATTTATAAAATTTGATTACATCATTTATTTATTTTTGAAATAATAAATATTATATATATTGTTAGGAACCCCATGGGAGCACAATTGATTACCATATATAAGCAACTTAAGATGCGGAATTAACCAGAAGTAACAAGTAACTAGAAACCAGAAACAACATGGAATATGAGAGACAATACACAACTTGTATTAATACTCATCCAAAAAAGAATACAATAAAGAGATGCCACACTCTTCCACCTTATAGAGGCTTCCCACAGCTCAAGTGTATAGTACTTATTTTCTCAAATCTCTCTCTATTACGGTCCCAACACACAACTCAAACACAGAGTTGGTGTTCACCTCCAACCAGTCAGTATCCACTACTACTAGTACACCAGTGCTCCACGCACTCCAAGTACTCAATTTTACTTCAAGTAGATCTCCCAAGAACTGCAACAACTTACAACCCAATGATCTTACTTATGGAAGGAACTGTCTTGCCTTCCTCTTGCTCTAGACCGAGTACACACTGTACTCCAATTAGATTCCCACCTGATCCTACTTCCTGTTGTGTTGATGTCCTCCCTAATCTTGCACACCTGCAAATCAATCTAGTTCTACACATCTACAAACCTGGATCTCGCACCCACATAAACTTGTAGATCAATGATCTTACTTACCATGCAGATCTCCTAATGTAGTCATGCACACCTATTGACAAAGATCATACATACATGAAGAATCCTTTTGATTATCCAAAACCAGCACCCACACTTGGCACTACTATGGAATTAGGAGGAACACCCTTGCTCACTTCACACACAAAAGGAGCTAACTTTGCTCAAATCAAACTAGAATGCCTTACAATACAGCCCATGAGTCTATTATATAGATCTCATGCAAATAATAAATAGACACCTAATTACAATAATTAGATCCACAGCTTTGAGTCTAAAATTGGCTCTCATCATGCAAACAACCGGTTCGTTAACTAACTGTCCATAACACTCACAGTTCTGAACCACACAGGTGACTGACATTGGTCCTTGTTTGATTGGAGGTGATCGACACTGGCCGATCCCTGACCGATGTCAGTTGCTCTTCCTATCTAATCCTATCGACGTTGGTTAGCCTGACCAACATTGGTGTCTATGACACTTCAGCAACCTCCTCCAACCTCCTCCATGTTTGCATCAGTGAAGCTTTAGCTCCATAACCTAACAATCTCCCACTTGGAGATAAACAACTACATTGTACCTATACCTGTACCCCATCTAATTTATTTCCTTGCTTGTATCTCTCTTCAAGATCAATCTTGAAGACCACCCACCACACAACTTGTGGTGCACCTCCTATCATCCAAGTAACCTACCACATCCGAACCTACAAACCCATGTAGTGAAGTCCTGACCCTACATAGCATGTATACCTGTTATTGGTCCCTCTCAAATACCTGAGAACCCACTTCCTTGAATTGGCTCCTAACTCTCTGACAACACCCACTACTTGGGTAAACTCAGGTCTATACCAGACCTCATGTGATTTCAGACACTAAACTGTCTAGCCCTTGGTGTGCTCTGGTTCTACATCCTACGTAATGAACCTCACAAACACCTGATTCACATCAACTCCCACTGGAGACAAAATCAACTTGTGATCTTCCATGTCTCTCATGCCAAAGAATTTTGCTGCTCTAAATTCCTCATGACATGCCACTGAACTAACCTTACCCTTAGCTCAGCAAAACCCTATATGTACAAACCTGCTAGCTAGCATACTATCCACATACAATAATAGGATAATGTCATGACCATCATCCACCTAGTAAGACAAACATAATGGTTACAATGACATTGACTAAAGCCCAGCTTTGTCATCTACCTATCAAAATCTGTACTACTATCCTGCAGCTTCCTCAAGACCATATGCCCTGGCCTTCCATCTCACGTGTCCATTCTCTCTATTCTTTAACCAAGGTATCCATTCATCTCAGTGCTTTTATACTAGTTGGAAACCTTACCAAATCTCCCATTTGGTCCTGTAACTTGTCATGCCATGCTCCCACTATTTCCTGGATCCTTCCTACTCTACAGTTAGCAACTAGTATAAAGAAGAGTAACAATGAATTTGAGGCTTACTTACCACTTTTAGTCCTCCATATGGGCGTTTGAGACTCTTTGATAGCTTGATGTTTGCCCAAAATCCATTACAGTGACCAACCTCGGTCACCACACAATCTACATCCAATCGACGTCGGTTCCCATGCAACTGTCCCTAACTACCGACCCCACTGACATCGGTGTCTACCTACTGCCGATGTCGGTCCTCCTGACCGATGTCAGTCTTACTGTCTCCAACGTCATTCCTCCTGACTGACGTTGGTCTTACCCTGCCCGACACCACCAGCTCTGGTCTACACATGACTGACATTGACATCTGTCTGTTCAACCCTGGTTCTTCTTGACTGACACTAGTACCTGTGTATGCTTGTGAGTGATGACTTTTTACCTGTGAGCTCCTTTGAATCAAAACCCATGTCTAAACTACCCTGCTCAAAAGTATCCAGCCCCATCCATTGGTCTCCATCTATCATCTCCTCTAAGAACACCAAGGCTTTCTAGTTCTTAAGTCTATCAAACACATATGTCTTCCACTTAAGAACATGCATCTCCTTCTTGCTCATGTGACCAAGCCTACAAAGCCACGTATTCACAATAGAAGAAGAGTTAGTAATATAAGCAAGTAGATAAAGAGTACTTACTTTCTTACCACTCACTAATTATAGTGCATCCTTTGTGAGAGTTCTTCTGCATCTCTCATCACCCAACATTCTTGAAGCAATTAGCCACATCTCCAAGACAAGGACCTGCATGACTTTCTTCAACACCCATGTGTTGGCCACCTACAATTTCAGCAACACTTCCCCTTTGCCAATAATATGACAAGGCTCATCAACCCCTCTACTTAAGGCTGCATGGAAAGAGGCAATAAAATCTATTAACCAAGATTCAACTTTATCCAGAGCATCCTATGCAACAACACCTACAACATCTGCTTCTTCATGCTGATCTGCTACCAACCAACAATCTTTATTTACCTGATCTTTCTTTCCATAACACCGTAAGTGACCATTTGTGCTATTCAGTTTCTCCATTCATAGCTTACTTTCTTCTGTTGTTGCTATACTCCCACTCAATCAGAAACCCCTAAGAGTGACCTGTAACCAAACACAAAACCTTCTCCCTACAACCTTAGCTCTGATACCAACTGTTAGTGGTATCAAGCTATGAGCCAACAACCTCACTCTAATACCAACTTTTAGGAACCCAATGGAAGCACAATTGATTACCATATACAAGCAACTTAAGATGCAGAATCAACCAGAAGTAATAAGTAACTAGAAACCAGAAACAACATGAAATATGAGAGACAATACACAACTTGTATTAATACTCATCCATAAAAGAATACAATAAAGAGATGCCACACTCTTCCACCTTACAAAGGCTTCCCACACCTCAAGTGTACAATACTTCTTTCCTCAAAGCTCTCTCTCTTATGGTCCCAACACACAAATCAAACACAGAGTTGGTGTTCACCTCTAACTAGTTAGTATCCACTACTGCCAGTACACCAGTGCTCCACACACTCCACAAGTGCTCCACACACTCCAAGTACTCAATTATACTTCAAGTAGATCTCCCAAGAATTGCAACAACTTGCAACCCAATGATCTTACTTATGGAAGGAACTGCCTTGCCTTCTTCTCTTGCTCTAGACTAAGTAAACACCATACTCCAAGTAGATCCCACTTGATCCTACTCCTTGTTTTGTTGTTGTCCTCCCTGATCTTACACACCTATAAATCAATCTAGTTCTACACACCTGAAAACCTAGATCTCCCACCCACATAGCAGATCAATGATCTTACTTACCATGTAGATCTCCTAACATAGCCATGCACACCTGCTGACAAAGTTCATACATACATGAAGAATCCTTCTGATTCTCCAAAACCAACACCCACACTTGGCACTACTATGGATCTAGGAAAAGCACCCTTGCTCACTTCACACATAGAAGGAGCAAATTTTTCTCAACTCAAACTAGAATGCCTTACAATACAGCCCATGAGTCTATTATATAGATCTCATGCAAACAATAATTAGACACCTAATTACAATAATTAGATCCACAACTTTGAGTCTAAAATTGGCTATCATCATGAAAACAACTGGTTCATTAAGTAATTGTCCATAACACTCAAAGTTCCAAACTACATAGGCGACCAACGTCAGTCCCTGTCTACCTGGAGGTGACCGACGCTGGCCGATCCCTGATCGATGTCAGTTGTTCTTCCTATCTAATCCTGCTGATGTCGGTTAGCCTGATCGATGCTGATGTTTGTGATACTTTATCAACCTCCTCCAACCTCCTCCATGTCTACATTAGTGAAGCTTTTAGCTCCACAACCTAACAATCTCCCACTTGGAGATAAATACTTGCACTATACCTATACTTGTACCCCATCTAATCTATTTCCTTGCTTGTATCCCTCTTCAAGATCAATCCTGAAGACCACCCACAACATAACCTGTGGTGCACCTCCTATCATCTGAATAACCTGCCACATCTGAACCTACAAACCCATGTAGTGAAGTCTTGACCCTGCATAACATGTATACCTGCTACTGGTCCCTCTCAAATACCTGAGAACCCACTTCCCTGAATTGGCTCCTAACTCTCTGATAGCACCCACTGCTTGGGCAAACTCAGGTCTATACCAAACCTCCTGAACTATCTAACCCTTGGTGTGCTTCGATTTTGAATCCTAAGTAATGAACCTTGCCAACACTTGATTCACATCAGCTCCCACTGGAGACAAAAATAACCTGTGATCTTCCATGTCTCTCATGCCAAAGAATTTCGCTACTCCAAATTCCTCATGACATGCCACTGAACTAACCTTACCCTTAGCTTAGCAAAACCCTATATGTACAAACCTGCTAGCTAGCATACTATCCACATATGATAATAAGATAGTGTCATGACCATCATCCACCTGGTAAGACAAATACAATGGTTACAATGACACTGACTAAAGGCCTGCTTTGTCATCTACCTATCAAAACCTTTACCACTATCCTGAAGCTTCCTCAAGACCATATGCCCTGGTCTTCCATCTCACGTGTCCATTCTCTCTATTCTTTAACCAAGGTATCCATTCATCTCAGTGCTTTCATACCAGCTGGCAACCCTACCAAATCTCTCATTTGGTCTTGCAATCTGTCATGCCATGCTCCCACTATTTCTTGGATCTTTCCTACTCTATAGTCAGCAAATAGTATAAAGAAGAGGAACAATAAATTTGAGGCTTACTTACCACTTTCATTCCTCTATATAGGCATTTGAGACTTCTTGATAGTTTACTGTTTGCCCAAAATTTGTTATAGTAACTGACCTCAGTCACCACACAATCTGCAATCGACCAACATCGGTTTCCATGCGATTGTCCCTGACTATCGACCCCACTAACATCAGTGTCTACCTACTACTGATGTCGGTCCTCCTGACTGACGTCAGTCTTACTGTCACTGACGTCGGTCCTCCTGACTGACGCTGGTCTTACCTTGTCTGACACCAATGGCTTTGGTTTGCACATGACTGACATTGACATCTGTCTATTCAACGTTGGTTCTTCTTGACTGATGCTGGTACCTGTGTATGCCTGTGAGTGATGACTTTTTACCCATGAGCTCCTTTGAATCAAAAACCATGTCCAAACTACCCTGCTCAGAAGTATCCAGCCCCATCCACTGGTCTCTGTCTGTCATCTCCTCCAAAAACACCAAGGCTTTCCAATTCTTAAGTCTATGAAACACATCTGTCTTCCACTTAAGAACATGCATCTCCTTCTTGCTCATGTGACCAAGCCTACAAAGCCACGTCTTCACAATAAAAGAAGAATCAGTAATATAAGAAAGTAGATAAAGAGTACCTACTTTCTTACCACCTACTAATTATAGTGCATCCACTATGAGAGTTCTTATGCATCTCTCATCACCCAACTTTCCTAAAGCAATTAGCCACATCTCCAAGACTAGGACCTACATGACCTTCTTTAAAACCCATGTGTTGGCCACCTACAATTTCAGCAACACTTCCCCTTTGCCAATAATATGACAAGGCTCACCAACCCCTCTACTTGGGGCTGCATGGAAAGAGGCAACAAAATCTATTAACCAAGATTCAACTTTATCTAGAGCATCCTATGCAACAACACCTACAACATCTGCTTCTTCATGCTAATCTGGTACCAACCAACAATCTTTATTTACCTGCTCTTTCTTTCCATAACACCGTAAGTGACCATTTGTGCTATTTAATTTCTCCATTCTTAGCTTACTTTCTTTTGCCATTGTTATACTCCCACTTAATTAGAAACCCCTGAGAGTGACCTATAACCAAACACAAAACCTAATCCCTACAACCTTAGCTCTGATACCAACTATTAGTGGTATCAAGCTATGAGTCAACAACCTCGCTCTGATACCAACTGTTAGGAACCCCATGGAAGCATAATTGATTACCATATACAAGCAACTTAAGATGCAGAATTAACCAGAAGTAACAAGTAACTAGAAACCAAAAACAACACAGAATATGAGAGACAATACACAACTTGTATTAATACTCATCTAGAAAAGAATACAATAAAGAGACACCACACTCTTCCACCTTACAGAGGCTTCCCACACCTCAAGTGTATAGTAATTCTTTCCTCAAAGCTCTCTCTCTTACAGTCCCAACACACAACTCAAACACAGAGTTGGTGTTCACTTCCAACCAGTCAGTATCCACTATTGCAAGTACAACAGTGCTCCACGCACTCCAAGTACTCAATCATACTTCAAGTAGATCTCCTAAGAATTGCAATAACCTACAACCCAATGATCTTACTTATGGAAGGAACTGCCTTACCTTCCTCTATTGCTCTAGACTAAGTACATACCGTACTCTAAGTAGATCCCACCTGATCCTGCTCCCTGTTGTGTTACTATCCTCCCTGATCTTGCACACCTACAAATCAATCTAGTTTTGCACACCTACAAACCTGGATCTCGCACCTACATACACTTGCAGATCAATGATCTTACTTACCATGTAGATCTCTTAATGTAGCCATGCACACCTGTTGACAAAGATCATACATACAAGAAGAATCCTTCTGATTCTCCAAAACTAACACCCACACTTGGCACTGCTGTGGAACTAGGAGGAACACCCTTGCTCACTTCACACACAGAAGGAGCTAACTTTTCTCAACTCAAACTAGAATGCCTTATAATACAGCCCATGAGTCTATTATATAGATCTCATGCAAACAATAATTAGAAACCTAATTACAATAATTAGATCCATAGCTTTGAGTCTAAAATTGGCTCTCATCATGCAAACAACCAGTTCATTAACTAACTGTCCATAACACTCATAGTTCTGAACTGCACAGGCGACCGACATTGGTCCCTGTCTACTTGGAGGTGACTGACACTGGCTGATCCCTGACCGATGTCAGTTGCTCTTCCTATCTAATCCTGCCGATTTCGGTTGGCCTGATCGACACCGGTGTTTGTGACACTTCAGCAACCTCCTCCAACCTCCTCCATGTCTGCATCAGTGAAGCTTTTAGCTCCATAACCTAACATGTATCATATGAAAGAAAGTTAAAATACACATTAAAAACTATTTTCAAATTTTATTGAAACTAAAAAAAAAACTTATTTTTTATGATTTTTTAAATTAACAAAAACAATTCTAAACTTGAAATATTTTTATTTGAATTATAATCCAGTTGAAAGATCAAATCATATCTTTTAGGATATCTTCATATTTCAAATGTTAGATAGTTTCCATGTCAAATAAAAAACATTTAAAATATCAATTTTAAATTCATAATCCTATTATTTTTATATTATATCCTTGAATGAATGTACAAAATATTTAACTATAATAGAAGTTAATCAAATGTACAAATATGATAAATAAAATAAAAATTCATTAGATCATAAAAAATGAAAGTGAGATATGCATGTTGGCCCTCACAAAAAAACATGTTAGGTTATAAGGAGTGACAAAGTTTAGAGTTATATTAATCAAGAAATAAAGTTTTTAAATGGATGGAAAATTTTGCAATAACACTGGTGACCTTTTTGGCCAATTTCCATTGTGAATCTAGGGTATAAAATGAAAATTATTTTTTTTAGTTTAGAAGTACAAAATAGGTAAAATTTATTCTTAAGTTACTAATACCAAACAATTTACTAATTTTCATACAATAGGGATGAATTATTTGGCTAGCAGGACACAAAGAAAGGGAAATGAATAACATGGATGTTTGGGTTTGAAAGATAGTGTTACAATAGTATATTACAAAAAGTCTAATAATAAAATATACATTTAAATATCTAATAATAATTATCAAATATTTATATATTGAATACTAAAACAAGTTTAAGAATATAAAATAATTGATTAAGTAAAGAATATTCAAAATGTCATGCTTGAATTATTTTTTTATCTTGAAGAACTAGGTACATTCATACAACTGTTGATGAGGATTATTTTAAAAATATAGTAAGAAAAAATATATATATATAGAAACCAAAGGAAATGAACTGGAAGAAAACCATAATTAAAAAAATAGATTAATAATAAAAATGTTTTTAAAGATGGCCATTTATTGTATGGCACATCTAATTTTTGTCTAAATCTTACAACTGGAAAATATTTCTTCTTTCTAAAATAGTAATTTTATATGAACTTATCCATAATTTATCAAATTTATGATATTTTATAGGGTATTCATATGCCCTATCCCAAAATAGAATAAAATCACCAATCTTAATAACTTTGTTTGAGACCTTATAAAAATAAAATTATTAAGTTTTTATTTGCCCTTTTGAAATTTTTGTAGTACCATATATTTTGCTTTATCTAAGGTTAGAATATTATCCAACCATTTTTATAAGGCATCAATATTTTAAGAGGCATATTACAAGGTAGTTTTTGTTATATAATTTGTAATTTGGTTGATATAGTGGATTTAATTTAGTTCATAAGTAAGAATCAAGGGTGAATATCCATCTAGACTTTAACCAAGTATAGTTAGCTCAAAGGGATTCAAACAATTTTGCTTACCAATTATGATTATTATCATAAAATATTTTATTCATAATCAAAATCATATTTAGTAGATTCAAACTACCTATTCCATTAAGGATAACACTTAGATGAATGACTTGAAATGATTGAACAATGGATTAAAAACTTGATGTATTCATTTAAAATGAATTGAGGACAATTTTAAGAAATAAAAAAAATATCTCATTTAATGAATATTTAATCAAGAATGACTAGATTTAAGGGCATAATAGGGAGTCTATATCTTCTTTCGAAAAAATGACAAGGTATACAAAATCAATCTAAATGAAAAGTGTCCTTTAAGAAAGTTTTATAATAATAAACATGTAAAACTTTATGTGATATATTTTTTAAATAAAAGTATTAATCACAACTACCTTCATGAAAACTTATAAGAATGTATTCAATTTGATTATGTGTTAGGTGCCTTAACAAAAATCTATTTTTATTTATAAAAAATTAAGTAATTTTCTAGTAAAACAAGTTTCAAGACATGTAATCTAAGATCTTTTTACTATCTTTTATCAAATGAATATGGAAAAATAGTTTTTTTTTTTTTTAAAAAAAAATGTTCATGATACTAGTTATCTTGAGAAAAAAACAACCCCAATCTTTTATTTCTAAGCCAATGTTAAACTTATTTACAATTTCAGAAACTTTCATGGGTTTAGAAATTAATTTTTACTTGTACCTTATCATATATGGTAATAAATACTATTTTAATATCCGAAGTTACATTTTTAGCAAGGTGTTTACCGATATCACTATCTTTGATAATCTTGAAAGTTTCAAATTCAAGGTCAAATTTATAAATTTTGAATATCCATTTATTGAATCTTCCATAAATCATGGGTTGTTTAAGTAAAATGGAAAACACAAAGACCTTAGAATGCATAATTAATTTGTTTCTTATTATAAAATAATTTGATTTTACTAAGGCTAAAATTAGAGAAAGAATAATTTTGTAAATTAAAATATATTTGGTTTTAGTATTTTTGTGTTTTGTTAGAATTTGGAATTAGTTAGTGTATTAACTCTAAATAAGATAAAATGAGTAAAAATATATAAAATATAAAATAATATACACTTAGTATGATGAAAATAAAGTATTGAAATGGATGAAGTATGAATAAATGAAAGAAACTAAATATAAACATCAAAAGAAGACTTAGTTATTTTGTGCCTATAGGTTGATTGTGTGAAACTAAAAGAGTTTGTAAGTGATAAATAAAATCTGATTATGCGTGTACACCAAAAAAACAATTATCACTAATCAGGGTCACGATGTACTATAATGTGGTAAGATTGATTAAAACTAATGTCCTCTATGTGTAGATCTTGTATTCTACAAAAAATAAATAAAATTAGTGCACAATTATCTATGTCCACTTTTAATACAGATGTATGCATAAATTTGACCTTAGTTTATCCATAGATGACCTAAAAATGACTTATTTAAAGTTGAGACCCTAATAGGATTTGCAATATTAAAAAACTAAAAAGTGAAATGAGAGTGTAATGAGCTGATTAATCACACCCATGATGATTAATTATTGTCCATGTATCTGACACTCCAAAGAGGAAAATCAATCCCATGTAGTTCTCTCAATTAGAGTGCTTAGTTAAATTATGATCTATTTACTACATGTATGTATCTAGAGATGGCTTGAATACTTGATAACACTTTTCTTGACTTAGATAGTATATATTATTGACTTTACCAAAGGTTAATTCAAGTGAATGAAATTTAATTTGGATAGAATGGGGAAGGTTTTATCAGTGTGAAAGAGCATGAGTGTGCCTCAATCTTGAAATTACAAAATGATAGAATAAGTGACTTAGATGTGCCTTTATAGAAATCCAAAATGGGAGACTTCATGCTGCATATCCTAAAAATGAATACCGATATGTAATGAAAGGTCTAACTTTGTAAAATATTTACTACAAGAGGGAAAATACAAGATCAACCCATAAGGATAAAATAAGCTAGTTGGTCTCATCCCCTATAGGTTGTTCTATCTTAGGAAGGGTACACTTCATTTTAGAAACTAGAATTTACATACAGATGCTTAGAGAAATTTTAAATGATTAAACACATTTATATAGGTGTAAAATAATGTTTTTTAAAGGGATAGATCCATATAAGTACTTAAGAGTGATTTAGATAAATCAAGATATATTAAATGATCAAATAAATTAAAATAAATGTGGCCAAAACTAACAATATTATGTATTCATGATCAAATTTTAGTATCTACATTTACTTCTACCAAGTATATAAATGAAATTACTAGAGTAAAATGAAATATGTATGTGAATGTGTATAATTTTTTATATAATATTATACTTAATTTATGAAATGATTTTATAACTTATGCAAAATATCATGAGGTAGTAATGTTGTTCATTTAAAATTTATAAAAAGCTTGAACTTTTAAAATTACAAAACTTGAAAATAGAAAAAAAAAGGTATAATACACTAATATGTGTGAAATCAATGTTCATTTTTATAACTTTGATTAAAGATGATGATTTTTTGAAGCATTAGAGAATTGGCTCTTCCTATAAATCACTTGGAGAAATTGGTTCCTTTATTGAACCGATGGATAATTTAGGGTGACTAAGACCCAATTAGATCAGACATGGATAAAAAATAGAACCCATTAAGGGACATAGAAATGTAAATTTTCACTATTGGTATTTTTAAACCCAAGGTAGAAACACATTGGAATTCATAATGAATTCATAGGCTATAATTTTTTAGGGTGATCAATATCCAAGTTATGTATTATACACTTTAACTAGAATCAACTACTGTAGATGGCATATAGATTCAATTATAACTTTGTTCCTTAATTCTTGTATGAATGATCAATAGATAATGTTGAAAATCCAATCTCATTTCATTACCATGGATGGAAAGTAGTATTGAAATTATGACATGAATTTGTATCATGCCCCATGTTATATATGTGAGATCTATAACTATATATAGATGTAAAATTTGTTTTTTTTTAAAAACTTGTAAATGAATCTATTTCATTCACCTTAACTATATGGATTTGTATTTTATTACTATAATGTGAGTGAATATGCAAGGTATATTCCCCAATAATCTAAACCAATAATTTATTTTAAATAATTTTAGATTTTTTTAATACGTATTTTGTACTCAAAATTGATTTATGCTCATAAATGTTTATCTTTGTATGAAAATCCCCCTTTTGAGGTGAGGAATGTATCCTGAAAGTCACTCATCTAAAAAAAAAATATAACTGTATCAATATGTAATAATTGAATAATGTAACATATGATAAAGAACATGTCATCATATTAAGATATATATCATTCAAAATATGTATGTAACATATGAGGCAAGACTTAAAGTCTTAAATCTAGATAACTTTATCAATGATGCTCATTGTACTGGTTGTGATAGAAGAAGCTTATGAAATAGTTAGTTCATGATATGAATAATGGAAATTATAAAAATAAATAGGATTAAACGTCACACAAAAATAACAAGTGCAATGCCAAAAAATATGGCTAAGGTTTGCATACAATGGACATGTTCAAATGCCACATAATAAAATATTACACACACTAAGGAAATTAATAATGTCACATAAAACATAGGGCCAAGGTCCACAAGTAATGGATATGTTCAAATGTCACACATACCAAAAAATTATCTCATGTATATTTTCAAGCAATTAGAACACAAGTACCAAGGGAAATACATAATAGATGAGTTAAGTCTAATCTACTATGTACAAGTAATATAATTAATGGATCATAGAATTGTAAATATAGTCTAAACCATTTATATTTAATGTGATCATATACAAATAAATTCATATACATGTACATAATATAAAATAATATTTTAGAAAGGCATTTGTAAATATTATATGTGTCAACATAGTATAGAAGTTATAAAATGGTAACATCTATAAAAATTATTACCTTTAAAAAATATGCCACCAACATGAAATGGTTTATCGATAGAGGTGAGTCCAAAATATTAAACCTTATAAAATTTCTATTTTGTATAAAACTATTTACTAGTGAGATGCAAGTTTGATAGATAAATGTTATGTTATCTACTAATCATGGGTAGATAACATACGAAAATGATGTAAAATAGATTTCTAATAATGATCATGTCTTGACATTGGACATCTATAATATTTATAATGTTTTTAGTGTTTTTGATCTATTTAAATTTTTGTTACTTTTTAAAAACTAGAAATAGAAAAAATAAAGATTAGGAGATAATACATGGATGTTAAAGTAGAAAAAACTGAAGGGATTTGAACAACATGAAATACATGTTGATATAAATTATGTGTTGAATTATAATGGCATGTACATGTATGATAAATATTCCCTCACTACATATGTGAACTATAGCCTAAATGCATGTAGGGGATATAGTAGGGATGTAAAGGGGTGATTGTATATTTGCATTTATTTAAATATACACTTTTGAGAATATATAACATGCATGTATGAAAAATACAACAAAAATAAATATTTTTCATGAGTAACACTATAGTGTAAAATAAAACCAAGTATAATATCAAAAATTAGATGTATTAAGGCTATGTTCACTCAATTTTTGATTTGGATGTGTAAAAATGTTACGAGACAATACCATCTAGATCAATAAAGCAATGGAAATAGATATTTATTATTTATAGTTGATATTATCTATGATATAAAAATGTATCTTTCTCTATTCAATTTATTAAAATAAAATGCTAACTATAAAAATTGACAACATAGGTCACTATTTTGGATTGTTCAGATCTAGAAATTGAAAAGGAAGAACAAAGAGGCCAAATAGATAAAAATGTCTAATGGATATAAGAATTATCAAATTTATCACATGTGCAATAAGTGGAAGAATAAAATGATGAAGGAATAAATAATATATGTATAATCAATTCCTTGTTTAATTATTAGAATGGTTTTTATTTTTTATTTATTTTTTATTTTAATATTTGAATCTATAAACTATTAACTAATGATCCCTTCAAGATGAGAGTAATAATAATAATAATATGTAATAAGCTAAGGAAGGATCAAATTTTATGAATGGGAAGTGATATATGTACACAACCCAAAATGATAAAATGCATCATTTGCTATAATGAAACTATCTAGGTCACTACTCATGTAATACTATGTGGGAAAAATAGTTTTATGAGACATAATTTTTTTATAAATTTAATGAGTAGTATAATATTATTTAAAATTTTGTTATTTTTATAGAATATACTAATCTATATGTATCACTTATTAGAGTGGTATGTACTTGAGGATAGATAATTGGATATGATCGAATACATGAAGGTGAAACTATATGAAGTATCAAAATCATGAACTCCTGAGAGGAAAAAACTTCATAATGTGTAAAATCATTCTAATACAATAACATTCATGGTTGGTTATAGATTAATTATCAAAATATATTTATGAAGGTTCATTATATAGGCGGATGATATATATGTCCTCACATCGTTATGAATGTGGGATTATCTTCCCCAATGATCGTTATTAAACACCCAAGTGAAACCTAATCAAGCTAACTAAACCATGTAGATAAAACCACATGGTGGGAGAAATACTACACCAATATCATTATTTTATAATATGTGGCATGTGATGATGATTTTATTAATTCAAACCCTTTTTTTTGGTATGATACTTACATTTGCATTAGTTTCTTTTGAGACTTTTACACATTTTTCTCAATTGGCTACATAAAAATATTTTGAATAGGTGAAACAAATGTACATTTAATTTTTTATTTAATATATGTACCAATGAATTGTGTTAGTGTATATGGTGGAGGAGGTATCATATATTGTAGAGGGTACTCATATATGATCCCTGAAACTATGACCACTTAGTTTTAATGAAAGTAATTTTGTCATTTATGTATTGTGGAAGGTAAAAAATAGATCTTATCTAACCAAAGGTATTGAAATATCATGAAAAATAACCCATTCTATGGTATGACTTGAAAAGGAGTATATAATATAGAAGGATCCACTTAAAGAGGTAACACAACATATCCCAAATTAGTTCATTGTTTCCAATTGAATGTATTAACACTTTAAATGTTACCTATATGTCATGTTGTGTGTAACCCAATAAATGGAGTAATTTCATTATGCATGTATTCTCACTTTATCCATTTTTAACTAAAACACCATGAAAAGGTTGTTGATCAATGTATATTCATATACATAACGTATGAAAATAAGAGTCAGCATCCACTATCTCACTAACATCAAAGGTGATCATATGAATTAGTTGGTAATTTTTAATAATTTTACCAATAAATACATCTAATGGATGATCATATGATTCAAGACATTAGCATGAATTATAGGTTTTATTTGATACTAAATTATTCTTGTTTGTCTCATGATTTAAAACTGTCTCACTAAAAATATTCACCTTAGCATTTTAATTCTGTTGAGGCTTAGTTTCTTATACAACATTTCCTATCTTAATGATTTTATTATTGATATGATCTTGAATAATGTGTTTGAGCTTAAAACATTTATTAGTAGTGTTTCCATTGAATATATGTTAATAAAAATATGCATTTCTATCGAATGATTTAATTTTAGTGCTACTCATGTCAAACTCTAGTGGTGTAAGCAAAGTAATGAGATTCCACTCAAGTATATTTTGTATAACTTTATGAGGTGGTTGTGGTAATCTATAAAATTTATTCCTAGGTTTATCTGATAAATCAATTTTTTTAAAATGTTGAGATATAACATTTACTATGATGTTTGCATCAATTTTAGTATTTTTTGAATTATCTTTATAATATGGTTTAATTTGAAAATTCACTATGAAAGTTAAAGAATAATAAAGTTCATATTTGATCTTGTTCAATGTGAGAAATTTGACGTCTCTCTCTCTTATTATAAGACAAAGTTACTAAAATGACCTAAATTTATAGAAAAGGATTGAATTATGCAAAGGTGAAAGTAAAATTTGTTTAAATATATCTTATAATTCATTATCTACCAAGGTGTTATTAATTTTATCAAGCATGGTCTTGTTACAAAGTACATAGTCACTAATAGGCTCATTTATTCTTTGTTTAAATTAATAAATTTGCATAAAATAAATATTTTCATCAATTTTGATAGTAAAATGCTTAAAATTTTGATATACTAATATATTTAATGCATTTCTTGATTATATTATAAAATCATAAAACTAATGAAATGAATAATATTTTAGTATTCTTAGAAACAACTTGGTTAGCAACTTGTCATTGAAAGCATAATCTAGGTAGGTTGTATAAAAATCTAGGAGTTGTTATACTTATATTTTATCTTAATATAATGTAATTTTAAGAGATAAAAATCATTTAGGTAAATGATATAATGAAATCTTAAGTATCAATAAATTATGAAGCAAAGGTTGTGAATTTATCGATTTGATAGCTTTTAGTATACCTTACTCTAACTAAAACACCTTAGCATGTAAAAATGAAATTGTTTTCACAAGTGATTATGTAGTATGAAATGTAGGTGACATAATATGAATATCCATGAAAGGTCATGTATAATTCATTTGGTTAGGCATAAATATCTATTAGAGGACTTGTGTTTCCCCCAAACCCAAAGGTGTGGATGTAATAACAATATCAATAATAGAGGTAAAAACACATGTGGTAGGGTTTATAATATTTTTATTCATATTACAAATGAAATAAGTTTTATGTATAAATGTTCTAGCATGAGGATGCTTATTTTGTTATTGTTTAGAGACAAAAAAAAGTCAATTTAATCTAGGTAGGCCTCGAGACATTCACCAAATTATTTTTTGTCAACAAATTATTCTTATTAGATTAATATTAATAGGGATTGTAATTATATGTGGTCATAATAATCCCATAAATATTTTTTATAGTAATTCTTATATCATATCTAATGCATGGTTGACCTTGTACTAATGCCATACTTGAATCTACAAAAAAATACATCAATGCTGTTTATGTCTTATCATGTAATTTGATTCATTTTACTACATAAATTTTAATGATGTAATTTATAAATGGAATATGACATGTAATGAGATATAAGAAAGTTTTTATAAAAATTCTCATTAAATATATCCATATATTCTTTATAAATAGACATCTGAATTTTAAATCCTAGAAAAAGAATATTTTTTATGTATGGAGATTATTAAAGTCCCGTAAAATCCAAGATCAAAATAAAGTGATTTCAATATGAAAAATTGAATTCAATTTCAAAATAAAGTGATTTTAGATCTGATTATTAAATCTAAGGCTAAATAAAATTATTTCAATGCTAGATATTATATCCAAGGTTGAAAAAAGGTTTTTTATTGGCATATTCTTAGGAATTTATCCAAACACTAAGTAATTTATTTTTAAGTAATGCTTCAATATTTTTTTTGGGTTTACCAATATGTTTAGAATAAATTTAGAATTAATTGGTGTATTAAATCTAATTAAAATAAAATGACTAAAAGGGTATAAAATATTGTAAAATAATTTGTGACTAGTAGAGTCAAAATAAATTACTGAAATAAATGAAGAACAAATAAATGAAATAAAATAAATATAAACAACATAATAATACTTATCTATTTTTTTATTTTAGGTTGAATGTGTGTGATTAAAAGAAGACTAGAGATGATCAATTAGATTTGATTATGAATGCATAAATAAAAATGTAACTATCACTAATTAGGGTCAATATCAACTGAGATGTGACATGATTGACTACCACTAATGTCTTTTTTGGGTATATCTTGTCCTCTATGGAAAATAAGTAAAATTATGAAAAAATTGTCTAAGCATAATTAAAATATACCCATATATAGAAAATATACCATTAAATGTACATGAATAACTTGTAAATGCTTTTTAAAAGTTAAAATCATAATAATGCTTTCAATAAATGAAAAATTTAAAAGATAAAAGGGAGAGTGAAATGGGATAATATGAACCCAATCACTATGTGATAATTGATCACTAATTATGTATCTAAGGTTTGAATAAAGAAATCAATCCCACATTATTCTCCAACTTAGAGTACTTAGTGTAATTATCATATTTTTCATGCATGTATGAATATAGATATGGCTTGAAAACTTAATATTTTTTCTTGAATTGGATAGAAAAGGCTCTTGACTTGGCTAAATTCCACTTTAAATGAATATAATTGCATTAAAAAAGAATAAAGAAGATATGTGCAAAGTATAATAGTATAAGTGTGGCTCAATATTAAAATTCCCATGTGATATAATAGGTGAATTATATGCACATTTATAACAATAAAAAATGAAAATCCTCATGCTACATATCCTAAAAATATGGACCAACCTATAAGGAAAAGTTTAAATTTCAAAACTATCCATTACAAGATGAACAATATAGGATCAATTTATAAAGACAATATTATCTAACTCGTCCCATCATGTATAAGTAGATTATTTCATGGGAAGGGTGACAGTTTTAGTATTTTGAATGCCCATATTAACAAATATATTTGTTAATGATTAATAAAATTTATGTAGGTATAAAATAGAAACTTATAAATTTATAGATCTATACAAGTACTTAGGATAGTGTAAGGTGGATAAATATGCCCAAATTTAGTGTTGAAGTCATTTAAAGTAAATGGGGTCAAAATTAACATTATTAAGTACACATGACTATATTTGAGTATTGACACTTTGAGAACTTGGCTTATGTATCATATGGGTATTTATTTTTTTATTATGATCATACTCAGTAATGAAAAGACCATTATCTATATTAGTTACATTAATGTAAAATATGAAAGGTTTAGTCAAATATTTTTTGGAAAGAATACAGACACTTCTAATTGTATGTTTTATATTTTTAAATGAAACATATAAACTTTATCCCATATATAACTCTATTTTTTATTAGGTAATTTTTTAAAAAAACTATATTTTTCATAAAAATAAAAAATAAATTTATAAACAAAGTTAATATTAACAAAAAAAATCATTATCACTTCTTAGAATGCCTAAATAGCTTTGATATAAACCTATCTACCCAATTTTCTACTTCATAGGATGGAAATAAAATGGTTTGAGTCAGAGGTATCTAGTTTGATATCAGTGAGGAGTCAATTGCTAAGGCCATGGGCCTATGAAGGTCAAAAGATAAAAAAGCTAACTAAAGTATAGGACCTAGAGGGTATGAAGAAATTATTCAAGGAAGGTGAGTCTCTAATTCAAATGTAAGGAGGTTTTGATAGGAAAAACCTTGTTTATCCTTGGGATAAGATTTATTTCCTCATCATAAAATACATAATGGTAGAAGGAATATTTAAATGATATTATCATTATCATTTTTCTTTGCTCAATCATTTTTGTCATAATATGCTAGTGAATTTTCCATATTACATGTTGTTTTTAGTTGAGTCAGCTATTAATATTGTCAAGAGTGCATCTGAAAGTAACCCAATCATAGTTTCCATTATTATCCATTGAGACTTAGTATTTCACATTTATCAATTCCATCTTGAGATTTCCCCCACTAAACCTATTTCTACCTATTTTGTTGAGGAAGCCCTTGACAATGATTAGGAGGATAATGTTACTATAAGTGTTAAATTTGGTTCTTTTTTAAAAAGCAAGGCCTCTAGTCCCAGCCCTAGAGATTATTTGGGTCCCATTTATCCTCCACAAAAACTTAAGGATCTGGTCACAAATTCCTTGGGTCCACATCCCCTCTCTTTAAAAGTTTCCAAATCCTCAAGCTTGCAGGGGATGGCCTCTTTGTCCCTAGAGGGTGCTTTAACTAGGTCCCCCAATCAAACTATAGCAGAAAGGTTGTGTGATATGAAAAACATGTCACCTTTCTTGGGTGGGAAGAAGAGAAAGGGTGATAATAGAGATCAATCTATTTCTAAATATGTGGGTAAGATAGAAGGCAAAAAAACTATTGGAAAATAAAAACATCTCAATTTGAATGTGGAGAAGAAGCAACAAGATGAGGAGCTAAATAATCATAAAAATATTAATTTTGAGAATAAGGAAAGCATTGGTGGAAGATAGAGCATTAGAAGATCAAGCAGGTTAACATGTGGTAAGACCCTTGATTTGAAAATTATCGATTACTCGTCTACTTTTGATCCTGAGGAGGGAGTTGAAATCCTTAAATTCAATTCTTTTGATGAACAAAGTGGAAAAAAGGAGGGTGATAGTTACTTTGAGGAGTTAAATAACTCCTATTATGAATCTAACAAGGATGTTACAGAAGGCATTGAGTCTCCTTTTGGAGAAGCTTCCAAAGACAAAGCTTGTGATAATTGTTATTAGACCAAGAAGGAATTAGAGGAGGTCAAGAATAGACTTCATTATCTCAAGATTAAAATCAAAATTCTTACCACTTTATGTATTAAAGTTTTTCACCATGATGCTACAACCCTATCTACATACAAGTTGATTCAGGCAAAGATATGGATATCAAAGGAAAGGATGCAACTAGGGAGGAAATGATAGCTTTCCTCAAGGAAGATTGGGATGATATGTTTAACTAATATATTTTTTCCATATTTTGGTCTTGGGTTTCTATGTTTTCTATTTTTTAGTAGTTGGTATAATATGTTTATGATATTTATGGCCTTTATCCTGGTTCGCTACCCTTGTGGATTTTTGTACTCAGGTTCTTCCCCTTAAGCAACTTATTAATATCAAAAACAAATAAATCATAAAACTAGATTGATATTTAGGTTGAGATAACTCTTTAATGGATTTAATTTAATTATTTTCAATATAAACTCCTTATCTATAAATTACATGGCCCAATAAATTAACTTAAATTAAACTAAAATTTGATTTCTTTGAGTTAAGAGAGAAACTATCTTTTATGCATCTAATGAAAATTTCACACAGATGATCAATATGCTTCTTATGTATTTTTGAGTGAACCATGAGTTCATTAAAATAGAACTATATGACAATACCAATTAGATCATCTAAATAAATGTGAATTTTTCTTTTAAAGGTAAAACATATGTTAATAATTTTAAATTACATTTTTTTAGAAGTAAAATTACCCCTTCATATAGTGAAGGTGGCCATATGTCTACTTCAGGACTTACAAAGATCTAATTATAATAAAAAAACCATCAAGTAAAGACAAAAGTTTAAACTGGACAATCTACTATAAAATCTAATCTATATTAGCCAAAGGAAAATTATGTTTTATACTAAAATAATTTAGGTATTTAATTTAAATACAAGGAAAAATATCACAATTATTTTCTCATACTAGAATAAGATTTTATATAAAATTTGAGTATCCGAATAAATGAATGACACCACCACCATCCAATTTTTTTTCTAGCTCTTTGTTGATGGCATCTTCCAATAAGAGTTTTGATTGTACAATGTTTTTGTTGAACATACTTTATACCAGGAATTATATAGATATCATGTTATATTATTTTAGTATCATAACATTTTAGGTTCTTTTGTGACCAATTAAAAATATAGGTAAATTATTTAAACTTAAAAAAAAGTTATTTTTATTTTTTTGTACATTCTATGATAAGATAAAAGTACTTATAATCTTATTTATTACCAATATTTATGGGTATGGTTTCTCCAATTATTCATCTTGAATGTTCTTTATTTAAATATATTTTTGTTAGATCATGAGAGGTGAACATAGACTATAAACTGACCAAACCAAGAGGTAATTTATTTCCATTGATTTTTAAATAATCACCAAAATTTAGAAGAAAGTCATTAAAAATAATTGTATTACATAACATAGGCAATATGTTTATCATAATAAAAAATAAGATAATTAACCTACCAATATTTGGAATTCTAAGTTTGAATACTTTAGTAAAAGTACATTTAACAGAAGGTTAAACTTCACTAAGAGTTGGGTTAAATGCATAAGTAGTAATTTTATTATCACACATATTGAATTATCTAAGTATATGAGTGAGGTTGAAGGCTTAAAAATTTTCTATGGGATACCAATTTTTTTTGTGTATAATCATATAAATGTGATCAATTAGTTTTGTATGATTTATAACCTACCTAAAACTAATTCATAATCATGAAAGACTTTAAGATGTTTAATATTCAAATCAATAATATTTTCAATACCAATGTATAATTTTTAAAATTCAACAATGTTGTTTTTAGTCTTAAAATATAACTGAAAACCTTAACTATAAATTTTACCACTACCAAGTTGTGAACTAGCTCCATCACATTACATGGACTATATAGTCTCTCTAAGAACATTCTATGATGTTATTGATTAAGTTCATCTATCATAAACATTACATGAGTTCCAATCCAAATTTTATAAAAGAAAAAATTAGTTGGAATAGTTTCAATAAGGGTACCATTCCAACCGTATTTGTGTATAAATATATTTCATTACATACTAGAAATTAAGTTGTATCTTTACCAAGAAAAGTGTATGTTAGTATAAACCATTATCTACATAGTAATATAGCGTAGTTATAGGGGATATAAATAAATTTAAAACTATATATACATACTATATTTTCATATTGATAAAAAATTAATAACTATATTTAATTAATTACAACATTTAATTTATAGAGATTCAAAACTTATAAGATTTTTATTGTGTTTTTTGTATGAAATACCTATCTAATCAATAATGAACCTCAACATGATATTAGATGATGCTACTATTTAAATAATTTAGTTTTGAATAATTTTATAAATAATATTTATCTATATAGTGGTCATTAATCAAAAGGAGGATCATTAATCAAGAAAATACATTTTCATTTTATATGTGTACTTACTCTTTTAAACTTACAACAGTCTTACAGTCAACATTCTTATAGATGTTTTAATGTTTTATAATTAGCCAAGTAATAAAGTATCATAAAGTAAATTATGATTATCCTTTATATTTATTAAATCATTAAGTATGTTTTAAGGTCTAAGATTTGTATTTGTTTGACCATAATTTCTTGGCCTAAAGGTTGGTTGATATTTATTGTTATTATATTTACTAGGCATAAGATTTATTTCTTGCAGATTATTGATTGGATTTTATACATTAGAATTATTTTGGTTTATAGCCTTACCTTTATTTTTAGTATATGGTTATATCAACTTGAATGTATTAAGTTTGAGGTAAGGTGAGGTTTCTGGTCTGTTATATCAATAACAATGTGAATGATAGGTAGAAGTCTAATAATGGTCATGGAGGAGAGATAAATTTTGAATAAGCAATAAAAAAATATTTTTAAAAATGAATTAATTGAGTAAATTCCCTATCCTTTCACTTATCATGAATGTTAAAATAGATTCAAACTAGTTTAATCATAGGGACCTACCTGATTATACGGCTAGTACTTAGGTATGCAAAAGGGTAGTTTATGATAAGTATGAGGGTTTGGAAATAATTTGACTTAACAAAATCTAGAGAAATAAGTCAGTAAATAGATTTTAAATTATATTAATTCAATTATTCAACAAAATTTTTATATTTATATTATGTTAAAATTTTCATTGCATATATAACATTCAAATATTTTAACTTTCACAATAATAAAATTGTAATTATCCCTATCTAAAAAAGTGAACCTATGAAAAGAGGTAAACTCTTGGAGGCTAAAATTGACTAAATTTAATTTTTATATCTTTATTTCATTGAATATATATTTTCATTATTCAATTATTATCATTATCTCATTTTCACACAAAAAATATAAAGGAAACAATAAAAATATAACATATCAAAAAAAAAAGGACAGAGATATAAGAAGTAACAATGTTAAGAAAAATATAGAATATGAAATGAAACAAAAAACATACATGTGTATAAAACTAAATGATAAAATGGAAGGAAAAAAATATGAAAGATAACAATACTTGTAGACACTATTTTTGAATTATATATCACGCTAGTCTTGTACACTTAACAAACTCAAACCTTAGGTTTTCCTCTCAGTTCCAGACCTTTCCTAATTTTTGAAGTCTTACATTTGCACTATATTGTGCCCCTTGATGTATATATTAGTATAAATAGTCTTATGTTGATGGCCTAGACCTTTTATCTTACCTATAATGCTTAAAACCTTATCTTCCACCTCTACAAGTTTTAAGCATGTACCTACTTTCCTACTCCCTAGACACTAATTTTTATGAAAAACACCTATGCCAATGTTAGTGTCCTACCTTGATACAAGTGTAAAATTATATAATGTCATCAAATTTACAAATGAATTTTATCCTAATGGTGATCCTAAGTTCTTTAATATGATTTACTTTTCCAAAGGGATTGATACAAATACAATATCAACCCTCATTCATTCCTCACCTAGAAAAGACCAAAAGAGACCAAGGCAACTTATCAGAAGCATTATAAAAATTATTATATTTATCAAATCATCCCTATTTTATCCTATTTACATATAAATCATATCATAAATATGTATCTACAAGTTTTAAGTATTGAAGGAGAAACCTAAGAGCCTAATTTTCCAAGTTATAAGTTAGGCCACTATTATACTTGTTTATCATAAATTATATTATTCACACATAATCCAACACACAAGGGAGAACTATATCCATCTAAGGCTCTCTTTAGAGTATTATCTATGTTTGTAACATTTATTGACATTCGATTCTTTAGGGTAAGCTCAACACTATGTGATGACTAACCCATTTTTCCCCAAAGTTACTATAAAGATGAATAACTAGGGTTTTTCAAATCATGAGGAGTGATAGTCCATGACCAAAATTTGAATGCATCAAAGTGATGATGAAGATGAAACTAGAAGCATATAGGTTGTCACATCCTATTTTGATAGGTATTTTATAGAGGGTGTTTATATCAATATCAAATAGTGGTGTTGTTATAAGTTTTACACACACCAAAAAACACATATGAGGTAACCCCTAAAGTTTTAGGATCTCAATGAAGGTAAAATTTAATCTGGGGCATGAGTTATAGGTATTGGGTCTTGAAATGACCAGTGGTAGAATAATGATGAACAATGTAACTGCTAACTTGGTTGGTTCAAATATGGATATGGATCTTAGGTCTACCTAAGTTGAATGGAATAGTGATGGAGATGGATTTATCTTAAGGTGGGTAGAATTAAAATAAACCACAAAATGGAGGGAAATGAAAGGTACAAAATAAGGTTTTTAGACAAATAACATGAATCCTTTCTAACCAAATCTAGGACAAAGATAAATGTCAAAGAACTAATGCTTGTAGGCTACTAATTTAGCACAAAAAATTTACAAACATAGTTAAAAGGTCTAAGGGATATGATTTAGTTAGCTCCAATCTATTAACTAAAGGTTGATTATTATCAATAATGTTATAACATATTAACTTAAATATTATAGATAATACCAAAGAGTACCTTCAAATAAATATGGCTCAATTTAGGAAGTTAAATCAAATAATATCTCTACACAAATTCTAAAGAGTAACTTAGCTTATTACCAAAAAACAAGATCTATCAACCTAAATTTATAATACACATTCCATTTGATAAAACCTTATTATCTAGTAAAATATACTTGAAGATACTATTACATATATTAGGAAAGACTAAGTTATTGGTTAGATCAAAATTCATAAACACTATAACATAGACATGAGATAGAGATAATGTGTCATGCGAAATAGACTTGCATAACAACCTGAAGGATTTATTATCTATATTGAAATGTCAAAATTTATCCTCCCTTTAGAATGTAGGAGATATATGTATATATAGGCTTGGGATGGGGATGTCTCATCACTCAAACCATTTTCAAAGTTTACATGTGTTACAAAAAATATGTCACAAAGGAGTACACATGGGACACTTGGTAGGATGTCACCAATAAAAAAACTTGTTATAATAAAAATATGATACTAATAAATAACATAATTCTTAAGGGTAATTCCTATGATGATTGATTTAGAAGAAATTATTCTATCGACACTCACTTGTCTTATTTCTACTTGTTTATTTTTTGACAAAGGCTTATGGGCTTAATAGTTCACTTCATCATTTAAGGATTATATGGTTTTTTACGATCATTTTACTACTCATTCAAGCTTAGTTAATCTCCTAACCAACCCACATAACCTCTCAATACAACACTTTTAACATGCACTACTTCTACCTTTTGTTCTAATTGTATTATAGCCTTTTTTTGACAATTTTCAATTATACAAACAAATACAAACTAATCCTAAGAATATAAATGGATATTTAAATATTTTATATCATGTAACTTATCTCCAAGAAGTTTTTTGACCTAATTCCTCTCTGAGATGAACTTTTCAAACCTTGTCTAGACCTAATTAGGTCTCTTTACCCTTATTTTTAACACAATCATCCTAAATCCATGCACAAAAGGTCCATACATGTCTAAAACCATAAATATATCTTAGATCAATTAAACCCCAAAGATCACAAAATTTTATTAATTTTGGATGGTGGCATTGTTCATAATCTTGCTTTTAATTTCTAAACCCTAGTGTAGGGTTTACCTTGACTGTGTGAACCTAAGAAGGAGAATATAAGAGTATTAAGCTACTAGATGAGTTTCAATCCTCTATGAAAGCTAATTAATGTATGTACCTATTCCTCACATGTTCTTGAGTATTTATAAACTTTAGAAAGGACTTATTTTATCTAATTAATATAATTTTGAGTTGGATTATATGTGGTTTCATAATCATCTACAGGTTCTATATTGAATGCATTTCACTAAAATTTTGATTATTTTATTTAAAAAGTTGTAAAAATTAAAATAAGGGTGAGGTTAGTATAACCTAGATTTGGTTTTAACTCCATGATCTAGATGATTTTAGATATTCCTCTTTGGCTTGGGAGGATGACCTACAAATAAAAAAGCACTAAAGAAATGGTTGATCAGTTTGATAGTAGGGTGGATTGCCTAGTGTGAGCTAGATCTAAGAATCAAAAGCTTCCTTGGAAGATGTCAATACACACTTTTAAAGAGTTAAGTTATAAAAGTGAAGGAAAATTTTATTGAATAAATAACATAATATACTAAAATCAAATACAAGAAGTGCTTGGAAAGAGATGAATTTGACTAAATATAGCAATAAATAATTATATATTAATGGTAAATAGGTTCAAAAAATAGGGTGATGTTCTATGATCAGGAAAAATGTTAGAAAGTTGTATTTGATTAAGATTTGATAGGTCAAATAAGCTGAAACACAATGACCATTAGTGATTGGGTATGACTATTTATGGTTAGGTGACTGTTGTAAGTTAGGTGATCATCGATGGTTTAATGGAACCATCCATGGCTAGGTAATCATTGATGGTTATTGTCATATTTGACTTGGGTAAAATAAGTGGTTGGGAAGGTTAGAGAGAAGTTATGGAGGGTGATTTGGGAGAGAAACAAAGGAACTAATTATTAAAAATAGATAATTAGCTTTTTTGTTGGTTTTAATAACATTAAGTTGAGTGGATGAAAACTTATTGTAGACCCTAAAATAATTCTGATAGAGTGATGATAGCTTGGCTATTGATTGATGAGTAGTAGCACTTTTATTCTCCATCATGGTTTTTAGTTTACTAGAATCCTTTTTAGACTCACTGAGAGTGAGAAGAACACCTACATAAAAATATCTAATGCACAAGACTTTGATGATGATTACCCATTTCTCCTCCCCTTTTACCTCTTTATATAGGAAAAAGAGAGTGGTAAAATAAGAGGTTTAACAATAGGTGTTTCAATTTATCTAATTTTAGATTTAACATGCATTGATTATGCACATGGATCAAATAGACAAAAATAAAAAATCAAGTTATAGTTGAGTAACAGTTAACCCTTGAGGTGGTTAAAGGTTAATCATTGGTGGTTGAGGTTAACTGTTGATAGTTATGCGTTGATCATTGTCAATGAAGAGGACAAAGGTAAAATGACTAAAGTTAGCCATTATGACTTAGATTTGGTAGTTTAAAAGTTGTGAAATGGTCCCAAGGGGGTCTAAGGGTGATCCAAGGGTCAGCATGACATCTAAAACCATAGTGTATGGATTTATAGTGTCTACATTTTGCCCCTTTTTGTTATGTAGTTTGTATCAACAAGATGTAAAATATAAAAATAGATGGTGGGTCAAAGGTTTGGCTATTTCAAGTATGGGAGGAGGTGTTACCCCTCACACATACAATCGATGAGGTAAAATAGAGCCAGTTACATGTTTGATAGTTGGTTATGTGGGTGATATGTTAGTTGGATTAGGAATTGAGGTGAAAATATGCATGTAAAATGTGACTAAGTATGATAGCATAGATCATGCATAGACTATACTACCATAATTGAGTTAGTTAGGTAAAAACATGGGTGGCACTAGAAGTACAAGTGACAAGTGGACCAAGTGACTTTATTAAGTCATGACAGCTAGGTTGCACTCATAAACACAAGACTCCTAGGCAAGGTTAGTGTATTTTTAGGTATCTAAGTTAATAAGTTCTCTTAGGAAGACACAAATAGGTCAGTGCACAAAATTAGTGCCAATTCAAGTTATTCAGTATGGTAATGTAGTTGTTGTGGTCAAAATAACCAAGGAAAGGCTACCACAAAACATGAAAAAGTGGGGCCAAAATGACCAATGTCAAGGTTAATGGTTGGTTGATTGATTGGTAGAGAATGAGGTACTCTAATGTTATGGTGTAGTTAAGGAGGTTGGTATAAGTTGGTTGTGAAAAAATTTTAGTTGTGATGGAAAAAATGCTAGGAGATCAACCATCAATGGTTAGAGTCAACTTTCAATGGTCACCCAATGACCATCGGTGGTCAGATATCAACCATCAAAGGGTGAGGTTAAAAGTAAAATGAGTCTTATTTTTCCTCATTTGAAAACCCATAGTAATTAAAGCTGCCTTAAATGATAAGAAATGATGATAATTTGGGATTTAGTGAGTGATTTGATATAGGTAAGCGTGTGATTATTGTATTGACTAAAGGTTAAGTTGGAGGTTTGACCATATGAAGATGAAATGAGGATGAGGGAGAGTGTGGGGACAAGTAGTGGTGATTCTCATAGCTCTTCCATGATGGTGGTCATAGAACAAGGCAGGGGGTGAATTTGATTTTTTTGGTTTTAATGATGATGCCAAAATGTGTAGAGGGGGATGAAATAGGTTGATGATAATTATGGTAGGGGAGGTTTTGAGTAAGTTTGGTGTAATTTTGAGAGTTTATGGTGATAGTTTGAAAGTTTTAGAGGGTTAGGGTTAGGGCTTTTATATTAATGATCATTACATAGTTACCATCAATTATCACTATCAACTGTCACTACTTGATACATGACCATCGAGTGGTTAATGTGTTGATTATCAGTAGTCAACTACCTACTTGTTGATGTTTGATGGTTGATCATTAATGGTTATAAAATGAATCATCATTGGTTGACACTCAACTATCGATGGTCAATAAATGGGATAAAGGGTAAATTTGTTTAAATAAAGAAATGGGGTAGGAGTTGGTTAAATTTAAATATTGTGTAAGTTAGTGGGACAAAAATAATTTAAGTTTGTGGTTAAACAAAGGGTTCAAGGATTAAGTGTTAATGGTTTAGTGAAGGTAGTGGTAGGATGATAGATGAGGTAAAAGTTGATTTGATGAAGGACTGATTTGTCTTTTAGGTAGGGTTAGGTAAAAGATGGTTAGATTAGGTGAATAGGTTAAGGTAGGAGGTAGGGGTAGAAGGTAGTATTCATAGGCAATGTTTGATGAACTAAGTAAGTTAAGGTGTTAGTATAACCTTGTAAGGGAGTAGTTATAGATGCATAATTTGGTGCCCTAGATCCTAGATGTGGTATGTTGAGGCAAGATGGATTAGGAGCATATGACTGATGTACACCTAGGAGGCATGAGGTACTATCAATGCATGTCATGGGATGCAACTATTTTAGTGGTAATCATCAAGAGATGGGACCCTAACACTAAATAAATCTTACTAAAAATATGAGAGATCACCATTTTACTTGAGGATATCCATTAGATAGTGCAGCTATTGATATAGGGTGAGTTGGTATACCACATTAATAGTGATGAATGAGATAAGTAGATGGATCACCTATATTGAGAGGACCTCATGCTTATAAGATAGAATTCAAGAGGTTTTATTTATACACCATTATACCATAGGGATAGAGATGTGAGACATTTATTCATGATGATGATGATGATGATGATAGTTGTTACATGCTAAGCACTATCAGATTTAAGCAATGGGAGATTTCCATACTTATTTTTAGGGGTGATTATGTAGATGTGGTTGGATCATATGGTATTTTTTTGGGAAGTTTTATGATTAATTTATATCTATCAAGATATATGGGGATATTATTCTCATAAGAGATGTGAGAACAATGATGGTTTTATGCTACATTACTGGATATATGAACACATTAGGGTACTAAGACCTAGGGGACTACCATGGCATGGTTTTGTTAAGATGTATTTTAGGGTTGGTTACATATGATGGAGAGGCAATTACATGATTATTAGACTAGGGGGAGGATCCTAAGACATAAATTGGTATAGAGATTAATTAGAGGCACTTTTGGAATATGGAACCCATATGTTAGATTTCTAACATGGGAATAATGTGCCAGACATAATCTATCATTAAAAAGTTATAGATGGGTTTTTGGGAGGTGATATCATGGAGTGGAGCTCATCCCTTTTGGTAGGGTAAGGAGGCAATTCAAACTCATGTAGGATATCCTAGGTGAGTTTCCAAGATACCAGAGGGAGGATATAGAGTTTCCATTACCCATTGAAGCTAAAGGACATGTTCATTAGTCATGAGGAGATGCCAATGAGGGTTGATGTTAATGATGAAAGTGTCATTGATGACTACCCTACATGGTTTTAGGCACATTATGATTTAATCATTTTTGGAGGTGATGATGGGTTGCAAGACATGGATGTGGATGCAAAGGTGAGGGGTGGTGATCAGAGAGATGAAGAGGTCCTAGCTAGACAACATTGATTACTAAGAGGGACTAGGCATGGGTGGTGTTAGACAAATACTAAGCATCCTTAGAATCAATGACCTAGGAGAGGGATGTAGCAAAAGGCCAAGTGGCCACTCTTACTAGGGAGTGGGATCAGGATATATCTTAGCCATCCATGGTTACACAAGAGATAAATTCTCTCAGGAAGGAGGGTGACTACTAGAACCTATAGGACCATAAAGGGTTATCTCCATGGTGAGATATATAGTGACAATGGAGGAGATAAGGTATTATGAGGCCTTAGTTTTCACACATCTTCTAGATGAGCCTAGATGGGGCAAGTATAGAGTAGGGATCATCAAAAGGGCCAGTAGTGTGACAATAGGTTAGTGGGCTACATCTACAGGTGGATAGTTAGGCTAAGGAGATGGGTAGGCTATAGGAGGTATTGGTGTTCTAGGGTCTTAGACTCATAAGAAACCTTGTATTTTGATGTATTATATGATTTTTATAGTGATATCTGAGCTGATGTAGGGAGATGTATATATCTCTATTGAGAGACATGTATATTATTGTATATATAATCATTATTTTGATTATGAGCTCATGATATATAGATGTGATCATGGTTTATGGATTCTATTGATGGTTATGGATGTGATTTTTTTATGTGATGATGTGATGTTATGATGATTATGATGTTTATGTTTTATATTTACTCACCTAGCAAGGCATGTGATAATGTGGCTATTTAATTTATGCTCATAATGATATTCTATATTGATGGATGTTGTGTATGATATGATGATGATTATGATGTGGTTATGGTTTATTTGTGATTGTGTTTATGATGTAAACTTATGATGATGTTGATATTTGATTTATGTTGTCTATGTCATGATGATTAACATGTTATGTTTTGTTGGACATGGATCTAATGCTTGTGATTATTGCCATGGTTATAGATGACTATATTCATGTTGTATTTATGGTTATGATGATGTTCATGATGATCATGCTCATATTTTAAATTAATGAGTCTACACTTGATTATCTAGATTATACATGTGGTGGATAACATATGTGAATGACTCATTCATTCTTAATATATGCTTAAATTGTGGTAGATATGATAGATGGTTAGTTGATGTGATTGATCAGTAGATGATGTTTTATGTATGAGATGGTTAATTCATTAAAATGTTCTTATGATAAAAAAATTTAAACAAATAAGGTAAGAAGACCATCACTAATTTAAACACATGGTTGGTAGTTAAATTTTTTGAATGAATTGCATTTGTTTAGATGAAGGTGAAGTAATCTTAAAACACAAATAGTAAGTTGGATATTGAAATTAAATGTGATAAAAGATAAGACAATCAAAATATAAATGTATTAACGAATGTATCAACAAGTAGGTATGAGAGAAATAAGAAGGAGGCACGATGCTTATTCATTGGCAAGGACCAAGACAAACTTAAGTTAGATTGGATTATGAACATATGCCCTTCAAATGCTTTACATTAGCATTAGTTAGTTGGTTAAAAAGTTTATTAACCACCAAGTGTCAAGTACGATAAAAAATACCTTGCTTATAGAGGGTATAAAGTGGAAGTGGATGAAGATGGAACCTTTTTGTGAGACTAGCATGCCTATTTTTTAGGTCACCAAAGAGCCAATATAAACAATTCCATGTCATATAAGGTGTAGAATATTTTATGTTGGAAATCTACTTATGAAATCCAATTATGACTTCTAAAATTATATTTGCCTTTTTTTATTTTGAGAATAGGTCATTAGATTAGGAAGATGATCAATGTGAGAAGATTCCCATGAATTTATATTTTTTGAAAAATGCTTACTTAGCCATCCTTTAAGAGAGTAGTCTAATTTTGTGAGATTTGTGTAAGGATTTTTTATAATTTTCCTTCAAAGTATTAGTCTACCTTACATTCAACATTTATGATTTGCGGTTAGAAATTATCTTTCAAGGGAGCAGTCTAAAAATGCTTGTAATGAACCATGGAATATATGATTTATTTTTCTTGTGTTTGTTATTTGATGAATTTTCATTTTATTCTTTCTATTGACATGGATTTACTTATATAGGCTTAAAAGGTTAACTTGTATGAAGGTAGAACTAGAGCACAAGTACGTTAATGATGGGTAAAAGAGGTTTAAGTGACAATGACCATGGGAATTCATCCTATAAATGGATGTAAAGTAACATGAGAACCATGCCATGGGTAGAGCCATATTACCCATGTTAAATATTAGGCAAAGGTTATAACAAATAATCGCATGATTTAACTTTAATTGATTTTACTTAAAACAAGGAGATGTATGTGAGTGAAAAGGGATGATATTAAGTTGGACAAAAGGTTATTTCAATCCAATTTAAAAAAATAAATGACATAGATGAAAATCATTAAGGGTATTAGGTTTTGGTTTCCCTTCAAGAGAGGATAATTAGTAAGCTTCTGATTCATACTTGTATGTTATGATATAATGCCCAAGCCAATTGAAAGAAAACATGCCCTACTTGATTTTCTCCATATTGGTGATATGTTGATTTACATTTAAGACAAGATCTTAGATATTGAATTCTTGTAATTTAAGGTGTTTGTTATAAGCGTGCTTGATTAATTATTGATAGAAATGAATATGGGTAAGCACAACTAAATGACATTTGTCAAGTAGCTCAAGTTGGGACAAACATTCTTGACGATAAGCGCTCTTAGAAATGAGATCTTTTAGGGATATGTGAAGAGAGGGAATTTTTAATTTGAGAGTCAAGACAACCTCTAATCCAAAAATAAGAGATAAATGGGTAGCACCCATAGGGGTTAAAATGCTAATATGATATGACCATAAGGAAAATGGGATGTGTAGGTGTCAATCTAGACCAGATGCATTAACCATTTTAGTTAGCATGTTGTTGAGAGTTTTGTTAAAAGATTTATCCTATCCATTTTCTTGTGGATGATAAGGAAATGAGAGAATTAACTTGATACCAAATGCATCATAAATACCTTAGACTTCTTTGTTCTTAAAAGATTTACCATTTTTAGTGATAATTTTGTGTGGAACACCAAAATGATAAATAATGTGATGGTTGATAAAATCAACAATGTTTTTAGCTTTGGTTGAGATGTGAGGAATAACCTCTACCCTTTTGGTGAAATATTATATTATACTAATGATATAATGATTTCACTACAAATAATGGGTGTTAATTTCACCAATAAGATCTAGACCCCATCGTGAGAAAGGCTAAAAATCTTTGGAGACTATGGCTAGGTGTGTGATGTAAATTGGCTTGTTCTTGACATTTAACAAACTTATTCACATAATCACAAGAATATTTGTTGAGAGTAGGGTAGTAGCAGCAAAGGCAAAGGATATATTTAGTGATAGCTAGACTACTAAATTTTCCTCCACAAACCCCATCATGCATTTCCTTGATAGCATGAGAGGCTTCATGACTGCATAGGTAATGGAAGAGGAGATCACCAAATATATGTTTATAAATAATTCCACCCAATATGTTATAACATGAGGTGATATGAATAAATTCTCTTTGATCATTCCTAGAAAGGTTAGAAGGGATGATGGCAAGGTTGAGATAGTCAAAGGTCTATTGATACCAAAGGTCGAGTAAGGTCTCCTCCACATTGAATATGGTAGGAAAGTCTAATTTGATATAATAAGTCTTGGTAAGTTTATGGATAATTAAAAATAGCTTAGAGTTAGAGGGTACAAATAAGATTTTTGAAGTAACAAAATCCATCATATTATCAAACTTGTTCATATATCATAGAGTGGTTTGGATATGGTAGTATTTAAATGATGATAAGAGTACATTAGCTAGTTATTTTTAATATTGTAAAACATCATTCTTAAATTTATAAGAGACATTAATTTTATTGATCACTATTTGACAGTCACTAAAGATGTTGATCATTTTGATTCCCAGGACTAATGTAGTTTGGAGACCCATCACTAGGGCTTTGTACTTAGCCATATTATTGGTACATTAAAAATCTATCTTGAAGGATAAAGGAAAAGGTTCACCATGAAGGGGGATAATGATTATTCTAGCTCCCCTACCACGTTAACACTTTAATACATTGAATAACATGGTCATTTGATAGGTAAAGTCTACTCAAGAAAGGGTCCCGATGGACTCATCAGGAAACTTGAGAGAAGGTTGATTGTTTGCTAAAGGTACTACAACCAATTAGTCAACAATGAATTGTCCTTTTTATTAATTTATGATTAAGAACTCAAGGTCAAACTTAGCTAAGAACATGAGTCACTTATCCATATTATGGTTTTGGTATGTCTTAGAGTGCATATACTTGAGTAGGTTGATGTTAGTGATGACAGAGGTCTTGTGGTTAAGGAGGTAATGATGGAGTTTGGTGGCCATAAAGACCAAGGTGAGGTAAAGTTTTTGATATGGGTGTACTAAGTCTCATACTTTATAAGTTTATGACTTATGTAGTATACAACTTTCTATTTATTTTTCTCATCTCGATGGGACAACATTGCCCCTAACGAGTGGTTGGTGGCACAAATATAAAGATAAAAAGGTTGATCTTCTTTGGGAGGAATGAGGATAGGTGGAGATAGAAGGCACTCTTTAAGTGAATCAAAGGCATTTTGATAGTTTTTATTACACTTAAAAGATACATCCTTTTTTATAAGGTGGTGGAAAGTTTGGCATCGATCAGAGAGCTAAGAGATAAAGTGACGAATGGATTGGAGCTTCCCCTACAAGTTGAAAAGTTGATTTAGGTGGTTTGGAGGATGCATGTTGAGGATTTATTTGATTTTGGTAGGATCAATTTTAATTCCTCAAAGGGAGATGATAAATCCAAGGATATTTCTTGACAAGACCTTAAAAATACACTTTTTAGGGTCAAGGTGGACATGGTAACAGATGAGGCATTTGAAGATAATATTAATAATAGCCAAGTGATCTTTATGACATTTAGATTTCCCAAAAAGGTCATTGACATGGTATTCTATTATTTTATGAATAAGGTTATATAAGATGTAGTTCATAACATGTTTGTAGGTTATAGCAATATTATTTAGACCAAAAGGCATGACCTTATAGCAAAATGTTCCCCATGGGGTGATAAAGGTGGTTTTGTGTTGATATTCAAGGGTAATTAAGATCTGATTGTAGCTCTAGAACCCTTCCATAAGAGATAACATCTCATGGATAGCTATAAGATCAACAAGATGGTTAATTATTAGTAAGGGAAAGTCATCCTTTAGGCAAGAAAGGTTAAGTTCATGAAAGTATACACAAATATGAAGTCCCCAGGTGGCTTTGGTGATAGGGATGATGTTTAAGACCCAATGGGGATCATCAATGGGTTGAATGAAATTGATAGATAGGATATGTTGATGTTCTTCTTGATGATAAGGGTTATATGAGGGTGTATTCAACAAAGTTTTTACCTAACTATCTTGATATCGTGGTTGGTGATTACACTCTGAGTAGTGATGAAGGGGTTGATTCTTGGCATGTCACTGTAAGACCAAGTAATTGCTATGCCATAGTTTTGTTGGAAGGAAGAGAAATCCTAAAGCTCCTCAAAACTTTATGATTGACTAATTTTGATGATGCATGGGTTATATAAAGTACCCAAGTTGATCTCCATAGTGGATTCATTTAACAAAATTGAAGTCTCAAGAGGGAGAGATTTGTGGATAGAGGAATCTTCTACACCAAGATAGGTGAGAATGGAATCATCATCTTGAAATTGAATAATATTAATGGTAGGAGATTCATATACTACCATCTCAAGATGAGTCAAATAAATAGTAAAAATTACCCCATCCTTTTGATAAGTTAGGGTTTTGAGGCTAATCATTATGATGAAAATTTTTTAGGGGGATGATGTTAAAATCTATAAATGTCGATGGTGGAGTGGATGGTGAGGATGGGATTTACTCATCAATGACAGTAATGGGAGGTGGGTTGGTTTGATTTTTAGGTGGTGTGAAACTAAGACCATGATTTTCATGATGTTTTAAGGTCTTGATTAGAATAAACTCATGTAATCCATGTGCATATTGACGTAGACCAAATCCCTTCCAAGCACACCTATAGAGTTATGTCTTAGCAAACTCTAATTTATCCAGATGGAAAAAATTGGAGGTGAATGGTTGAGGTGGTGAAAGTGTTAAGGGTTTTGTCAATTCCCCCATAGAAGGAATTGGTTTGAAAAGTTGAGGACCCAAAAATAATAATGGCTCTAATATTTGGGTCATAGCTAGGTTGTTGGTCAAGATTCCTATAATCTTGGGGAGTAGGAAAAGAGTCTAGTGTCAAAAGGTGATACTCCCCCAATGAAAAACATTAGAAATTTTATTCTAAAGGGTCCATTGTAGGTATTTTGTTGGAATGGATGGATGAAGTGGTGGATGCTTCATTGGTATAAAAATATGGGGATTCATACTTTATTGATGAAGGCTTGTTTGATGGAGGAAGGAGAACATCATTGGGTTGGTCTATCATGTTGCATGATGTAAAATGAATTAGGTCAACTTGTAATGTAAAAAATTGACGTTTGTGTTCAAATTTGATGCATTAGTATAGGTTTAATGGCACACAACCCATGGAAAAAATCTAAGGGAATCACTACAAAAAATTATACTAGAACTCACCTTATAACACATAGAAGAGCTCAGGAATGATGTAGGATCCTAGATGAATGTGAAGGATAATAGTTCCTAAAGCTTTGGCCATGGTGTCATTGAATGATCAGAGCACCACTAAGGTTTCTGACATAATGTTCTCTAGTAATTTGATTTGGTCATATGCATGGGAAGAGATAATATTGATGTTATCTCCCCCATCCATTATAACCCTATTGATGTAGGTTTGTTTAATGTATGTAGTAATGAAGGGGGCAGATCTGGATCATTTGGATGGATGGAAGATATTTTTGAATCCTTAAAGGTAATAATATTGGAAATCTAAAGAGATCCAAAAAAGGCTACTAGAGGTTGTGGGTCTTGTGGTTGAACCTCTATGGATTTTAAAGCCTCTATTATCACTTCATTGTGATGGGTCAAGGTATTAATCAATTCATACAAACTCATCTTCATTGATGTTTGTTGCAGCTATTTTAGAACTACTAATTGGATTGATTTAAAAGGGTTGGATTGAGAGGGACCCAAGAAAGATGTCTTAGGTTTGGGAAAAAGTGTGGATTTTTGGGTTTGGCTAAGTGGTTCGGTGATAGAAAAAGGGTATGTCTATGGATGGACACCTTTGACTTTCCCTTATCCTTTCTTGGGATTGTGATTATGTGACCACATGGATGGTATGGATATGTGGAGGAGTTAGGATAGAGGACTATTTTGGTTCCTACTAACTCTTGGATGAGAGTGTGGGAGAAGGTAGGTTTGGGGTGGTGGTCTATGATTCTTATAATGATAGGTCACTATTGGCATATAAATGATGGACTAGGACTTGGTGATCATTATAGTTCTCTATATCATGTCTTAATGTTCTATGGTATGATAAAATTAGATTAACATCAAACCAATATGTCTTACGACTATGGGGTTGAATGGTTTTATGGGAGGTAAGGGAAAACAAGAAGCTTACAATAACCTATATCAGATTGTTGAGTAAGACTCAAGTAAAGGTGGCAAGGATGTTGGGGTTCTATATTTGATTATTTGAGTGAAAGCCTTCTTAAGAGTAGGCTTAGTAGTGGTAGTTCTAGGTGATGGAGTATTCTTTATGTTTGGTGCTTTAGAGGCCAAATTTATAATAGTAGTAAGCTTGGTAGTGGGTGATATGAAAATAGAATGTTTAGAAGTAAGATGCTTAGTAGTGGAGGATTTAGAGGTTGAGGTTGAAAAGAGGATAGGGATGGTAATAGCTAGAAGAGGAAGTTGGGTTTGGTTTTTATTTTAGATACATCCTTTCTTAACTAAAGGATGAGGTCCTAGGGTAGAAGAAGGATATGGTCCCAAAATTGAAGGTAAGGTAGAAATAGGTGGCAAGGCTATAGATTTTGAGATCTTAGTTGGTTTCTCTTTGGTCAAATTAAATTTTTATGGGGTAGGTGGTACTAAATCCACCTTTAAGGGAGGGTGAGTAAGGCTCTAAGTAAGGAGTATGCCAAAAAAATTAATGGGTTTGGTTATGGTAAGGGAAGATACTTGGGCTATTTTAGGTGGATTTGGTTTGGTTGGTTCAACTACAGTTTGAGGGGTAGAGGTTTATAAAGGTTTGGTTGGGGTGATGGTGGGTTCAATAGAGAAAATATAATGTTGGGTTGACAATGGCATGGTTGGAGACTCTTTCTTGGTTAGGTAAGGAAGCCTAAGATGGTGCCAAAATGTGGTACTATCAATGTTGGGTTAGGATAATTACTCCAAGTTTTGAACCAATCTAAAGAAAGGCTTATAGATAGGTTTTATTCCTCTAGTATTGATCTCAAAGGAAAAACCCATGGGTGGATAGAGAGGAGTGTTTACCTCATCCTTTTCCTCAATCAAAGGGTCTAAGGTTTGGGAAGATGAGTTTTCTATAAGAGAGGTAGGTAGAGTGATTTCATCTTTAGGTATTTTTTCCAAAGTAAGAGTGGATTATTGTATGATAGAATAGAAGGATACAATGGTAATATCTTATCATTTTTTTAAGTCTTCCAAAGGAGAGGTTGGTTTCTCCACTACCTCGATAATTGGAGAAAGGGGAGTGGTTTTTTCCTTGGTCTCTTTTTCTAAAATAATGGAAAGTGACTCCACTACCTCAATAAGTAGAGGGGAAGGAAAGGTAGTTTGGGAAATGGTTTCCTCAATAATGAGTTCACTAAGAACCGCATTAATGGTATGGACCTCATGGTTGTGAATGGATTCCACTCTAAAGTTTTCATTTTTTGTGGAAGGGACAAGGTTGGGAAATGTCTATCTAAAAATGTCAATTGATTGAATTAGGGGTGCATTGGGGTTATTCGACACAATTTTTCCCTTATCAGTTAAACTTTAGAAAACATTTTAAAAGTGTTTCACCTATTAACATTATGTCTAATGACATGGTAGAAGGCACATAATTATTTATATTTCTACCAACTAGGTAAAGGATGAGAGGAATTGAATTTATATAGAGGTTTGATCGATAGGAATTGTATGATATTTGATTTTAACAACTTTTCCAAGACTGAATCATATGAATCCCCTAGAAGATTGAATTTCTTTTAGTTGTTGCAATTTTGGTTTCTAGTGTTTTGGTTAGAAGAATTGGAAGAGTTGGGATGGTTAAGTACTTCTGGAGGAGTGATTTTAAAGACAATCACATTCATGGTTCCCTTATTTTTTGTGTTAGTGTTGGTTTAATTGTTAGGTTTGGAGGAGGAAACCTCATTTGATTTGAAGGTGGAATTATTTCTTCTCAATTTTAACTTCCCCTCATCAATGGATCTATTCTCTAAATTTTGTGCCATGGTGAAAGCTTCATCAAAGGTCTGTAAAGTATAAACCCACAAAGTGGAGGAAATGTGTTTGGCCTCGAGAAAAGATTTCACTTAGCTCAGGTTTGGGAAAAGAGAAAGAGAGTTGATTTATCAATCTTCTCTAATGGGCCATGAAATTAGCAATGGATTCATCATAAAATTTTTGGATGGAGTTAAGATTGGTGATGAAAACTTTCTTAGAGATGTTTATGGAAAGTGATCTAAGAAAGTCTAAGCTAGTTAGGCAAAATAAAATAGGGAGTGCTTGGTAATGTCACTATACCTATCTAGTGTCAGAATTGATAGAGACATGGGAATGGTGTAAAGAAGGAGAGTATCATCATAGGAAATCAAATAAAAAGAATGCCTAAATGCTCTCAGATGATATTGAGGGTCTTCCTTGCTCTAAAATTTTCAAAATTTTGAAATTTCCCACTGAGGAGGATAAGGTCGAATGGGGATGAATGGATGAATTGGTTCATTAAAGATTTGGTCATATGATAAGAGGTTATGGGAACCAGAAATAGATGACTCCAAAGTAGTCATTATGTCTATTAACACCTTTAATAAATTAGTTTGTGGTTATGCACTTCCAAAATTTTAAGGTGCATTTTTCTAAGGTTGGGTATGTGCAACATATAGTAGCTGGTGGGAAGTTGAGAATATGCCACATTTTAGTATGTGGACATGGGTGGTTGGGATGATGCCATATATAAATACATAGAGACAAGTGTTTGGGGGGAATGTAGAGGTACACACCCTTGTGGGTTAGTGATGTAGCTCAGGTTTGGTGCAATGGGCTCCTATTAATGGATTAACATACATTAGATTGGAGGTATGGTTGGGTTGGTAGGTAGAGGATGGGTGGTAACTTTGGTACTGATGGGTGGAAGGGTAGAAGGTATGGGAACCATTAATATATGGAATAGAGTGGAGGTAGGTAGATTGGAAATAAGAAGAAGGGTGGTAACACTAGTATAAGGTACTCTTATGGTAAGCAAAGTATAGGTGTCTAAAGGTTGGATTGTTCATATACTAGAAGGTTATTGATTGGGGTGGAAGGTTTTTAGGTGTTAGTTGTTTGGGCAAGTTGGTTTTAGATGGTGGTATTGGTAGGATTATTGATATAATAAGATGTTTGGGTAACAAAAGTTTGGGTATAAATGGTGGCAATAGAGGTGCTACCTATAAGGTGGGATGACATATTATAAGGTGGTTTAACAATTAGAATGAAATCAGGGGTACGATGGGATATGGTATTAAGGTAATATTGGAGGGAAATGGGTTTATTATCCAAAAAGGTGGAAAAATTTGTATCACCTTAGGAAACTATCTACGGGATATTAGGACTTTCAAAATGATGGGGATAAATCTTTGCATCTAAGACATACTCCATGAATGAGGTGGAAGAGGAAGATGGATGATTAGGAGGTGGATCTTGATTGTCTTGGTTTTTTAGTTGTTGCCTAGTTAAAACCATGAAAATAAGGGAAAAATTGAAGATACAAGTAATCTCAAAACTCAAACAAAGAGAATTAAAAAAAAGTAAAGGAAATGAAGCACACACTAACGCATGTTAAATCCTAACATTATTTTTAGTCTCTCTTGTGCCTTATGCCTTAGTTTTAAATAAGTTATGATGACCAACATGGGCTTGTAGAGTGGGTGCTAGAAGAAGATATCTAAGGATGGTTTCAAGTAGTTAAAGGCTCTTAATATCTATATTATAACTTAGTATGTGGCTTCATATTGGGGCCTACCCCCTCACTTTACACACCTCAATGATAAGGGTGTTGGGTGCTTAGCCAAGATATATCGAGTTTATAGAGATTATACTCAACCAATATACTGAGTTAGTTTTCCCCTTAGTGGTGAAATATAAATAAGATAGCTGAGAAAAGGTGACCACTAAGTGATGAAATCATAGCCAAGGCTTCTGTCAATATTTTTATGTTTGATTAGGTGTAAATGGTTTGGTATTGTGTGTGTGATAAGAGTGGAAATATTATTAATTCACTTGATTAATTAATCTATGTGAGCTAAAATAATCAATCAAACAATATATGTAATTAATTTTAATAAAAAAATGAAATTTTGATGTCATTATATGAGTAGAAAACAAGAAGAAGAATCACCTAGATGAAACTATGAACCCAAGAAAATATTCAAGGGTCCCACTAGGTGTGCCAAAATGTTTCAATAAAATTTAGATTTATTTTGTTTAGAAACTTATAAAACTTAAAATAAGGGTGAGGTTAGTATCACCTACATTGGTTTGTCCTCCATGATCTAGATCATTGAAGATACTCCTTTTTGGACTAGGAGGATGACCAATAGATAAGAAATAACTAAAAAAATGGTTGATTAGTTGGATAGCAGGGTGGATTTCCTAGCATGAGCTAGAGCTAAGAAACACAAGCTTCTTTGGAGGCTATCAATCCACACTTTTAAATAGTTATGTTTTAAAATCAAAAGACAAATTGCTTGCATAAATAATAAAATATATTGAAATTAAATACAATAAAGTGCTTGAAAAGAGATGAATTTGACTAATTATAGAAATAAAAGATTAGATATTAATGTTAAATAAATCAGACATGGTTCAAAAAATAGGATGATATTCTATGATCAAGAAAAAAGTTAAAAAGTGTGATTTGATTAATATATGATAGGTCAAATAATCTTTTTGTTGGAAATTCGCACATAGTGAACACCGGTGATTGGGTATGACCATCGGTGGTTATGTGTCTACCATTAGTTTAAGGAAACCATCAATGGTTAGGTAATCATCGATGGTTACTATCAAATCTATCTTGGGTAAAATAATTTTGGTTGGGAATGTTGGAGAGAAGTTTTAGAGGGAAAACTGGGAGAGAAACAAAATAACTACTTACTAAAAAAAATACTTAGCTTTGTTCTTGGTCTGAATAACATTAAGATGAGTAGCTAAAAACTTATGGTAGACCCTAGAATAATTATGATAGAGTGATGATAGCTTGGCTATTGATTGATGAGAAATAATACTTTTGATCTTTGCCATGGTTTTTAGTTTTCTAGAAGCCTTCTTAGATTTATTGGAAGTGAGAAGAACACCTAGACAAAAAGTTCTGATGCACAAGACTTTGATGATGATTTTCGATTTCTCCTCCCCTTTTACCTCTTTATATATGAAAAAAGGAGTGTTGAAATAAGAGGTTCAACAATAGGTTCAAAAAGATGTCTAATATTATCTTTAACATCCATTCATTATGCACATTAATCAAACAACTAAAAATATAAAATCAAGTTGTAGTTGAGCAACAATTAACCCTTGAGGTAATTAAAGGTTAACCATCAACAATTGAGGTTAACTATTAGTGGTTATGGGCTGACCATTGACTATTGAGAGGAAAAATATAAAATGACTAAACTTATCCATTATGATTTAGGTTTGGTAGTTTAAAAGTTATGAAATGGTCCAAAGGGGGTCCAAGGGTGATCCAAGGTTTAGTGAGGCATCTATAACCGTAGTGCATAGATTTCTAGTGTCTATAGAATGCTTCATGAAATATATATAAAAAAAATTAGAAACCAAATAATAACATTAATATAATTGAAATATTTTCTTACCAATATAAATATTCAATCAACCAACTTCTATAGAATATTTTATTTTACAAAGTCTATACACAATCTCCTTTAATGCAGAACACATGAACCATAGGGTCTGCACAATTAGTTTTTAATCTGAGAAAATTTTTATTTATTTTATTTCCATTATCACTCCATTAATCTTCTAATTCATCTCCAAAAACTATCTAAAATCACAAACATTTACCAATTTTATATGTCTTATAACTACTCTAAAAGTTCTTGATTCTCTCTAAGAACATTGAGAGACCCAAACCACCATAAATCCTATCATAAAAATAAAAAAAAGTCATTATGTGAATAATGTATATAATTAAAGAAAATTTACCCATTTTATATCCAAATATAAAATAATACAACTTTTAAACTCCTTCATACATGACTTAGAAACCAAAACTTGACAATAAAATTCAAAATTTTAAATTAGCAAAATCAGGGAGAAAATGCCAATTCAAATTCTAACCTCCCTAACAAAAATTTGACACTCAAATAATATTATAAAGTAATTGGTATGAATAATAATCCATTAAAACAAATTAAACAAATTCCATGACCCCTAGATAACTTGATCACTCCAAAATTGAACAAATAAAACAAGACAAATTCATCCTTATAAGGATGCTCATGTATCATAATATTGAGGATAAAAAAGAAATTTCCATGAAATTTAAAATTGATCTTATATTGATGTTATTATTAAGAACTCTTATTATTACTTTATTCCACTCTTCATTTCATGGCCTCCTATATCCCAAGTCCTACTAGTGGAATATAGACATCCTTATTTCTTGAATAATGTTAAATTGTCTCCTTTTTTGAGGCTGTCTTTCTTTATATTGTTATCCAAGATGATCACCTTCAGTCTTTGGTTATTTTCATATAATAAAATTACACATTAAATAAACAAGTTAAACATAACAAACTCCTCATTATCTTAAAATAAGCCATACTCTTACATTCTCATGGTTGTCTTTTCTTTTATTATATCTATTATCTTTTGGACTACTTGTTGTTCTATTTGTAAATCTGTAGTACCATTAACTTCTTGAACTAAATTATTTCTCTCCATATATTTTTAAATCAATATCTGATTAGTCATTTCTCCTTCCATGGAAATCTCTCTCAACATACTAATCTTCCCAATAAACTTTTTTAAATACCCCACACTCCTTATCAATGACAACTGATTATACAACTCTATGAACAACTTTTCTAAGTGTTTTTTTGACAAAAAATTAGTTTCAAAATAAAAAAAATATACTAATTTTTAGATATAACCTTAATTTATTTCACTCATTTAGATTACATAATGTTTCACTCATTTAATTATGTTTAGTTAGCTGTAGTAACTCTGTAATTCCTACAATCAATACTTTCAATCTCTTTTTAATTGGTATAGTCTTTTCTCTCACTTCTTTATCAACTTGTACTCCACCTTATTTATATTGAAACTTTTAATTAAGTTATAATTCCTTGGATTCAATGCTGCAATTATTTCCTTTTGTAAAATACTCTTTCTATCCTAACATCGTCACTCTATATTGTACCTCTTTCCATGCTTGACTATCCTATAATGGAGTTAATATATGCTTGATTTCACCCTTTTCAATAATTTGTGTTATCTATACCATCATGAATAAATATTATATCATATTTACATGGTATATCAAGTATGATATGGAAAACATCAATATGAATCACATCACACAAAACTTTGTCTTTGTAACCACCAATTTTCAAGTCTACATGGCACTGCTCCTTAACTAGGACTTTATGACTTATTTGAATCCAAAAGGCATGGAAAAGATTAGGATTATATTTTATATATAATATTATCTTATTTAAAAACATGTAATAAACAATGTTATCCATGATACCATTATCAACTATAACCTTATAACATTTACCTCTAATTTTGAACATATTCTTGAATAATGTCTTTCTTTGTGGTGGATCTTTCTCATCAACAAACTGTCTCTTATTTTAGGTTCTTCAATATAGTTTGGTAATGACTCCACATTTTTCTCTTCTATTTGAACTACTTGGTTCCTTATTTCACTCCAAGATATGCTATTTTGAATGTCTTTTGGACATTCAAATGATCTATGTCCTAAAAACTTGTTACATTTAAAGAATTAACCTATAAATCCAATATATCCTCTTCCTCAGCCCTATGATCTTATAGCTCTAAATCCATAACCACCTCTATTAGATTGACTTATACTTTTAAAACATTTTCCAACTTCCTCACTATGAGTTTGGCATTGATTTCTATTACTTTGTTGGCTTCTTCTTTCTTGTTGACTTCTACCTCTGTAAGTTCTTCCTATACCTCTATTTTTTTGAATTTTCCTTCTATTAAAATTTTCCTCTACCTTTAATTCAAATTTATATGCCTCTTCTACTATCCTTGGAGACAAAATTTTAATTTCACATTAAATGCTAAATGTCAGTCCATTAATATACTTGGTAACCTTTTCTGCATCCTACTTTTGTGTCCTATTCTAATAGTTAGTTTTTATAATTCTTATATGTATTATTTCATTGACATGTATTTTTTTCTTAGATTTTTAATCCTTATAGAAAAAATTAGTTTTTAATATTTAGGCATGAATTTTACCTTCATCTTGGCTACCATTCTATCTCTTGACCTTATCTTTTCTTTCCCCTTCTTATCCTTTCTTCTCATACTCCATCCCACCATAGGAATTCATGACCCTTCAAAATTGACACTAGAAACTTCACCTTAATTACCTCATTCAACTTTTCATAGTCAAAGTACTTGTCCATAGTTATTATCTATTCAATCAACTCTTCAACATTGAGGTTGCTCTTATACATTGACACCTCTAATTTAGGCTTTGATGTCACACCTATAACTAATATAATGAATATTTACTCCACTCTACCTTCCTATCAATATTTTTAGATTATTATTTAGTAACCTCATCCTCTCCTTCACTCACATAACCTCTATTTATCTCTCTTCTCTGAGCTATTTCCATAGCTTGCAATCTGACTTATAAGTTTCTCACCTCCACCACTAATGCATTAACTGCCTGTAATATTCTTTGAACTATTTATTCTCTTAATCATCTAGATTAAAATTTTATTAATGTATACACAATATATCCTAAGCTTTGATACCAAAATGATACAGATGAACTTATTCTATCAACACTCACTTATTTTGTTTCCACTTGTTCATTCTTTGACAAAGCTTTATGGGCACAATAGTTAACTTCATCATTAAAGTTTTTTTTTTTTCGTTTATGATAATATTAATATGTATTCATTTCCTCTTTAATCTCGTAACCAACCCAAATAACCTCTCAATAAAACACTTTCAACATACATTGCTTCTACCTTTTGTTTCAATTATCTTATAACCTTGTTTTTAATAATTTTCAATTGTATAGACAAATGCAAATTGATCCTAAGAATATACATGGATATTTGAATACCATCTATCCTTTACCTTCTCTCTAAGAAGTTTATTGACCTAATACCTCTTTGAGATGCACTTTTTAGACCTTGTCTAGACCTAATTAGGTCTCTTTACCCCTATTTTTAACATAATCATCCTATATACATACACTTAAGGTATGTACATGTATATAACCATAAAAATATATTATATCCATTTAAACCCCAAATTATCACATTTATTTATGAATTTTGGATGGTGGCATTGCTCACAATCTTATTTTTAGTTTCTAAACCCTAGTTTAGGGTTTACCTTGATTGTGTGAACCTGATAAGGAGAATCTAGGAGTATTATGATACTAGTTAAGTTTTAGTCCTCTATGAAAGTTTATTAATGTATTTACCTATTCCTCACACATTACTGATTATTTATAAACTTTGGAAAGGACTTATATTATCTACTTAATATAATTTTGAGTTGGACTGTGTGTGGTTTCAAAATCATCTAAAGGTTCTATATTGAATGTTTCATGAAATATGTAAAAAAAAATAGAAACCACATAATAACCTTAATATCATTAAAATATTTTATTACCAATGTAAATAGGTAATCAAACAACTTCAATATAATCTTTTCTTATACAAATTTAATACGCAGTCTCCTTCTTTAACACAAAACATAGAAACCATAGGGTCTACATAGTTAGTTTTTAATATGAGAAAATTTTTATAGATTTTATTTCCATTATAATTCAAATAATATTTAAATTAATCTCCAAAAACTATCTAAAATCATAAACATTTACCAATTTTATATGTACTAGAACTACTCCAATGGTTCTTGATTCCCTCCAAGAATGTTGAGAGACTGAAACCACCTTAAATACTATCATACTTCTAAGAAATACCCATTATGTGAATCATGTATGTAATTAATTAAAATTAACCCCTTATAGATCCCAATCAAAAATACTAATTTTTTAAAAATCATTCACACATGAATAAAAGCCCAAAACTAGATAAGAAAATTCAAAATTTCAAATTAGTAGAATTGGTAAGAAAATACCAATTTAATATCTAACCTCCCTAATAAAACTTTGACACTTGGAAAAGATTCTAAAGTGTATTATATAAATAATAAATACATTAAAAAAAAAAAAAAATCTCCATGACCCTTATACAACTTGATCACTCCAAAATTGAACAACTAAAATAAGATAAATTCATGCTTAGAAGGATGCTCCTGCATCAATGATGTAGTTACAATGGTGGACACATGTACTCCAATGTTTTTTTCCATTTTAATTAGAGTTAAAAATTAAGTTAATTATTTTACTTACTAAGAATTCATAACCAAAGTGGATGGTGAATCATGCTTGTCTACTTGAATCTAAAAGTAAAGGGTGTGACTCACTTGAAAATAATTTGCAATGGTACTAAAATCTAACAGAGGCCTTTTGAAAAACTAGGGGAACTTATCCATTAATTTTACATGTAATTTCAATGTAGCCATGATCTTCACATATATATTCTTTATATCAATTACCTTTATTCTATAAAATTTTATCAATTATTATAGGTCATCATGGGTCTTATATATTATGCCCTAGAACTCTACTCTAAAATCATTTGTTGCTATATAGAGAATGTCTTTAAAGATGGCCTTAAGTAAAAATTATCTACTTTGGTTAAGTACACCATTGAATTTCATATACCCAAAAATTTTATGGCTTGTCCCTTGTAACTGATGAGTTACCACACTAAATTTTTCATCTCTCGATGCAATTCAATCAAGTTATCTCTTATGGTGGCCACATAATTTTGGGTGCATGAAACATCAGGAGTAGTTATTAAGTTTATATTAATATAGGTCTTATCCTTGGATACTCAGATTAGAAAATAAATCTTGGCCTCCATATTATTCATGTCCTCTACAAGGGATGATACATCCACCCATTCAGGTTTTGGTTCATTCTTTTCATATCTTATTAATTATAGTACATAATATAGCTTCCAAGTTGCTCCGTTTATACTGCCTATGAGGTCCATTGGATAATGAATGGTAATCCTTTATTATAGGGCCTCCAAATATTTATCATATCCCCTAACCATATCCTTTATTTCTCCCCCTAAAAAGGATACTAAATTATAGGGGTATTCCATATGACTGCCCAAGTCAGAGGGGAAAGTTCTACATTTTTTAGTTGATTAGAACACATCTTCTCTTTGATCAAACTCCACTTGCTACCCTTCAACCATTATTATTTTTATTTTTGTTTTCTCATAGTCTTAATTCAATTTTTTAAATCAAATTTGACTATGGGATACTCCTTAATGACCAAGTCCTACATACCCAACACTGCTAGTTGCATCTTCTAGATCCATTTAGGAATATTAAAGGTAACTGGTTGTTATGAAGGTTTTGTGTGTTCTATAAGGGTATAATATGAGGAATTCCCAAGGGATAATGGGATTTTGAGAATATTTTTATAGATAATGGAAATGAGTAATGAATCTTCTCCATCTAATAACCATTTTGGGATCCACCGTATCAGTTATTAGTTTCCCTTTGTCTGATCCCTTTGTTGATGTAATAATGCTAGACTCTACCAGGGCCACCTGGACAATTGAAAGGTATAAGTGGGTGGATGGTTAAGGAGGAGTGACTAAGGAATTAAAATTTGTGGAGGAGATTAGGTTAACAAATTTAATTTATTTATTAAGTCTAGAGGAGTGAGGGTTGAAGGAAATAAAGAATAAATAAGTAGGAGGGGCATTAAGCAAGTTTTGAAAATAATCAGTCATAGATGTATGAGTAACCTTAATAGGACCTTTCTAAACTTGGATGGGATATGACATAAGTTGAATTATATGGGTTGGGGTTGGTATTTAAAAAAATTTCCCTATAGTTTCATGGGCCTTATTTTATAGGGCCAAAGAATCTAAAGCATGAAGAATAACTACTATACAACTAATTAGGATAGAATCAGTTATTGTAATAGACAAGGAATGAGAAGTTTGTGTACTCACCCTTTATGTAGTATCAATCTAGGAAATCGTATTCATATATTATATTAATGTTCTAGGTAGTGTTGAGGGTGGAGGTATACTCAATAACTTATCTTATGTTGAATCTATAGGTTTTGACTTTGTTTCATCCCCATTATATCAACCTTAGTCTTGAAGTAATTCAATTGAGCCTAAATTGGTCTTTAATATTATAGTGTCCCAAGACTAAGATTCCATTAGCAACCATTTATCCTCTATGTCACTCTCTATGGTATCTTTAATGGTCTCATATAAGGAGGTTTTTTCTTGTCTTCCCATTCTTCTTGTATGAACCATTCTCCCTCTATAAGTTTTTATTTATCATCCTTATAATTATTTGATATTTCTAAGGGTTTTGCTTCCTTATATAATTTTATTTTATCCTTTTCTTCTCTATAAGTCTCTTTTATGTTTCCTTTTTTAGAGTGACATGAAGTGACGTAGAAGGGGCCTTCACCTTTCTCTGGTACACAAGAGGTGGTCTAGTGGGAGTAATAGTTTCCATTAAAAAGGGGCAAGTAGTAACAAGATAAAGTAGAGTGGTATTGGGTCATGATGAGGTAATGGTGGTAATAGTTATTGGAGGAGAACCTGAGGATGTATATATCGATACATGGGATGGAGAAGTCAATCGAGGTGATGATATAATGGTTTGGGTTAGGGAGGGAAATGGATCCACACTAGAAACTGGGAAGAGGAAATATGGGAGATTCACCTATTATGATATGGTGAGTGGAGGGAAAGGCAACATAGAAAATGGTCCACCAAGATGAGGTATGATTATAGTACTTAATTTAGTGGTATATGAGTAAAGGGGAGTGGACACTATGGTCTTCATTGTAATGGTAACCATTGGTATGGGATGCTAAGGAGGCCATTGGGTGATTACTTGTTCACTCTTCAATAAGCTTGTCTAAATGGACCATCCTGCTCCTAACCTTGAATTTCAACTTGTGAGAGAGGTTTAGGAGGGGGCTTTGAATTCCAATGCTCTTTCCCAATTTTTTAAGCATCCTCTTTGTGGTGTTTAGATTGTACTAAATATGCCTGTCAACCACCATTAACATATTTACCTTATTCATCCTATATTGAAATTTTGTATCATTCAGAGCATCTAAAAACACCTCATCATGTGGATATGACAACTATCCATAATCAATTTTCACCCTAGCTCTGAGTCTATCTAGGTAGTTCTTGACCCTTTTCCTTAGATCCCATTACCTATAAGGTACCCATTTAAAATCATAGGATTATCTATTCCTTCCCATCAGGTGGAAATGTTCCCCTATGGTATATTAAATTTGATCAATGCTAATAGGTGTTGGGTGGATTTCTCCTTGTTTGGTACTCCTTATATTGACATTTACAGATTTAGGTAATTGAGTTGTAATTTCTTGTTCTACCACCTTATCTAGTACTAACTAAGGAATATACATAGGAATAGACTTGATTCCCTCTATATTTACTATTATGAAGTATAGGTACAATTAATACATGAAAATCCTTCCAATAATCCTTTTGATATGATCAGATAACATGGGCATGTCTCTACCATAAATGGTTTGGTGTGCCATTAGATATAAGGTCTTTGTTAACCTAGTCATGTTCTTCCTTAATCTATGTATGTGGAGGAGATTGAACTCATCAAAAATTATATTTTTATGGTATTCTAGTGAGGGTTCCCTAGGTTATTCAAAATTTCAATGGACTATCCTAGTTATAAAAGTTGCCACCCAGCTAGTTGTCTAAGCTACTAACTTAGTGGATCAAATTATAATTGATCATTTCTTTGATGTCAATGAAATTGTGGAGGTGAGGATAGTGTCTAGAAGGGGAATCCAAACTTCATTTAAATAAGTTATAGTTTGGAAACCATTGGTTCTATTCAATAGGGCCATGGTGATCTTGATTCTTAGTTTGAAAGTGGTAATTGGGATGGTAAAGATGAGTCCCTTGACCTTGAATGTTATTAGGTCATGTGCCCACTCTTGTAACTTACTAGTAAAATTTATAGATGACATAAATTGATCAATTAAGGCTTGGTTATATGTATTATCTGGGTTAGGTAGTTGGTAACACTTCTACAAGGCATGCCCACTAACATAGGCCATATGTGTGTTATTTTAATGGACATGAAAAATTTTACCAAAATTTTTGCCATTTGTAAACAAATCATAAAATAGGTTAATATAGGTCATACCTCAAATTTTGACACTATATCACATAGTCCCACTAATTTGATCTCCACCAGGTCCTTTTTATACATTCATGTAAAGGTCAAGAGTTGATCTTTAGGGCCATAAGGCTCTATTTTCTTAACTTCCTCCCAAATAGCCAAGTAGTGTTTAAAGATTTGATTGATAGCCACTTCATCAAAATTTATATATGTATATTGATCAAAACCTATAATGGAATACGTAGAGGGGAGAGGTGGCAATTTTAAAGTTGAATCCATTATTATATACTCAAGTTCTAGCTCTGTAGAAATGTGTGGATGCTTGGTTACAAAATGGATTTTGAATACACATTTGAAATTTTTAATTCAATGGTAATGTGATTGACTTTGAACTATTTGATCACATATATTTCTTCTTATATTCAATTTCTTTGTTTAATTTAATGTAGTTGGATAATTATTATGGATTAATGGTTCCAATAGCTTTGGCTCCTTTTTTTATTTTGTCTATTTTCACATTTTAAATTTTCTTTGTGATGTGTCATCACTCTTACTAATCTCACTTCTAGGTGGATTTTTCCTCTTAGCTCTGAGTGCTTCATTATCCTTTGTATGACACATGTCATATTTTTACTTATCCTATAAGCATTTCCTTACCATTGCTCTGCCTTTACATAGTTTCATGGACACATGACAAAATTTCACCTCCCTACTACCTCATGGTTCTTTATCTACCTTATTTTATGCTTATTATTGCCACATGCCTATGGGATGGTTTGACACATGGTGAAATCCAATTATCTCATTTTCCCTAGGGGTATTTTATTATATTTCATATTTGCACCAATTATAGGTAAGTGGGATGATGATAGGGTCATCATCCCAATGCTAAGCTTCCCTAAAATTATCATACTCCTTTTGTTGTGTAGAATTTGGGTGAGAGGAATGATAACACATGTCTTAATCTTGATGCTCTTCTTACCTATAATAATTCAAAACTTTTAAAATGATTCAATGATCATGCATTTATAGGATTAAAATATGTGGGAAACTATCATTGCTCCACTTGCCTAGGAGTTTCATACTTTAAAACTTTGATCCTAATAGTCATTGAGTGAGAAATATTATGACACTTGGAAACATCCTAGTACTTTGCTTACCTGAAAGTCTTTTAAAACTTTAGTAGTGTTAAAATATCCATAGGCTAGTGTATACCCATAATATTTTCAAATTTTATCAATTACGGATGCTTTCTATCTTGCAATAACTCATTGAGTCTCAATCTCTCTGAGTGCATGCCTTAAGGGGTGTATTGGGAAAGGGGTGGGTAGACCATTGGTGTTTCATAGGATTGTTATCCCTTATTTCCACTTATTACCAATCAAACTATCTCTTAAAAACATTCCTCTAAGCTTTGCCTCCTATTTTTCACACTCCTCTAGTCATTTACCACCTTCATTATCCCTTTCCCTAACATAAACCCTTTTTGAAAAATTTCATGACTATGTTTTCTATGTCAACCTTGTATTCTTATTGACAAAACTTATTAAGGGTTTAAGTCCACCCTTGGTCAACCTAGTCTGTGACCTAGTGAGTTTTTGTCAATTACAATATTAGGTCGACTGGGTCGACCTTGTTAGGAAATTTTCTTAGAAGGGTTTAGGATTAGATCTACCTATAAACATATTCATTTTTCCATTCTTAGAGAGTAACCAAGAATTATTATTCATTTACACTTCTTTACAATCTTTTTTTCCAACATTCTAATTGAGGAGTCTTACCTTAGGATTTTTACTTAGAGAAGAATATAGTCTTATGGAGAAGTATTGGATAGTTTGGCCTTTTTTAGTGATCTTTAAAAACCATAAAAATCTCTTAAGAAGAACCTTGGGCCAAGGGAGAGATTGAGTCTCGATAGTTTCATCTTCCATGTAAGTATCTCTAACTTTGCTCCTCTCTTTATTAGATAAAAGTAGCATAAATAATGAATTTTGTATAATATTACTCTCTATATGCATTAGTTTCTTATCCATACATAGCTTAAATAGGATTCTCTTATTCATGTTTACTTTTATAAGTATTAACCCCCATGTTGTGCCACAAGCTTTGGTGAGCAGTATATTAGATTTTGCTTTACTTGTTATTAATTTAGTGAATATGAAAATATAGGACCAAGTTAGGGTTATTTCATAATTTTTCTTGACTAGAGGATTTATAACCCTCCTAGTGATATTATTATGGTAAGAGATACCTTAATTACATCTAGAAGATCCATATTGGCCATGACCTGAATTATATAATGTATTCCAATTGGAGGTGTAAGTAGGATCTATCTTCTCTGAGTTAAGATTGATTTATAAATCTAATGCATTTCCTATTATATGTATTCTAGTGAACCCAACGTGAATCTAACCCTTGTATGTTTTATTTCATGATTTTCATTTCTATCATTTTATTATTTTTTTATATTTATGATACTAGGTTAATTAGTTTGGTATAGTTCTAACTTCTATGTACAAGTTGAAAAAACAATAACATCAAAACAAATATATTATTTATGTGTAGGTCTTCATTAGATATAGATTACTAGATCAAGCAGGTTGACACAGTACTCTTATTCAGTCCTAGATTGTAAACTATGTCAAATAGGTTGATTTAGTCTCTTAGCATCTAAAATAGTAAACTAAGTTGTTCAGGTTGACTTAGCCTTACACTAATAATCCATATAGAAAACTAAGTTGACCAATTTGACTTAGTCATCTTTAAAATCTTTATAAAATAGGGTTTCATATAACTAGTTTGATCCAATCAACTCAGTTGATAGAACTTGCAAGCAATAGTCAAGGCACTTAAACAAAATTTTTGTGATACTCAAGATTTTCCAACCCACCAAGGCTCCTTTATTTATCTCTCTTCTAATTTAGTACCTAATTATAGTTCTATTTTGTGCAAACTTGTATTTTTCAAAACTATAATTCTATAGCAAACTAAGGCAACTTGGTTAACTTAGTTTTGTAGACTATCTTTTGTCTAAAAGACTAAATCAACATGGTCAACTTAGTTATTGAGGAATATTGCTTCTAAATTACATTAGTGACCCTATCAAATATATTATATAATTTTTTCATACAATACCATCTGAACTAACTCTATACAATTCTTAATTTGGGAATTAACAACTATATGCTAGTAATTAGTTCACACTTTCATTTTCAATTATTTGCATGCTTATATTATCTCACATAGTCTAATTAGGTGTTTTTAATATACCATTTAGTTTCAATATTTTTTATCTTTTTTCACATAATATTAAATCACATAATTTCAAAACACATTTAAGCATTTGTCTACCCAAGGTCTACCTACTTAGATTTCATCACCAAGGGTGAAGCTGACGTGGTTTTCTAGCCAAGCATAAACATGTGGTTAATGTTATATATTAGATAAGAACCTAACACCCTTATCATTATGGAATTATCAAATGAGGGGGTATGCCCTAATACCAGGCTAGTAATATTACTAACATAGATCCCTTTCATCCTAAACATCTTGAAACCATCCATAGATTGCTTTCTAGTTATCTATTTTCAGCCAACTTCCCTATCACTCTTAAAATAACACTTTATAAAAATATAACAACACTTAGGATGACCACTTATTTAGCATTTAATTTGTATTTGACTTCTTACTCTATGATCATTATGTGTTATATTATAAAACCATGCATTGGACAACATTGATGTAAGGTTTTGTGATGTAAGGTTTTGTGTTGTGTGCCAATTGGATCATTCTCATTGATCTAATTATTTGTGTGTTTACTTCCATTTCTTGATTCAATTACATTGCAAAATCTTTTCCTATTTCTAGTAAGCTATAATTCTATTTGACAGTCTTTTATAGACTATCTTTTTCCCTATCTACAGTACTAAGTTGACTTAGTCAACCCAGTACTCCTTTATGCCAATCAAGTTACAATACTAATTCAATCTAGTTGACTTTGTATCCTTATTAGGCTATCTTTTTCCTTTTTCTAGTACTAAGTTGACCTAGTTGACTCTATACTCTTCTACCTTCTATCTAATAGTACTAAGTTGACTTGGTCAACTCTATATTCTTCTACCTTTTGTCTAATGCTACTAAGTCAACCTATTTGACTCTATACTCTTATACCTTCTATCTAGTAGTACTAATTTGACCTAGTGAACATTGTAGTCTTTTCAACCTCGTTCTAATAGTACTAATTTGACCTAGTCAACTCTTTACTCTTTTTTATACCTTTGCTCTTCTATCTAGATAAATTAAATCTCTATTTGGCTAACTTAGTTCTTTGCCTCTCATTCTTATTGCTTAGCATTCTTTTCTTTTTATCAAACATCCTAAAATCCCCTATCAAAATATTCTTGGACAACATGAATCCATTTTGAAACTATATGGGGTTTTCTTTTCTTCTTATCTTTAATTTTATTTTCTTCCTCTTTTCAATTGTTGGGGAATCTTGTGATGCCCATCCACACATTACTCTAGATTTTGGGGCATCTTGTGATGCCCACTCTTATTATATATGGAATGATACCAAACTAATTCAACTTCAAGAAACCTACGAAGACACATAGGATTGCTTCTCACATGCTCATCCTTAATATAAACATTAGTGTAGGATATTTCCCTTGTTATCATTCCTTTTATATGTTATTTATCTAACACTTTTGATAGGATACTTACATGGGTCTCACCCTCTACAATAGTTCTCTATTTTCACAAACCTTAGTCCTCCCTTTTGGTATTTTTGTTTCCCTTTTTCTCATGAGTTACATTGTAAAACCATAGATATGACCTGATATTCCTCATGATGTACTTTTATCCTCTTTATTTTATCAATTTCTAATTATTTTTGGCACCTTTGGGTTTCTCTTTATGATTTCTAGTGTAAGACCATGGATAGGATCTAACCTTCCTCACAAATATCTTTTTTTATTATCCCATTTATTTTTTCAATACTTTTTAGCACCCTCATGGGTTTATTTTTTATGATTTTCATTGTAAGATCAAGGATAGGACTTGGCCTTCCCCATAAAATCACCATCTTGTCATTCCATTTTCTAAAATTTATTTTGCAATGCTTATGAATTCTTGATCTTTATTCTTAGATTTAACTTTTACTTCTTAATATAAATGAAAATTTTCATAATAAACTATGCTAGCATGTTTTCCTACATTTCCATCATTCTTAAGATAAGGAATTACATTTTTTTGTCATTGTATCCCTTTTTTTACCCTTTATCACATTTTTTATAATTTGAAATAATTCATATTATTTCATGTAACATTCCTCTTGATTTCCTTTCATTTCACTCTACATTAGATAAAATAAGGTCAAAGTCAAGATATAAATTTTATTTCACATGATTTAATGAGAATTTTAAACACCATTCTCTCTGAGTCCTTTCTATTAGCAACTAAGTCCCAAGTATTCAAATGGAAGTCATATTTAGCACCCATGTTTGGTTTTATAAATCTATATAGAGGAAGAATAGAAAAAGCCATCAAGAAAGTTAAAATTCAAATCATTTGAAACAAAAAGAAATGATATATAGAATGCAACATATAAATTTTTTAAGTCAAAATCACACCAAAAGACATGATTACAAGCACATCTCATATCTCTAATTGAATCTCAAACTCCATAGTTGGCCTCATGATAGAGCCAATCTAATAGGGTATGGTAGGCCAATAGATTAGAATAGGAGAATTAAAAAAAATCTATGGTGATACCTACATTCTCATGTAAGTACCTAATCTTCACAGTAGATCGATGACTCTATAAGGGGTCTTGAGGAACAACGAACACATTATGGGAAGGTAGATCAATTTTAATATTTTTGCATATATCCCTCATGGGATGATCTATATACTTCATTTATTGACATAAGATTTTTCTAGCTAAGAGAAGTTTTTCATAGTCCTTAATGCCGATAGTCCTCTTGTTTTGATAAAATTAATTTGATTTTCTTGAATTTAATAAATATCTCCTCTAACTTGGTTTTTCATTCATTCTCCCCTCTACCGATTTAATTTCCCCCATTGAAATGGATGTGTAATTCTAAATCTATTTTCCATATTCTATACTTCCTTCTTATTCACATCTTAAAAACATGCTAGCACTAGTTCTTTTTAGTTTTATCTATCCTTATAGCAAAACAACATGTTTGAGCAACTTTGTATTAATTTCATTACACTATGGCTTTACATTTATAAATATGCCTTGATTTCTATTACTATTTTCCATTGTTGTATTACACTTTTTATAAACACACGAGTTTATTTATATGTTCATGTAATTTTTCCATTATTTAGTGAGGTTGGCTTGTTACTTATCATTGATCAATGTTGTTTCCCCTTTTATGCAAATTTTTCCTTAATGATTTGGTATGGATATTACTACTTACTTATCAATGTTGTTTCACCATTTTTGGTTGCCTATCTTTTCCTAAGTAAGGATTGTTACTTCTTCTACATTGATGTTTGATTACCATCCTTTTCGACCTGTATCCTTGGTTTGATTTGGTGAGTTTGTCTTTCTTACTTAAGGTTTACTTATTTGAGTTTTTTGGTCTTTAGTAGCCATATATTTTTGGTTACCTAATTTACTCTAAATTTTGATTTGGTGATTTGGTCTAACATATCATTTGTCACCCCAACTTGCCAAATTTATAAGTACACCCATCCAAATAACACCATTTATCTTGGTTTTCTTGTGTTTATTTATTTTCTCTCTTTAGTTTGTATTCTTGGGTTTGTCAAAATTAATCTCTACACCCTCCAAAATCAAAAATATAAACACAAAAAATAACCATCCAATGATAAATGTAAGTTAATGTACACATACATTTTTTTGTTTTTAGTTGTTTCCCTTTCCATCATTTACTTTCAGTTATTTTATGATTTAAAATACTACAATTTTTTTAGCATTAGTTTTGTGTGTTACTATGTTCTTTTTTGAAGGACCATCCCTTTTTTCACTTGAGTGGCACATGATGAGATTTAAGTGGGGCATATATAAACACATAATATTTTTAAACTTTATTTATTACTAATGCTTTCTATCTTACTTGAACCCATCAAGTCTCAATCTCTCTTAGTGCATGCCTTAAATGGTGCACCAGGAAAGGAGTGGATAGACCATTAGTATTTCATAAGATTATTCTCCCTTATTTCCACTTATTACCAATATAACCAACTCCTAAAAAATTACCCTAAGCTTTCCATCCTAGTTTGCACATTCCTCTAGCCATTTACCACCTTCCTTAGCCCTTTCCCTAAACTAAACCCCTTTTTAATAATTTACATGACTATGTCAGCTATGTCAACCTTGTATTCTTATTGACAAAACTTATTAAGGGTCTAAGTCATCCCCTGGCTAACCTAGTCCATGACCTAGTGATGTGTTTATTAATGATGATACTAGGTCGATTGGGTCAACCTTGTTATCCAATAATTTTGGAAGTTTTTAGGGTTATATAGACATATATAAACACATCTATTTTTTCATTCTTAGAGAGTAATTAAGATTTATTATTCATTTTTTCTTCTTTACAATATGATCTTCTACCATTATACTTGAGGAGTCTTCACTTAAGGTTTATATTTAGATAAGTATCTAGTCTTGTGGAGAAGTCATGGATGTTTTGGCCTTTATTAGCAATCCTTAAAAAAAATAATAACCTCTTACAAATCAATTTTTTCCAAAGGAGAGATTGAGTCTCAATGGGTTTGTCTTCCAACTAAGTATCTCTAACTTTTATCCTCTTTTTAGTTGATAAAAGTAACATAAGTAATGGCTTTTGAATAATATTACTCTCTCCATGGATTAAGGTCTTACCTATGCATAGTAAAATAGGATTTTATTATGTATGTTTACTTTTATGTTTACTAACCCTCATGTTGTTCCATAAAATTTTGTGAGCACTATATTATATTTTTCTTTACTTGTTATTAGTTTAGTGAATATGAAAACATAAGACCTAGTTAGAGTTAGTATGCAATTTTTCTTGAATAGAGGCTTTATAAACCTCCCTAGTGATATTATTATGGTAAAATATCACTTTATTAGATATATCTCATCCATATTTATCATGACCTTGATCATATAATTTATCCCCAATCTTAAGTGTAAGAAAGATCTATCTTTGTAGAGCTAGGATTGATTTATAGATATGATGCATTTCCCATTGCATACAGTTCATAGTTTATTACAGTCTGGAACTAATTTATCTAAATATAAAAGTGTAAAATTTTTCCAAGTTAACGAAAAGACTAGCATAAGTAGAGGGTACTTTAATCTTTGGGAAATCTGATTTGGCACAGAATACCCAATAAATAAAAGTTCTAAGGAGCTTTTATACTAAACAAAAATTTTGAACAAAAGTGACAAACATAGGAATGTCAAGTATAACTTAAAAGAAATTACACACTTAAAAATATTCTAAAAACCATTAATAGGTTAGCCTAAGTAGAATAAAAAATGAAAACCTAGATAGCTAGGGCAATGGAAAATATTATTATCATTAAGGAAACTATTCTTAACCAAAAACATAAGCATATGAATGCTTGGGAAATAGTTTCATTATTAAGCAAATGATAAACATCAATAAATGATTTACCCACCATATCTAGTTCTTTTTAATCTAAAATGGGCCCCTATCCAAAAAAAATGAGAGTGGGGTATGTTGAGTGCAACAAATAGCGACTTATAAGGAGAAAACTCTAGAGTATTCAAGAACCCAAAATCTTTGGTAAAGTGAGCATAGATCATATAATAGAATGATAATTAAATAAATAATATGAAAAAAACTCCAAAGAATTCATGAAACATACTAGCCTTTCCCATACCTTAGATATATGTGTAAAGGAGTGATTTTATTTTATCCTCATTTTGAAATTTTTAACAAAGACTTAGATTAAATTGTATGTTTCACAATGGTTTCCTTGAAGTATAAACATAAATCTCAAGGATATTGGGTATTGCTCTGCTATCATCCATAAATTTATAGCCTTGATAGAGATACCTTTGAATACCCCCTATTCTCCCTTTTTAAACTTACGTAATCCATGATACATTGATCTTATTTCATCATGTGAGTCTTGATCACCTTTAGATTTCACTTTAGGCTTATTTGATCACTCATTGGGATGAATTGATCCATTTTATTTACAATATAGAAGGAAGAGAGGGTAGAGAACCATAGTTGGCTAGTCTACATATAAAATAACCAAATTCAATTTACTAGAATGTCCCTATCATCAACATCCATATCAATGATTATTATCTCAAAATAGGTATTAGAGTGGGAGGTGTTTTTAACCCAAGGTATAACCATGAGAAAATTTTATGTACTTGATGAAAGTATCTAACTATAATATGACCATGCTTAATTTTTTATTACATACTCAAATTTTGGAAATCTCAACAACATGGTTGTAAACTTTGAAAATCAACCAATATGGGCATTTCATTCTAGTCCTCTCATCTTCACTTACCCTTATTTTTAGGTATAATAATCATGGAAAATTGGATATCATTTGGATCATTCAAAAATAAGATAATCAAGTTGATCTAAAATATAGGACAAATACTCTAGAATAGGGAACTAAACTAAGGAAACATATTGAAAAAAATAGGAAAGGTTAAGTTATAAATTAAACAATATACTCTAATGAAATCCAAAAATAAAAAAATAATAAATCTATCTATGAAATTAGTAAATCCTAATCTAAATTTTACCATTACAATGAACCCTTTATTCAAAAACATCCTTAGTGGGGTAAGCCTTGAGGTAGTGCTTCAAATATTTCCCATTGACTAAGAAGGCTAGATCTTTACCTTTAAGGTGTCTTAGATGAAAAGTATTATCACCTAATGTTTCAAACACTTGATATGGTCCAAACCACAAGGGAGTTAGATTGTCATGTTATCCACTATTCTAATGGATTTATCCCATAGAAAAACTAGATATAAAATTATAAGGGCTTTGATCTTGGACCTTTTATCAAACCATATTTAAACAATGTCTTGGTGTTTGTTGAATATTTACAGTGCTTCAGTTCTTACATCTTTTAGTTGGAATATATCTAACTATCTGGAGTGAACCCTTGGAACCTCTCCCATATAGTCTTATATAAAATGATAGGTTAGATCTTGAGAGAAATGAGGAAAATAGGTTGTCATCCATATACTAATTAGAAAGGTGAAGTCTTAAGGGATCACTTATGTCTATCCCTATTTGGCCATAATGCATACTTCAACAATAGGTGCCATTGTTTTGGTTTTTCTTGGGCTAAATTTTTTATGGCATCTATAAAGTTATTATTTGTAGCATCATCCACCCCATTTACTTGGGGATAATAGTTTAAGGAGGACTTTATTTTTATATAAATATTAAAATCCCACTTAGTGAATTCAATTGATTGAAAAGCTAGTCTATTATTACTAACTAGGTGTGTGTGTGTGTGTGTGTGTGTGTGTGTGTGTGTGTGTGTGTGTGTGTGTGTGTGTGTGTGTATCATACTTAGTATATGTTCTTCAAATAATTTGATGACACACTGAGCTTTAAAGTTCTTGGTGGCCATAACTTAAATCCACCTAGTGCAATAATATGTTGTAGTGAGGATGAACTTGTGATCCATTGATGAGTTGGGATCGATTACCCCAATGAAATCAAGGCCTCATTATGAAAAAGGGAAACCTTCAATGACTTGGTGTAGGGGCATAACAACATTTATGGGCATGGGCATATCTAAAATAATGGGATAGTAGTACCCCATTCTTAAGATTTTATGGTTCGTGGATATCTTAAAAAGGTGTCCATTGCCTAAATTTTATTGTAAATTATCTAATATATTTATAGCTTCTTCTCTTGAGACACATCTTACGTAGATACCCTCATAGTTTTTGTGGTGTAGGACTCCTCATTTTAACATGTAGTGGGCACATTTGATCCTTAATCTCACCTTTTTTATTTTTTCAACTCAAGGAGGAATGCCCCTATGAGTAAATAGTGAATGATCTAATCATACCACTCTCCTCTAGCCATTTGGACTTCATTAACTTTCTCAACTTGAATACATGGATCTATCTCTATCATTATCTAGATTATCCCTTGTCCTCTTACTATCTTGGTTGGTATAATTTATAGGTTAAATTATTACAACTTCACCTTCCATTTACCTCTTATTTCATGCAGCTCATTTTGGATACGAGTGAGCATCAATGCAAGGTCTGAGACCTTGGCATAAGTCTTATCTCTCATGATATAATGCCTAAACTTGTATAATTCCTTGGTGAAGTTAGGACTAATCAACACTAGGGCTTAATCAATGGATTTCTTGATGTCTTAAAAATAATCCTTTGCCTCTATTGTCCACCTTGTTTTTGTATCCTTCTTCATCATAGTATTCAATGGTTTGACAATATTAACAGACCTAGAGCTGAATTTACACAAAAAGTTGATCTTACTGAATAATGTGTTGAGAATTTTTTACCTCAAGTCAAAAAGGTCACCCCTAATAGGTTAAAATTTGATTTTTTGTGTATTAATAGATTTGTTCATATCCCATTACATGTTTTTATAGTATTCAAGTGGTATTTGTAATGTATTTTTACAAATTTGTAAGGTAATGTCTTTGCCAAGGTTTTCAATGCCTTCAAAGTTAGTCTTGTGGGTCCTAGGCATATGTCATGATGTGTCAAGATGGAACATTGTCTATCAAGTCAAGTCCTTTCACTTGGTCACTTGGTTTAAATATTATTAAATATGTTTGAAGTGATTAAGGCATTTTAGCAGTTTTTAAGATTTTTGGAGAAACCTATGTTTCTATTATGGTTAAATCAAGCCTTCACAAGGCACTATTATTACATGGAGCATTAAATTAAATGGTCAAAATGTAGTTTCAATATTAAATAAGTTTTTGAAAAGTTATGTTTCATCTCTATGAGGCTATTACACATATGATTAATTTTCATTCAATTTCATAAGGATCCAAGGCTATTTTCAAGAGGAAATAAGATAAAATTGTGTACAAGTGATTTTTCAAAGCTCATGAATGACATGTCTAATATGGATAATCTCAAGACTTGGAACTTAAATAGTCAAAAGTCATGAATGCCTCCTTTTCAATACACAAAGAAATAATAACTCATTATTTATAGGTAATTTGGGTACTTATATGAGCAAGAAGAGTTCATATTCAACTTGAAATGCATGTATAAAAGTTAACCCACCTCTCGCAGGTCATAATATCTAGGTTTATAAAGTTTGTTTAAGTCTTAAGAAGATAACGAATGCATCCAAAATTCTTTTGAGTTTTCAATATAGTCTATAAATAGTTGAAATGATAATTAATTTTCTCAAAAATGTATGGATAGTGTGCATGGGGGTAAATACTATTCTAGGATGTTAGGGGGTGATTTGACTTTCTAACAATGCTATTGGTTCCTATATACAGAGGCTAACATTTATGAACAAACCTTAAGAATCATAAGCACTCAAAACCCTTCTTAAACCCTAGTATCAACTTGATGGGAGTAAAAGTGAAGGAAATGGATCTAAATGCACTAAGTTTTCATGGAAACCTTTGGATCATGTTCCATAATTCATGAAGGGCCTTTGCACATAATTTGATGGTATGGTCACATGTATAGACATGAGAAAGACTAGGTTTTACAAATATTTCAAGAAATCTAGGATTTTGAGCATGTTGAATGGTTCAAGATAATGAAGGTGTTGTGTATTGTTTCACAACCCCTCAATTCCAAAAATTCCACTTGTTTTCCTTTGAAGGTGAATCTATAGATATAGAATGTAAGATGATTAAAAAGTGTTGTGAGAGAAATGTAGTATGGTCATTGAATAAGGATGGGACTAGCCTATTTGATCTAAAAGGTAGTACAATATGGATTGGAAACACGAAAACATGCTCATCAACCTATTTATAGAGTTTTAATGAGGTTTCATGTCCATTCTAGTTGTTAGTAGCAAGTAGAATGAGCTTAATTACCTTACAAGCCTAGTTGGCCAATGTGAGAAGGTCATAAAGAGTTTTGGGGTCTTCAAGGTGTATCAAGGAGAATTGTTTGATAATAATCAAGACACTTAAACTATATGAGAGTTAAAAATGTCTGAGATGACTAATGTCATAGACACTAAAAATTCTATAGGTCTAGACCCTCATACACATGCCTATGTATGAGGACACAAGGAAAAGTTTGTAAATGCTATGAAAGGAAAATGAAGCCTATAGGATAATAATAAATATATTTAAATAAATATTAAGTACTCTCAAGGTGTCAATGAACTATTTTAGAAAGACCAAATTTCAAAAAACCTAACACTCAAAAGGCTCTCAACCATCACTTACAAGCAAAATTTGAGAATGTATGAAATATATGTATGTTGCGACGATATGAAGTCTTGAAAGTTACATAGGGTCCAATAAGAGTACCAAAATCTTAGTAGTTTATATAAATTATTCCTTTTTCTCATTGAATTTTATAAGAAACCTAAATCTCTAAAATCATAGACAAGACACCAAGTAACCACCTACATGTTTACTTGGATAGATATAGTTTGTCTACAAAATTAAAAAGTGGATGCAATGTATAACAATATAAATAGGGTGTGGAGAGATGGAGAAAGTTAAATAAGTCAGTCAAGGTTAGAAAAACTAAATAAAGGGTCAGAAAAGAGTGATAAAATCATTTCACTTTAACCTTGCATATACTTAGTTGACAACTATAGGCCTACCTTATCAAGTGAAGATACCTAATTGGTCTGAAAGAAGAAATTTATCTAAGGAATAAAGTATAATTAGAATGATTATCTAATGTTAATATGACCTTATAGTCCTTAGAGTCAATAAAAGTGGTCCAAATTTAAATAAATCTATTTAGGCTGTTGAGCCTAAAACCAAACACATAAGTTGATATAAACAGTCATGGAAAGATTGGTTTTTGAAAAAAATGAGATTATAAGGACATTAGGAAGTGTGAAATTATTTTAAATATCCTAAATAGATACGTATAAGTAGGTTAAAACAAATAAACTAGCATTTTGGCCTATGAGACCTCCTCAAACTCTACTAGGTACATGACTACAATTCAAGACTAGGTTTCTCTTACTCATTAGGACCCTAGCCTTGTGCATGAGAAAAAATGGTTTTCAAGGATGCTAAAGTGGTCCCCACACTTCAATTCCTAGATTTAGTTTTTTTATTTAAGTCTCCAACCTTTATGAATAAAGGTTAATAATGTAGACCACTCTCCAATGGCATTGTTCAGACTCAAGAATCACTTTCTTATGCTTATATATGTATATAATATTTGCATGGGACCTTGAGATCTTAAGGATATTTAGGTGCCATATTTTAATTTAACATTGTGGCATTAGGAGGACAATTGTATTCCTATAATATATGAATAATCCTTAAGGATTGAAATAGGTTTTGAGCTACCTAAAAGGCAAGAAGTGAACAAATGGATAAAAGAGCCATTATACTAACTTGAATGCACTTGGTTTGCCATTACAACTTAAGTGAAATAAATAACTCTAATGGGAACCTATGGTGACTGAAATTAGCATGTGTGGAATAAATTAGGTAAGAAAATGGTCTAGAAAATCCTACTATAGGCTTTTTTACAGGGGTTTGAGATGTGGTAAGGTCTCAAACTAATGGAATAAGGATTATTTACCTAAATAGAGTTTTTAAAGGTTTGTATAAAGCCATTAAATAACCTTGTGAGGTGATTATAATATTACAATAGGTGATAAATCCAAAATACTAGGATGAGTAGCTTGAATAACTCAAATGCAAGTTTTAATTATATGAAAAGTGAGTTTCAAGTATAACAAAAAGAGTTGTAGAGATAAAATCTTGAGAATAATGAGATATCAGTATGAAACTCATATGAAAACTTATCTAATAATGTACAAGTTTTGGGAGTATTACAAGTTAGGTTGAGAAATGATTTTACAATCTATGTTTGTCCTAGAAGATTAGTATCATGAGATGCATGGAAAAGTGTCAAGAATACCATAAGGTATTATAAGGACTTAAGGGAATATTGAAGAATTCATAACTAAAGATTTTAAGTGTGAAAAGTGTCATGAAATACCAAAATTCCTATAAATAATTTCAATAAGATAAAGATAGTAAAAGAACTCAAGTGATGAATCATTGAGACAAGACAAACTTCCACACCACTTGGAAGAGTGAAGCACCATCAGATTAGATGAACACATGTTGAGAAGCATATTAATACTATTCATAACTTCTCTTGTTTGATTGTACCTTAATCCATCAAGAGTGATAATTGTTAATGTGTTATTCTACACCCCTTCTCTCTTCTTCTCTCTCACTTTCTTATATATTCGGCCTTAATAGGCTATGCTCATATCCTCCACCTAGTTATGGTGAATCCCTACCCATTTTCAATAATTTTATCAATGAGAAAAGTCTATTTTTACCTCCTCCTTTTATTGGTTTCAATGTGTGTGCATGACTAGTTGATCTTATCAAGTGATTAGCTTTGTTTCCTTGGTATGTTGTCCTTTTCTAGTATTCATATTTAGTCTGAAATCCTTCCTTACAGGTCTTATGAAGTGTTTAAGTGAAGTGTGAAGGTTTATTGAATTGTATTTTCACTAGTATCATTCTATGACCTCTTGACTAGTCCTCTTAGCTTAAACATCTTTCACTACCTCTACAATGAAGTGTTAATGTAGAGAGGTAGATCAAGAGTAGTGTTTGTTATAGGTTAGTCTTATGGTTAAACTATAAATGTAGATAGTTAGTAGTGGTCAAGTATATTTTGTGTATCACCTCCATTAGAGTAAGTCTTTTTCTCTTTCCCTATCAAGTTGGTAGAGTAGTCTATGAGCCTAAGTGATTCATCAAGGGGAAATATACCTTTAGCCTAGAGATTCAATCCAACATTAGTCCACCCAAAACCTAGGATTGTCTCAATGTTATTAAAAATATGGAAGGCTTGAACTACCTTATAAAGTTGCAAATTTGGTTGATAACAATTTTAGTATGCCTAGTGTGACTAAGGTCCAAAGTAGTTGAAGGATTTTTGGTTTTTTATTTTTACATATTAGGCTTTGGAGGAATTCAAAACATAAATGGTGACTCTGAGCTCAATCACTTAGTTTTATCATCCTAGGTACTTGTTCAAAGAAAGTTGTGTTTTTAATTCACTTTCTTGATGAGGTTGTTATGGCTGAGTTTGAAGTAGATCTTAATTTCATGCAAGTTTATGAGGTATCTCAAGCTTATGGTACTACTCCCTATCAGCCCTATAATTTACCTTATCAATCCTATTATTAGTCTTACCAGTAGTATGATAATTCATATTAGTCCTATAATACTCTTTACTAGCCTCTTAAGCAACACAAATATATGCATTAATAGTATTATAAATATTTTCACCCTCCTTACCGCAAAGATCATAAAAATTATCATCGTTGTGAGTAATATCAGTATTATGATCAGCCTACACCTTCCCCATATTTCTATGATAATGCATATGAACAATCTTTTTTCAAAATCAAATGGATGAGATGGATAGCAAGGTATTAGACTGTGAAAAATTATTTTGTTTAACTTATTAATATGAAGAAATGATTGGGTAGTTTCAAGGTGCATCTAATGATCTATTAGTGAGAAATGAGTTGTGTACATTGGTATTGGAGAGGATGGATATTTAGGAAAGACAAAAAACTAAGTTTGATAAGGTATGTCAAGAACCCTCTTGCATTCCATATCAGCCTTCTTAGACTCCATTTACTCATGAAGTCATTGACCATACTCAAATAGAACCTCTAAGAGAGCCAATTAAATCTCCTAGAGAACCTATTAGTTTCAAAGTCTCAAATTGGTACCAAGTAGCTAAATTTTGGGAGAAATAAACAAAAGAGAGATAAAATCAAGAGATTCAAACCAAAGAAGATTTTGTGCCTATTTAAGCCCCATTTCCCCTTCCTCAAGAACCTTAAGCTATTCCATCTTGGAGGTCTTTCCAAGAAATATTTCAAGACAAGAAAGAGATATTAGTTGAAAATGTTGAAAATCAAGTTGCAGTTGTTAAGGAGCCTTAAGAAGGCCATAAGAAGAATGAGACACTCATAGCCCAAATAAATTTTCTTTCTATTCAAACATTCCTAAAATAATATTAAATTACCAAGACCTCAAGTTTAAAGGAATCTCCCTACATTCTCAATATTATTCATGAACAACCTACTATCCATATTATTCCTTCTCAAACTCATGAACATATCCATCACCCTCCCACCATGTCCCTTTTTGAGGAATAACCTATCTTATGGGAGGAAAGTGAAGAAGATAAAGCTATAGTTATAATTAATGAACATGATTCTAGTGTATATGAGGATTAAATATTCATTGTGCTCCACTTGGGGAAGAAAGAGGTAATTTAGTTTTCAAAGATGAGGTTATAAAAGAAGATCACGATGGTATGTTTCAAGAAGGAGATCTAATTTAATCTAATCTTATTGAGGTTATAGCTGGTATTGATGTTGAAGGTTCTCTAAGCCAGTGAGTTAAGATGTTGAATGAATTTGAAATGGTTTCAAATGAACAAGGTGGAGCAATTGAAGTGGTTGCAATAGTCAATTAGTCTATTGACCATGACAAGGAAGTTGTAAATAATCAAAAGGAATTGTTTTTAGAACTTATTGATGAGTTTGATGAGATTGATATAGTAGAAGTTCAATTAAATTCCCCTCAAGTACTCTAAATGTGCAAGATAATGTGAGTTATTTCTATGATATTCTTTATGTCAGTCAAGACAAAAAGTCTACATCTTATTGCACTGAAGACTATGGTGAATCACCAAGAAACCTAATAGAATTGCAAGATAGTGAAGAGAAGGATGATGGCTTATTTGAAGATTTGAAATTAGGATTATCACTAATCCTAGGTGATTATGGGTTGGTTAAGTTAATAGGAGGTAATTTGGTTAAGCCAATCAATAAGGTAGAGGGAGTCAGTCTCAAAAATCTACCTTTTCAAAAGGTAACCTCACTAGATGATGATTTGTTTGAAATATTCAAAATGGGTTATTGACCTCTCATTTCATTTGAATACCTTGGTACACTCTTGGAAGAAAATGTGGATGTCTTTTAGGCATAATATCTCAAATAACAACAAACTCTCTCTTGGAGACAATTCTACTAGTATACCATTATGTCCATTTCAGTCTAATGAGTTTGAAAATCTAGCAATAGTAGATGGTCAAGTTAAGAGTATTCAAGAGGATATTGAGGTTTAGGCATGATTTTTCAATCAATCATGTGAGGTTAATATTGTCATAGTCATTAAAAACCAATGTTTGGCCATCATTGAAACAATTTACAAAGAAAAAAAATAGCAAAGGGTAGAGGTTGATGTCTTAGACCAGTATGTGTTCATTGAAAGTATATTTATTATTGTATACTTGTTAGAAGGCATGAAATATGTGTTGGAAATTAGGATGAAGACTCAACCAAGCAATAAGATAGTCAAACATGATCTATTACACTATTTCACACCTCATGGAGCAAAATATCTCAATTTTTTTCCATTTGATCTAGGAGGGACATGCTTAAAGGTCAACTATATATAATAGTTTGCTTATGTTTGTTAAGTTCCCAAAGTGCTTAGCTTAGACATGTGTGTGTCTTATATGTGTTTCCTTATTGTGTGTGTTTTTAATTGTGTTGGGTGTTTTGAAAGTTAATTAGTTATTTTTACTTGGTTAAATCATTTTTAGTCAATTGTTAAGGTCAGATAAGGTATATCTTTGAGTGCAAGTGACTTTATTGTTCAATGGTTAGACTAGGAAACTGATTTAGTTATCATTGCAAGCATGCTACCCCCATGAATCATAAATTTTCTCACCATTTTGTTACCCCAAGCCAAAAATTTCAACCCCTATAGGTTGAAACTTGAGTTGTTATGTCTCAGTAGCTTTGTTCATAGATCATTACATGCTTTGATAGTCTTCAAGTGGTCTTTGTAAGGTTATCATTGTTTAAGGTAATATCTTTCCAAAGCTTTTCAATGGCTTAAAATTTAGTCTAGTGGGTCTTAAGGGTATGTCATGATGTGTCAAGATGGAACATGGTCTATAAAGTCAAGTCTTTTCACTTGGTCACTTGGTTTAAATCCTATTAAATATGTTTGAAGATATTAATGTATGTTAGAATTTTTTAAGGTTTTTTGAGAAACCTAGGTTTCCATTGTGGCTAAATCAAGCCTTATCAAGGCAATATTATTTTTTTAGCATTAAATCAATTGGTTAAAAGGTAGTTTCAAGCTTGAAGAAGCTTCAACAAGTTGTGTGTCATCTCTAGGAGGCCACTACACACATGATTGATCTTCATTGCATCTCATAAGGCTCCAAGGCTATTTTCAATAGGAAATAAGATAAAATCACATACACGTGATTTTTATAAGCTCATGAATGGCATGTCTAACATGGATAATGCTAATATTTTGTAGTTAAATAGTTATAAGTCATGAATTCCTCATTTTTAACACACAAAGAAAGAATAACTCATTATTTATAGATAATTTGGGTACTTATATAGTCAAGAATAATTTATCTTCAACTTGAAATTCATGTAAAAAATTTCACCCACTTCTCTTAAGTTATAAGCTATAGGTTCATAAAGTTTGTTCAAGTCCTAAGAAGATAATAGATGCATCCAAACTTCTCTTGGGTTCTTAATATAGTTTTCAAATAGTTCAAATGATAACTTCATCTACTCACAAATATATGGATAGGGTTCAAGGGGTCAAATCCTCTTCAGGGATGTTAGGGGGTGAGTTCACTTGATGATAGTGTTATTAGTTCTTAGATATAAGGGATATCTTTTATGAATAAATGATAAGAATCCAATACACTCAAAACCCTTATTAAACCCTACAAGTATCAACTCTATGGGATTAAAAGTGAAGGAAATTGCTCCAAACACATTATGTTTCCATGGAAACACCTGGATCATGTTCCACACTTCATGAAGTCTCATTGACCAAATTCTGACCCCAGGTAAAAATTGGTCACCCCCTATAGGTTGGAACCTCAAAGGGTTTTCAAATAGTTGTCATGGTCTTGTCATGATCTTAAGTGGTCTTAAATAGTCCCATATGGTCACGTGTGTCCTTGTCTAGTATTGTCTAGAGTTTGGTCTTATGATCACTTGTCTAGTCCTATGGTCAAATGCATGGTCTTGAAATAGTAAAACATGTCCATATGTTTGATATAGTTATAGGGTAAATATAAAAGGTTATTTATGTGTAGTTAATGTCATAATATTTGTCTCTAACATTTATTTAGCTTCTATATCCAAAAAATCACATTTTGGCCACCTTTTGGCCCATTTAGAAGAGTTGGACATACCACTTCAAGGATAAAATGTTTAAAGAATATTCAAAACGTCCATAATGTTATAGGTTGGTCATATAATGTTTAGGGGTAGTCAAATTCTAATATAATATGTATTTCAATGCCTAATCTTGATAAAAGGACACTTTACAAGCACTTGTATGACCTTGCAATATCAATTTGTAGTTGAAAATGGTTTATAAGTGTCTCTTAGGCTCCCTAAAATCATTTTAAAGATATGGACCAATTTTTAGGTCAAACTAACACTCCAAAAACTTTTTCTCCTCCATCATTTCTTTCACAAGCTTAGGAAGGCAAATTTAAACTGAATGGTATGACTAAGAGAGAGCAAGAGAGTGATAGAAAGAGTCAGGAGCTAAAAATTTGGAAATTATTATGGGTACTAGTAATATTAAAATTAATGCCATTGGTTTTAATATCAATGGCCTATTATTTATGAATGATCATTAAATGTGATAGTAGGTTATTATGGCCTATTCATTTAAGAGGGATCTATTCTTGTACATGTTTCTCTAGTTCAAAAATAAATGTAGAGGAATGGTTTTGAGGGTTGTTTTAAAAGGTAATGGATCTCCCTTTCATGTTGGTTTCATTAGATAACTCATATCCATGAGGTGATTTAATTTGGAAGAATAATGTCTTTCAGAAAATCATGCTACAAGTTCTTGTTTCCTTTTCATGGTGGTAATTATCATAGGTTTATAGTGATTTTTCACTCATGGGAGCTCACTCAGTTTCATTCAATTCATTTTTATTTTCTAATATGTGTTTTTTTCTATCTTCTTCAAGTTTATTCTCTTTGAAACATTATCAAGGTTTGAAAAGTCCACTACACATTTGGTTATCAAAATGGGCTAAAAAATTAGTAATACATCATGTTGTATGGTTTTGGGATGATATTAAACCATTAGACATATAGAAAGACAAATATAAGAGCCCATATGCACACTCTCCAATAATATTCATAGTTGTTTCCTTTACATGCATGTTGTATAAACTGTAGAGTGTTTGGAATATGACCATTTCTCACAGAAGGACCTAATACATATATACATGTATTCATATTCCTTTTAATACCTCATTACCATCATCAAAGTTTCTCAAACTGAATATATTCTCCATTCTCAACACACATAACCTGTGTGTGTGTGTGTGTGTGTGTGTGTGTGTGTATACATGTATATGTATGTATATGTGTGTGTGTGTATCTATATATATATATATATATATATATATATATATGTATGTATGTATGTATACACACACACACACACAGATATATATATATATATACATACATACATAAATAAATACATACATACATACATATATATACACACACACACACACACACACACACACACACACACACACACACACATACATACATACATACATACATATATGTGTGTGTGTGTGTGTGTGTGTGTGTGTGTGTGTGTGTGTGTGTGTGTGTGTGTGTATACATGTATATGTATGTATATATGTGTGTATATGTGTGTGTGTGTGTGTGTGTGTGTCTATATATATATATATATATATATATGTATGTATGTATGTATGTATACACACACACACACACACATATATATATATATACATACATACATACATAAATACATACATACATACATATATATATATATATATATACACACACACTCACACACACACACACACACACATACATACATACATACATACATACATACATACATACATATATATATATATATATATATATATGTATATATATATATATATAAATATATATATACACACATACATACATACATACATACATACATATATATGTGTGTGTGTGTGTGTGTGTGTGTGTGTGTGTGTGTGTATACATACATATATATGTATATATGTGTGTATGTATGTATTTATGTATATATATATATGTACGTACGTACGTATGTATGTATGTATGTATGTATATGTGTGTGTGTGTGTGTGTTTGTGTGTGTGTTTGTGTTGACTACATACAAGTTTGTATATACTAGTTCAAGTTGTTATAAGGTGGGTTTATACTTGTATTAATCTATATAATTTAATTAATTAGTGTTAATGAAGTGTGTAATGGTTTTATACTTGTGAAAATATCGTAACTCAAGAAGTGGCTCTTTGTATCCCTAAAACAAGCAAATGAGGCTTACATGACCAAGCCTATAGGTCATCATTGTGAATCAAGTAAACATCAAACCAACATAAAATAAAGACAAGACATAATATTCAACCTTAAGGTATATGAATATGGTGACATAATTCATTAAAGAGAAACTAGGTCACCTAATAGTTGTTGACAGTCTTAGGAACTAGCTTTAGAGTTTAAAGACCCTTTACAACATTGTGTATAGGATGTGTACTTGATGGTAAGAGACAAATGAGATTGAGAGTGCCATGAGATAAAAAAACATATACTATAGATAATTAATTTGACTCCCTTGGTTTGGATATCTTCAAACATAATGGTAATATAGAGAACTCAGTCTTCAAAACACCTAATACAATCAATGACCCAAAAAGGGCACCTACGAGATACTCCAAGAATAAGCCAGTGATAAGCCTAAAAGTGAAATAAAAGGAGGAAAAGAGGTTTTAAATTTTTTTATAACCTAATTTAGAATTAAATTATTTCATAGACCAATGGAAGATCACTGAGGTAGGAGTAAGGTCTAAATTCATAAAATGTAATCAAGTCCTTAGAGGCACCTACTAGCTATAAGGCAGTGACAAGTTGGTCAAAACCTAAATAAAAAGGATAAGAGGTGTGTTTTAAAGGTTTTTAAAACCTAATTTAATAATTAATACAAGTTAACTATCAATGAGAGTTTTATTGTTATGAAGGGAGGTCTCAAACCCAATACACATTCTTGACCCTAAAAGGCCACCTATGACCCTATCTAAAATGTCAACTCAATTTCAAACTCAAAGAGGAAGTAGAGTATGAAGATAAGTTATGTGAAATTATATTGGGACTTGAAACAAGTTAAATAACCAAAATATGTCTATTGATGTGAATGTGAGGTCTTAAAACACCAAACATAGTCAAGATACAAAACAGACACCTACAGGGTGTAAATTGAGATAGGCTAGTCTTAAGCCTAAAGGGAAGAGTATAATGGTGAAGAGAATATGAACCCTACCTCATATAGAATAATATTTCATAGGTTCATGTTTATACCAAGTAAAATTACTATATAAAAATGAGAAAACTAAGTTCTAGACCTCATACACAATCATATCAAAACCTTGTAGTCATAGTCATCACCTACAACTAATCTTAAGGTAAGATGAATTTTTTAGGGTCCTATAGGTATGCCTAGACTCTAAAAATTGGTAAAATTTGTTATCATGAGTTAAAAAATATTTCAATTATCCATTAAATTCCATACTAATAGTGTACATAGTCACTATTTTGTCTCAGACTTGGCCCACTCCTTTGCAAGGGGCAATCATGAGACTAAGGCATCTTTTTGGACTTCAAGCACAAAAAAAGGTTTCCATATCTCATGAAGGGAAATTGAGGATAAAAAATTAAAATAGTATTATTACACTCTAAAGTGACAAAAAACCTTAGGATTCAATTCAAATTCACTTGAGGGCTATCAAGAAGGTGACAAGCTATAAACCCGAAGCACACAGACCAGTGTATTATGGGCATATAATGGGGTAAACATGACTAAAATAACATATATAATAATGTAAAGGATTTTTTTAAGAATTATAAACTCCTACCAAAAATTTAATGTATTTTTAAATTCAAAACTCATATTTGACCTCTCTTAAAGCTCAAGAATTCTAAGCATGCCACCTGAGGAGTAACTGTAGATGCTCATACCATAGCTCACACTTTGCATGGGAAGTTGAGATATTTGAGATAGTTGAGTAGGTTAGTGAATAAGGTTTTCCAATTTTAAGGAGGTAAATTTGTGATCTATTCTTTATGATCAATTGTTAAGATGCCAAACTTTTCTTAAACCCCATTAAAACCTTGATAGTGACCAACCATGGAAAAAAGACCTTTAATGCATATATAATGACAAATTTTTAAATTTAAACCTCTTGGATGTTTTTTAGGGCTCCAAGGAGGTTACCCACATGTAATTTAATGTTGACATCACTTGTATATATTTCTATATATTCCTTATTTTTGTATATTTTTAGTGTTTTGTAGGTATTCTAAGAAGGGAATAACTTACCAATCATTTTATGAGGTCCTTTGGGAGCTTTACTTATTGTAAATATTGTCATTGATGTCAAAGGTCTAGAATTATTGGTTATAAAGGCCCCATTGCATTTAATGTTGTTTGTAATATTTATATCTTAGCTAATGTGAGTTAATATTTATTTAATATTAACGAATATATTTTTGGTTGCATATGAGACAAAAGAAGGGCCCATGGAGAAGTCAAAGAGCCATGGGATAAAGACAAAAGAAGGATGGGACGCATTTTTCCCATGAAGAGTCATCTTGGGGAATTCCAAGAGTCACCAAGTGAAGACAAAAGAGGAAGGGCGTAATTTCTCATGAAGGAACACTTTGAGCAATACGAAAAGTCACAAAGATAAGGAAAAATGAGGGAAGGACGTTTTTCATGAAGGGTCACCACATGACTTTTCAAAGGCAAGGATATGAAGGGTGATACATGTTTGGTACCCTTTTCCATGAGGATTGAAGGGTCACAAAGGGGGAAGGCCAAAGGTCATTTGGAAAGCCATAAATAAAGGCTTGAGAAGCCATTTGTAATATGGAAGATAGAGGTTGATTTGATATTGTAATATCTAGCTTAGAAGAGCAATTGTGAGAGATGAATATGATTTGTATTTTTTATATCTAGCTTAGAAGAGCAAAGTTGAGAGAGAGGAAAGAGATGTTGTATTGAACTATCATTTGTTGAGATAGCAACATTGAGAGATAGGTGTGTGGTATACACAAAGGGGTTGGTGCTCCTGTGGGTTGGTGCTCGACAAAGGGGTTGGTGCTCCTATGGGTTGGTGCTCACGAATAGTTGCTGGGTTGGTGCTCATGAATTGTTGTTGGGTTGATGCTTAGTAAAGGGGTTGGTGCTCTTATGGGTTGGTGCTCACGAATTGTTGCTAGATTGGTGCTCGACAAAGGGGTTGGTGCTCATGTGGGTTGGTGCTCATGAATAGTTTCTGGGTTGGTGTTCAGTAAAGGGGTTAGTGCTCCTAAAAGTTGGTGCTTGTGAATATTGTTTGGTTTGGTGTTCATTCATATACTTTAGATTGTTCTCCATGGTTTTTCCCATATTGGGTTTCCACGTAATATCTGGTGTCTCTCTCTATCTTCTGTGGTGTTTATTGCTTGAGTTTTATTGCATATATTGAATGTTTGATTAAATGGAATTTGGTTAAGGGAAAGTCTTATAAGATATATGATATAATAATTCACACACCCTCTTAGTATATCCCATGCTTAACAGTTGGTATCAAAGCAGGTTCCTTTTTTAAAAGTTCTATAGCTTGAAAGTAGATCGGGAAAGCATGATGGCTAGGTCACAGTAAGGATTTTCTACAAATAAGGAACCTTTGTTTGATGGGATGAATTATGTTTTTTGGAACATGAGAATGAAGGTTTATTTAATTGCCCTTGGATTTTTTGTATGGAAAGTAGTGTTAGAGGAATATGAAGAGCCACAAACATCTACAATTACTCCAAAAGAAAAGAAGGCAAGTGAATGTAATGCTAAAGCTTTAAATGCTATTTATGTGGTTTATGTGAATCTAAATTTGTTAAAGTTATGAAATGTAAATCTACTCATGAAACTTGGGTAAAACTTGAGAATATTTACAAAGGTGATGGAAAGGTTTAGCAAGCTAAGCTTCAGACTTTTAGAAGACAGTTTGAAAGTTTGAAGATGGAAGAAGAAGAAGATATAGTAAGTTATCTTTTGCGAGTTGATCAAATCATAAATCAAATTAAAGGTCTTGGAGAAATGTTGGATGAGTCAATGGTGGTGCAGAAGGTTTTGAGATCTCAACCAATGAGATATGATGCAAAGGTTTTAGCAATCAAGGAGATGAAAAATTTAGCCAAGCTAAAGATGGATGAGCTTCATGGTATACTCACGGTATATGAGATGCAGATAGAACAAGATAAACCCTCAAAGAGAGAAGTGGCTTTCAAGAAATAAAAGAAAGAGAAAGTTAAGATTCAAGAATCAAGTGATAGTTCTAGTGATGATGAAGATGACAACGGATCACTTTTCATTCGCAAGCTGAAAAAAAGAATAGGTAAATATCAAGGAAAATTACCTTTTAAATGTTTTGATTATGGATATATTGGAAATTTTTGAGCTAGATTCCAAAATAAGGGTAATGATGATGAAGAATAAAAGCCTACATAAAAGAAAAATTTCAAAGGCAAATCCAAGAAGGGATTCAAGAAGAAGAGCGTGTATTCTAAGGATCCTAGCTCAGTCAAAGATAGTGGAGTCAATGATTCTAAAGAAGAAGAGATTCTATTCATGGCCATACATGAAGATGATCAAGAAGAAGAAGAGGAGGAGGATAAAGTTAGTATGGAAGGAGAACTCATTTGTGCCCTAGAAGAGTTAAAAGCTGTTGAGAAGAAGAATCGAAGATTAAAGTGCCAGATCGAGAAAAATGAATAAGAGTCAAAGGAAATGATTGAATATCTACAAGCACACTTTGAAGAAGCCAAGAAGAATGAATAAGATCTCATAGCACAGTTGGAAATAGAAAGAAAAAAACGTGAAATGTATGTTATTGAAATTTTCTCTTTAAAAGAAGATATTAAGAAAGTAGTCAATGATAAAGTCGTCAGTGATTCAAAATTTGAGGATAGCACTAACATGTTGAATAAGATATTGGAAAGTTAAAAAGCAAATTCAGATACCACAGAGATTGGATTTGAAATGAAAAAAAGCTATGCTGAAGCTCTTACAAAAGAAGAAACAAAAAGGGGAGAAGTGAAGAATATAGAGGACATTCCAAATAGAGAAGGATGGAGAGAACAAAGCTACAAAAGGCAATCAGGTCAGAGATATACAAACAGGTCTTATTTTTATGGATATTTTTTTTATTGTAATGGATATGGTCACAAGAAATTAGAATGTAGAAAAAGAGCTAACAATTTCAAAAATAAGGAGAAGGAAAGTCAAGTAGAGTCAAGCAGAAGCCACAACTCTTTTGCTCCTCTATCAAGCTTTGATGAAGAGACCATAGTATGCTATAAGTGCAACAACTTTGGACACATAGATTGGTATTGTAGAAGCATGTTCAAGTCAGTCAAGAAGGATCAAATTTTCAAATCTCCATTCATCAAGAAGAAGGTTCAGACATGTTCATGGTAGAAGAAACAACCTGAAGATTCTATGATGGTTCAGACAACCCTACATGTAAGAGGTAAAGATCAGACATGGTTAATTGATAGCGGTTGTTCGAGGCATATGACAAGAGATAAAAGTAAGTTCATTACTCTAAAGAAGATCAATGGTGGTATAGTGAGATTCAGAGATAAAACCACTGCTAGGATCACTAGAAAAGGTACTTTGAGTTTGGATTATGGTAAAACTAAGACTAAGAATGTTTTGTATGTAAAAGGTCTTAAGCATAATCTATTGAGTGTTAGTCAAATATGTGATCAAGGATACACATTAAAGTTTCATGATAAAGATTATGAGATTAGAAGAAAAGACTCAAATGAGTTGATTGCAGATGCTCAAAGGATAGGGAACAATGTATATGTATTGTCAAATATCTTCTCAAAGGCATGATCAAAGGACACATTCAAAGATCTGTGAGAGGAGTTAGGAGTAATTTATATTACTTCATACCATTGATGTTTAGCATCAGTTGAGCGGGAGCTAAGTGCTAGCTCCAAGTAGGCCCTTTGCCATTGATGTCAAAAGGGGAGAATAACAGGTATAGGTATAGGTGCAAAAATAGGTAAAAGGAACAAGTACAAGTTACTATAGTAAGGGGGAGTTACTATATGTTTTCAAATGAAAGTATGTGTAGCTGATAGGTTGTGGTAGTTTCAAGATTGAGGTTGACATCAATGACAAAGGGGGAGATTTTTGGAAATATTGTCATTGATGTCAAAGGTCTAGCATTATTGGTGATAAAGGCCTCATTGCATTTAATGTTGTGTGTAATAGTTATATCTTGGCTAATGTGAGTTAATATTTATTTAATATTAAGGAATATATTATTGGTTGCATATGAGACAAAATAAGGGCCCATGGAGAATTCAAAGAGCCACGGGATAAAGACAAAAGAAGGATGGGATGCATTTTCCCATGAAGAGTCATCTTGGGTAATTCCAAGAGTCACCAAGTGAAGACAAAAGAGGAAGGGAATAATTTCTCATGAAGGGACACTTTGAGGAATATGAAAAGTCACCAAGATAAGGACAAAAGAGGGAAGGACGTTTTTGATCATGAAGGGTCACCACATGACTTTTCAAAGGCAAGGATATGAAGGGTCATACAAGTTTGGCACCATTTTCTATGAGGATTGAAGGGTCACAAAGGGGGAAGGCCAAAGGTCATTTGGAAAGCTATAAATAAAGGCTTTAGAATCCATTTACAATATGGAAGATAGAGGTTGACTTGATATTGTAATATCTAGCTTAGAATAGCAATTGTGAGAGATGAATATGATTTGTATTTATTAGATCTAGCTTAGATGAATAAAGGTGAGAGAGAGGAAAGAGATGTATTAATCTATCATTTGTTTAGATAGAAACATTGAGAGATAGGTGTGTGGTATACACAAAGGGGTTGGTGCTCGGCAAAGGGGTTGGTGCTTTTGTGGGTTGGTGCTCATGAATAGTTGATGGGTTGGTGCTCAACAAAGGGGTTGGTGCTCCTATGTATTGGTGCTCAGAAAAGGGGTTGGTGCTCATGAATTGTTTCTAGGTTGGTGCTCGGCAAAGGGGTTGGTGCTCCTATGGGTTGGTGCTCATGAATAGTTACTGGGTTGGTACTCAGCAAAGGGGTTAGTGCTCCTGCAAGTTGGTGCTTGAAAATATTGTTTGGGTTGGTGCTCATTCATATGCTTGAGATTGTTCTTCATGGTTTTTCCCACATTGGGTTTCCAAGTTATATCTAGTGTCTCTCTCTATCTTGTGTGGTGTTTATTGTTTGAGTTGTATTGCATATCTTGAATGTTTGATTAAGTGGAATTTGGTTAAGGAAAAGTCTTATAGGATATATGATATACTGATTCACCACCCCTCTCACTATATCCCATGCTTAACATTAATATCCATTAAAGTCCAAAAAAATATATATGATATTATATATGTGGTCAAACCAGGCCTATTTTTCAAGTCAATCTCAAACAAGTTCAAAAAGAGACTAGATCATTTCTTATTTTGCATACTTCTATAGGGTTTTAGGATGTCAAAATTGACATGGAGGTTGGTGATGTTCTAATTAAAATTAATCACAATATTTTAGGTGATTTTACATGTGTGTCATAATTTTGGATAAATAAAATAGGGACCTAAGTAGGTAGGCCTAATTCAAGAGAGAGAAACACAAAAAACATAGACTTCCAATTAGAGTCAGAGGATGAATTTTACATGGATATATAAAGACACAATGGATCCTATAATATTCCCCTAGTTTATCAATATAATTTTTGAAACTCCCTATACAAGGAGGCTTACATATTTTTAGGGCTATAAGGAAACTAGACCTAAAGAAGGCTTAGGGAGAAAAATGAGTTCAAGGGAGTTATTCTAGGAACCAAAATGGTTTTCTTCCTACTTGATAAAATATTTTAATACCATTCATGGAGTTTTTACTATTTTAAAAAAAATCACTTGATTTTTAGGCCACCTCAACCAAACTAAGTGTGGGAAATGAGGAGTCTCAAGACACCTATGCATACGAATGATAGAATGTTAAGATAGAGAAGTTTATTAAGGAATGTAATATGTCCCATGAGTGGTTTTATAAATTATTATGTAAAATTAATGAGTGTTAGGACCATTTTTCACTCCTTTCATGAAAGTAAGGGTAGTTTTCAAGAAGATAGATAAGGTGTAAAGCCAATTTGTAACACCCACACCACTTGGAAGGTTTATTATGCTTCAAGAGTAAGACACATGGACTTAGAGGTATGTTTGGGCTATCTCATAACTCCGTTTATTAGTGTAATTCATGGAAACTTGTCAATTATTTTCTACTACACACCTTCCTCTCTCTCTCTTCATGTACTTAGAGGTATGTTTGGAATATAGGATGTTGAAGTTAGTTTTGTGAATCATCTTTCATAGTGAAAGTAGATGGTAGTCTAGTAGATATTAACTTGATGCATGAAATCATTAGGATAGGTTTATTTCATGTTATTTCTATCTCTTTTTATCTCAATAAGTTATTAGTATAGGTAATGAGCCCAAATGTACATATCAAGGGAGTTATCCCTTCAATATAGAGGTTTACCCCTATTATAGACAACCCATAGGTCTAGGGGTAATCCCACGTTACACTCAATTTGGAGAAATCTTGAACTAACTCTCTAAGGGTAAAAAATTGAGTGACAATAGTTATGGCATGCCCAGTGGCACAATCGTCATAAACACTTCTTTTCAAGGTGAATGTTGGTCTTGATAACATCATAACTACATAAGTGTTCTTCACTCAGCATTTGGTGACTCCACTAAAGGTATATCATCTAGTTGTAGAATAATTTATTATATTTTTTATTTATGCTTTATGATATTTACTAGATCAGCTCCTAGTAGAGGTATTCATCATACATCCACCCCCTCATCTTGAAATTCCTCTTAAAATTTACTATGCTGAGCCTATCTTGACATTTGAGAATCCTAAACAAGAACTTGAAGAGCCAGAAGGCTTTTAAGGTCAAGAAGAGAAATAAATTGAAGATGAATTTAAAGGCAACATTTATAGGAAACATGCTTTCCCAATATTCAATACTAAAAATAGTCTAAACCTTAATGCCTATGATGATATCCCTCCCAATACCACCAAGGGTGTTCCCACTTTCAATGGGGAAGGTCCTATCATCCCAAGTGAGTATAATAGAGACATATCCAACTTCTACAATTTAAATAATGTCATAGAAGTTAACATAGCATTAAAATTAATTTCCATGTCTCTTAGGGGAAAATCCCTTGATTGGTATTAAACCTTGTCAAGAGGATGTATTAATAATTGGGATGAGTCAGGGAAGTTATTGACTCAAAGGTTTGATGATAAAAATGAGCATACATCACTCGTACATCAGTTGAATGTAATTCAAAGAGGATTTAAGGAAACCATTCATGACTTCAATGAAATATTAAAAATGACATGGAATAGGTTACCACCTCTTCTGAGACCCATTTTAAGTTTTGTTTTCCTAACATATCTAAGAGATATTGGGACTGATATAGATATCATGTTATAGTCTATGAGTGAATACACTTTTCCCAATGCTTATGATATAGATATTAGAGCTGAGAATAGTTTAATTCAATCTAGTAAGCTCCCTCCAAACATCTCTATTACCATCTTGCATAACATATCTGCTACTCCTCCATTTTCAAATCTAATAAAGAAGCCTAAAGATATCCCAAATAAATTAGATGGTGTCATTGATTGGAAAGCAAGATGTAAGGCCTTAGAAGATCAAATTAGGAAAACCAAATTAATAATTTGGAGCTCACAAAAACCCCTACTACTACCCTTCAAAATAAAATATAATTAAACCTTAGCATAATGGTCAAGGAAGGGGACAAGGTCAGCCTAATTTCCATGGGACACTTAATGCCTACAATCCAGATTCTACTCCCACATCAAGAGCTATGGTTCTAGTTCATAGTAACCTAGTTCAAGGTGAAAAATGGAAAAATTCTTAGGGGAAGCCTCAAATATAGTTCATTAATTCAAATGATGGTGAAGTAAAAGCTCTGGTTGCTCAAGGAGGACCTACTCCTCACTTGTAAATAAGATATTAGAGCTTCATGTAATAAGAACCATATGGAGAGTGTAGCAGTTAAGGAGTGAGTCTTGTAAACTTTCAAGTGGAAGATAGTCTTCACCTAAATCAAATATATTCATTTAAAACCAGCATAAAGTTAAAGAGAATATATTTAGGTGATTTTCAAGATGTCGATATAATTCTAAAAGATCCTCCTTCAAATGTGAATGCAAATGTGGTAGCATCTACAAGTATTGCACCTCTTTAAAATTAGAACTTGGGAAGGGTGACCCAATATATATTTACTCAAGCTCAAGGAACTCCATTGCCTAAAAATATGAAATAAAAGGTTAGTGTATCTCCTTTTAATATCTTTGACTCTTTGAAGAACACAAAGACTAGCATATCTCTTTGGGAAGTAATCCACATGCCTGGTCAAAGAGACTTACTCCAAGAGCATTTATCACAACTCCATATTAGTCTTGAACCATCAAGACATGGTGGTACATACTTAAAAAATTAACCTATTCATATTTTATAACCCTACACAAAATATTAAAACCCTCACCTTTCTATATTACCCTCATTTTGAGAGACATGATTGTCCATAATTACATTGTGGATAGTGGGGCAAGCACTTCAATTATGCCCAAACTAGTTGAAGACAAGTTGGGCTTGAAATATGATCCATATAGAAAATGAGTGTTGTATTTTTATGGTACACCATCGAAGTCAATAGGGATCATCAAAGGTTTGAAGGTATTTTTACACGACTATCCAATCTTTCCAATTTTATAAGACATAGTGGTGGTAGATCTACCTACACATTTTTCTATTTATCTATCAAGATAATTCACTACCAAGATAAGAGGATATGATTATATTGATTAGTTCTTCTTATCCTTTAAAAAATTTATGGATCAAATGTTACTATATGAACACAACCATTTTCCACATTTCACATTGAATGATATGTGTAAGCTAGTTCTAATTTGAATATTACTATTCATGAGTAAGAGGAACATGTCATAGATGATTAAGAATCTTCCAAACTTGAAGTAAATTTATGATTTTTTCCTATATGATTATGGTTCTAAGAAATATGAGTATGATACTTATACTTTCATGTAATAAATAGGTCTTGACACAGACATCATTTAAGATAAGGGTGATTAACATTTTGAGGTAAGTCTTGATGTTCCTCTTCAACAAGCTGTAGAAGGTAACTATCTTATTCATATATATGATTATGATAAGTATCTAAGTAATATAGAATAATTATAATGAGGAAAATGATACAATTCTGATTTCCCACATTAAAGGAGTTCATAAGTATGAAAACCATGAATAACAGGATGATTTATGGAAATAGTTTCATGTCATAGTTCAAGAGTTTGAAGAAGTGTGTAAGGAAAATATTCCTCAAAATAAACATGAAATTGATAGTGAGGTCATTGGTAGACCTAATGAAAATTAAGGAGAAAGATAAAATCACTATCAATCAAGTTATAATCTTGAAAGAGTACAATTAGACCAAGGCACAAGTTTGTGTGGTCAAATAATAGGCTAGGTAGCAGTCTGATCTTGATTCACTTGAAGACATGATGGGATAGTAATAAGGTAAGTTTGAGAGATATAAACATCAATTACATCATGTTCTAGAATAAGGTGAAGTAGACCAAGGTTTCATAGTTCCCAAGGACAAGATTAATAAGCACCAAATGATCATCAATGAGATCAAGAAGGTTTCACTCTAAAGCAATTCTAAAAGGGAGATAGGAAGACCATTCAAAGAAGTTTCAAGTGGTTCACTTAACGATAGAAGAGGTTTTAGGATTGGTAAAGTATTTTTATCATCTTCACATGAAATTTTTTTTTAACAAACATCCATCATATGATGACTTACTCTAATGGAGAAAATGTGACTCAATAAACATCCTTTCTTATCCTAGTTCAAGAAAGAAGAAGTGTTTCACCACCATAAACATGTTTTATTTGTCCATTAGCATTGTAGGCATGCTAACCTTTTGAATCACCAAGAATGCTGCCCAAATTTTTACCCCACTTAAAAAATTAGTCACCCCCCATTTAGGTTGAAACCTCATAGGGTTATAAAATGGTTTTAATTATCTTGGCATGATCTCAAGTGGTCTTAAATAGTATCATATGGTCATATATGTCCTTGTCTAGTCTTGTCTAAAGTTTGGTCCTATGATCACTTGTCTAATCTTATGGTGAAAGATGAGGTCTTGAAATAGTCAAACATGGTCAAATGTTTGATATAGTTTTAAGGGTCATTATAAAAAGGTTATTGATGTGTATTTAATGTCATAATATCATGTTCTAACCTCTATTTGGCTTATGTATGTATCAAATCACATTTTTGCCCATTTGGAAGAGTTGGACATACCAATTCAAGGAGAGAACAATTTAAAAAGATTAAAAACATCCCTAATGTTAGATTTTGGTCGTAGACTATTCAAAGGTAATCAAAGGCTGACAAAATCTATAGTTTAATGCCTAATCTTGCTAAAATGACACTTTACAAGCACTTGTATAGCCTTGCAAGATCAATTTTTAGTTGTAAATGGTTTATAGGTGTCCCTTAAGCTCGCTTAGATAATTTTTATAGCTTTGTACCAAGTTTTATGTCAAACTAACACTCTAGACACATTTTCTCCTCCATCACTACCTTTACAAGCTAAGGAAGGAAAATTTGAGAGAGAGAGAGAGATGAGAGAGAGAGAGAGAGAGAGAGAGAGAGAGAGAGAGAGAGAGAGAGAGAGAGAGAGAGAGAGAGGAGAGAGAGAGAGAGAGAGAGAGAGAGAGAGAGAGAGAGAGAGAGAGAGAGAGAGATGAGAGAGGAGAGAGAGAGAGGAGATGAAACTTTTGAAATTATTAGGGGTAATAGTAAAATTTAAATTAGTGGTATTATTTTGTTTATTGGTGGCTTCTTACTTATGAATGATCTATAAGAGTGATAGAGGGTCATTATGGCCTATTCATCTGAGAGGGGTATGTTCTTGCACCTATTTATATAGTTTAAACATAAATGAAGAGGAATGGTTTTGAGGGTGGTTATAAGAGTTCATGGATCTCTCTTTCATGGTTGTTTCATTATCCAAGTCATCTCCATGAGGTGATTCAATTTAGAATAAGAATTTATTGATGTATAAGGTCTTTCAGATAATCTTGTTGCAGTTCATGTTTCATTTTCATGGTGGTCATTCTTCGAGGTTTATAGTGCTTCTTCACTCATGGGAGCTCACTTAGTTCCATGGAATTCATTGTTCTTATCTGAGATGTGCTTTCTTATCTATCTTATTTGAGTGTATGCTCTTTGAGACATTATGAAGGTTTGAATAGTCTATTATATGTTTGGTTGTCAAAAAGGGCCCAAGAACTAGTCATACATCATGGTATATGGTTTTTGGAGGATATTGCACCATTTTAAGTATAGAGATATCAAGATAATGTCCTAGATGCACACACTCCATTAATATTCATAATTGTTTCCTTCATATACATGTTGTATAGACTTCATAGTGTTTAGAAGATGCCCATTTATCATAGAAGGACATAATACATCACTCCATGTATTCATTTTAATTTTAATACCTCATTACCATCATCAAAGTTTATAAAACTAACTAGATTATCCATTCTCAACACATAGAAAATGTGTGTGTGTGTGTGTGGGTGTGTGTGTGTGTGTGTGTGTGTGTGTGTGTGTGTGTGTGTGTGTGTGTGTGTGTGTGTGTGTGTGTGTGTGTGTGTGTGTGTGTGTGTGTGTGTGTGTGTGTGTGTGTGTGTGTGTGTGTGTGTTGACTACATATAGGTTTGTATAGTATATTTATAGTTTATATAAGGTGTATTTATAATTTTATTAATCTATATGATAAAATGAAGTTTTTTTAAATAAGTGTGTAATGGTTGGATAAGTGTGAAAATCTCATAACTCAAGAAGTAGCTCTTTGTATCCCTAAAGCAAGCAAATAAGACCTACAAGTCCCAACTTGTAGGTACTCATTATGAATCAATTAAACATAAAATCAAATTAAAATAAATATAATATATAAGATTCAACCTCAAGGTAGATGAAGATAGTGACATGATTCATCAAAGAGCAACTAGGTCACCTACTAGTTGTTGACAATCCTAGGCACTGAGTTCACAGTTTAAAGACATTTTAAAACACTATGTACAGATTATGTACTTGATGGAAAGAGAAAAATGAGGTTAATATTACCATGAGATAACAAAATAACCCTATATAAAATGAATTTTCCTCCCTTGGTTTGGATATCTTCAAATATAATTGTAATATAGAGAGCTCAATTTTTAAAACACCTAATACAATCAATGAATTAAAAAAGGCACCTACAAACTACTTCAAGAATAGGCCAGTGCTAAGAATAAACATGCAATATAAAGAGGAGAAGATGTGTTTAAAACTATTGAAAAACAAATTGATACATCAATCAATTCATAGACCATTGGAAGATCACTGAGGTAGGAGTAAGGTCTAAACACACAAAATGTAGTCAAGTCCCTAGAGGAACCTATAAGCTGCAAGACAATGACAAGTTGGTTCAAAAGTAAATTAAAATATGTAAAGATATATTTTAAATGTTTTTTAAACCTAATTTAATAATACATCTAATTTAAAAATCAATGAGAGATATATTAGTGTGAAGGGATGTCTCAAACCCAATACGCAACCTTGACCCTAAAAGGTGACCTATAGGCCTATGTAAAAGGTCAACTCAATTTTAAAATTGAAGAGGAAATAGAGTATGAAGATAGGTGATATGAAATTTTATTATGAATTAAAATATGTTAAATAAGCAAAATAGGGTTATTGATATTAATTTGAGGTCTTAAAACACCTAACACATTCAAGATACCAAACAGGCACCTACAAGTTGCAAATTAAGATAGGCTAGTCTCAAGTCTAAAGGGAAGAAAATAATGGTGGAATCTAATTCATACCTAAAATGGACTAATATTTCATATGGTCATGTTAAGACCAAATAAAATGACTATATAAGAAGGATAAAACTATGTTCTAAACCTCATACATAGTCATATCAAAACCCTATAGTCACAGTCATCACCTACAACTAGTATTAAGGTAAGATTGAGTTTTGAGGTCCCATAGATATGATAAAAATATATAAATTGGTACATGAGGTTATCATGAGTTTAAAAATATGTTCATTATCCCTTAAATTCCATACTAATAGTAGACATAATCACTCTTTTTTCTCAGACTTGGCCCACTCCTTTGGCAAGGGAAAGTCATGATACTAATGCATCCTTTTAGACTCAAAGCATGAAACAAGTTGTCAGACCTCATGAAGGTACCTTGAGGGAAAAAAACTAAAATATTATTATTACACTCTTATGTGACATCAAACCTTAAGATTCAAGTCAAGTTCCCTTGAGGGATATCAAGAAGGTGACAAGCTATAAACCCTAGGCACCCTAACTAGTGTATTAGAACATAAAATGGGGTAAAAATGAATAACATAAAATGTATAATAATTTATGGGTTGATTTATAAGGTTTATGAACTCCTAGAAAAATAATGAAGTTTTAGACCCAAAACTCAGATTTAACCTCTCTCAAAGCTCAAGAATGTTAAACATACCACCTGAGGAGCAACTTCATATTATCATACCATAACTCAAATCTTAAATGGTAATCTGGTCAATTTGGTATAGTTTTGGAGTTAATTAAATAAGTTTTTCCAAGTCGAATGAGGTCAATTTATGATATGTTCTTTATGAACAATTGTTAGGACCCCAAACTGGTCTTAAACTGATCTAAAACCCTGATAGTGATGAGTCATGGAAAAAATAACTCCAATTCATATCTAATGACAAAATTTTATATTGAAATATATTGGATGTTGTTGAGTATTCAAAATTTTACCCACATGTAATTTGATGTTGATGTCACTTGTACAAATTTCCCAAAATGCCTTATTTTTGTATGTTTTTGGTGTTTTGAATGTGTTTTAAGTAGGAGATAACTACCAAATAGTTGGTTTAGGTCCTTTAGGATTTTTAACAGACATTAAATTCAAAAAAAAATCACATTATATTTTGAAGGTTTTCAAACTAGGCCTATTTTCTGAGTTAATCTCAAACAAGCTCAAAAAGAGAGTATGTGATAAGGCCATTTCTTGGTTTGCATACTTCCACAAGGTCTCAAGACCTTAAAATTGACATGGAGATTGTATACTCCTAGGTAAATTTAATCACACACTTTTGGGTGATTTGAAATGTGTTTAATAATTCTGGATCAAGAAAATAGGGTCTTAAGTAAGGAGGCCTAATTCAAGAGAGAGAAAGGAAAAAAATATGGAATTATACTCAGAGTCATTATATGAAATTTGAAATGGAGATATAAATACATAATGTGTAATATAATATGAAATTTTTTTCTCACTATCATTTTTAAAACTCCCTATATAATAATTTTTATAGTTTTTTAGGCCTACAAGGAAACTAGGCCTAGTGAAGGCTTAAGGAGCAAAATGAGTTCTTGGGAGTTTTTTTAGGAACTAAAATGGTTTGTTTCAGACCTAATAAAATATATGAATACAATTAATGGATTATTTTAAGAAGAGGTACTTGAAATTTTGGCCACCTAGACCAAACTAGGTGTGGAAAATGAAGAGTATAAAGACACTTATGCACATGAATGATAAAATGTTAGGTCAGAGGAGTAAGGTATGTCAAATGCCCCATGAGTGTTATAAGATAATTTTATGGATATTTCATGAGTTTAAGGCCCATTTTTCACTCTTTTCATGTAAATAAGGGTATTTTTCAATAAGGTAATTAAGGTGTTAAGCCAATTTGTAAGCCCCACCCCACTTAGAAGGATGGAACCACTTCAAGAGTGAGACACATGGACTTAGAGGTCTATTTGGACTATCTAAAAACTCCTGGTCACTTGTCAATTCTTCTTTTCTATTCCACCCCTCTCTCTTTACCATTCTCTATATTAGTTTCAACTTTAGGATACTTTTGTATAATTGAAACTTGGTATGGTAAAGACCGACTAGTTTGAGTACTATATTTGCCTTTGATTAAATATTTCAAGATGGTCTTGAGTTTATAACTTCTTGCCTAAGTGTGTGAAGTAGATAATAGATGAATGATAAGTGATAACCATCTATTCTTGTGTTCACTTTACTCTTTCATGTTTTTTGTAAGTAGTCTACTCTATAATAGGTCACATGACGTGTATTTTTTTTAAGTGTAAAGGAAAGAATCAGTGTCTAAAATCAAACCTCTTGTTCATCTACCTTGAATAAGTGCATTGTATATCACGTTCATGTTCAAAATACTTATGTTAGATAAATTTAGGATGTTGAAGTTACTTTTTTGAGTAATTTTTCATAGTAAAATTACATGGTAGTATGGTGGAGATTAATTTGGTACATCACTTCATTAGGATAGGTTTATTTCATGTTCTCTCAATATTTTTTCATTTCAACAAGTTATTAGTATAGGTGATGATATCAAATGAAAATGTAAAGGGAGATAACCCTTAAATATAGAGGTTTACCCCTATTATAGATAACCCACAAGTCTAGGGGTAATCCCATGTTACACTCAATTTGGAGAAGGATTGAAATACCTCTGCAAGGATAAAAACTTGAGTGACAATAGTTATGGCACACACTATGGGAAAATTATCTTAATAACTTCTTGTCAAGGTTAATGTTGGTATTGAATACATCACAACTGCATAAGTGTTACTCAATCATCATTTGGTGACTCCACTAAAGGTAGAACATCTAGTTACAGACTAATTTTTTCTCTTTTTTTTTATCATTGTCCTTACTAGATCATCTTCTAGTAGAGGTAATCATCCTACAAATATAATCCCTCATCCTAAAATTCCTCTTAAATTTCAATATCCTAAGCCTATCTTGAAATTTGAGAATCCTAAAGAAAAACTTAAAGTGAGATAAGTTTTGAAATTCAAGAAGAGCAAAAGAGTGAAGAGGAATTTATAGGCAACATGTCTAGGAAACATGATTCCCAGTCTTCAATAATAAAAATCCTAAATTAATGACTATGATGATATCCCTCCTAATTCCACCAAGAGTGTTCCCGCCTTCAATGGGGAAGGTTATATCACACAAAGTGAGAATATTAGAGACATATCCAACTTTTGAAATTTCCATAATGTCATAGAAGTTAACATAGTAGTCATATTGCTTGTCATGTATCTTAGGGTAAAAGCCCTTGAATAGTATAGAACCTTTATAGGAGGATGTATTACTACTTGGGATGAGTTTGGAGATTCTTTGACTCAAAGTTTTGATAATAAAACTGATCATACATAATTCATACATCAACTAAATGTCATTCAAAGAGGACCCAAGGAAACCATGCATGACTTCAATGAAAGATTCCAAAGGACATGGAATAGGCTTCCACCTCTCATGAGACCCCCTAAAATTTTTATTTTCCAAAAATACCTAAGAACTATTGTGACTGATATAGCTATCATGTTGTAGTCCATGGGTGGATACACTTTACCTATTGCCTATGATATAACTATTAGAGCTAAAAATAGTTTGATTCAAGCTATTAAGCTCCCTCCAAAAGTCTTGATGCCTATATTGCCTAACATGTCTACTACTCTTCCATTTCCAAATCCAAGTAATAATCATAAAGATTTCCTAAATAAATCAGATAATGCCATTGATTGGAAAGTAAGATGTATGGCCTTGGAAGCTCAAATTAGGCAACCAAATCAATAATTTGGAGCTCACCAAAACCCATACTACTACCCTCAACAATAAAATAGATTTCCACATTATCATAATTTTAAAGGGAAGGGACAAGGTTAACCTAATTTATAAGGGATATATAATACCTACAATCTAAATGTTGCTCCCAATTTAATATCTATGGTTCCAAGCCATATCAACCTAATTCAAAGTGAATAATGACCAAATTATTAGGGGAAAACTCAAGGAAAATTAATGAATGAAAATGATGGTGAAGGATAATATTTGGTAGATAAAGGAAGAACTACTCCTCACTTGACAATAGATGATGAGAGATTCATGTAATCAGAACCACATGGAGAGTGTAGAAGTCAAGGAGTGAGCCCTGCAAACTTTCAAGTAGAAGATAGACTTGTCTTAATCAAAACACTTTAGTTGCAGCCAACAAAAGGTCAAAGAGAAGATATTTGGGAGATTTTAAAGATTTGGATAAAATTAAGAATAATCCTCCTTCAAGGAAAAAATGTGTGTATGAATATGTGAAAGCCTCTACAAGTCTTGCACCTCTTTAAAATTAGAACTTAGGAAAGGTGACCCAATCTTCATTACATCAAGCTAAAGGCAATTCATTTCCTAAAAGGATAAAATCAAAGTTTAGTGTTTATCCTTTGAATATAATTAAGTCGTTGAAGAAAACAAAGACTATCATATCTCTTTTGGAAGTACTCCACATGCGTGGTCAAAAATAATTACTCCAAAGGTAGCTATCACAACTCCATATCAGTCCTCAACCATCAAGACATGGTGGTGTAGCCCTCAAAAATGCACCTACTCATATTATTGAACCCTTCAAAAAATATGAAAATCCACCATATTTTTATCTTACCCTTATTTTGGGAAACAAGATTATCCATAATTGAATAATGAATAGTGGGGCAAGCACTTTAGTTATGTCCAAACTAGTTATATACAAGTTGGGCTTAAAATATGAGCCATATAGAAAAAAAGTGTTGAAAATTTATGGGACACCATCCAATTCAATATGTCTCATCAAACGTTTGAAGGTATTTTTACATGACTACCCAAGATTTCCAATTTTACAAGACATAGTGGTGGTAGATTTGCCTTCACATTTTACTATTTGTCCATCAAAAGACTTCACCACCAATATTGGAGAATATGGTTTTGATGATTTGTCCTTCTTGGCCTTTAGAAAAAAAGTATGGACTGAAGGTGAATATAATAACAAAACCATTGGCCAAGTTTCACATTGAACCATATGTGTAATCTAGTTTTAATTTGAATTTACAATCCATGAGGAAGAGGAACATGTCATAGATGACAAATCATCTTCCAGACTTGAAGGTATTTTTTATCTTTTCTTAAATGAGTATGGTTCTACATATGAGTATGATCCTTATACTTTCATGGAAGAAATAATTATTGGCACATACATCATTAAAGATGAGGGTTATGAACATTTAGAGGTAAGTCTTGATGGTCCTCTTCAATAAGTTAAAGAAGGTAAATATCTTATTCATATGTAGGATGATGATAAGTCTCTAAGTATAATAGGTCATGATCATGAGGAAATAGATGCAATTATAACTACCCAAGATGAAAGAATTCATAAGTGTGACAACCATGAAGAAGTGGATTATTTATGGCAATAGTTCCATTCTATAGTTTAAGAGTTTTAAATAGTGAGTAAGGTAGCTCTTCCTCAAAAGAAACATGAACTTGATAGTGAGGTCAGTGGTGGACCTAATGAACATGAACAGAAGAGTAAAATCACTATCAATTAGGATGAAATCTTTTAAGAATAAAATAATACCAATGCACAAGTTTTTATGGTCAAAGAAAAGCCTAGGTAGTAGTCTGATGTTGAGTCACTTGTAGACATGATGGTCTAACAAGAAGGCAAGTTTGAGAAATCTAAACATCAAGTACATCATGGTTAAGAAGAAGGTGAAGTAGACCAAGGTTTCATGGTTCCCAAAGTGTAGATAATCAATAACCAAATGACCATTAATAACATAAAAAATATTTCACTATTAATCAATCCTAAAGGAGAGCTAGGATGACCATTCAAATAAGTTTTAAGTGGTTCACTTGCAGCTAGTAGAGGTCTTAGGAGTAAGAATTATTTTGATCATCATCACATGAATATTTTTTTAAAAAAACATCCATCATATGGTGACTTACTCTCATAGATTAGTTGTGACTCAATAGACATCCTTTTTTATCCTAGTGAAAGTAATAAGAAGTGTTTCACCACTTAAAACATGTTTTAAGTTCTATATATAGTAGGATAGGTGTGTTGTTAGAGTCTTTTATGTGTGGTTTTCCCTAAATACTTTGAAGCATAGTGTGTGCTTCCTTTTGATTTTTTTTTTGGTGTAAGTTTAAAATATTTTGAAGGTATATCAATTTTATATTGAGTATAAGGGTAACTCCATATCCCAATGGAAGGATAAGGTTAATGTTCCATTAGCATTATAGGAATATTACCCCTATGAATTGCCAAGAATATTGACCAAATTTTGACCCCAAGTCAAAATTGGTTAAACCCTCTAGGTTAAAACTTCATAGGGTTGTAAAATGGTTTTCATGGTATTTTCATTATCTTGAGTGGTCTTAAATAGTCCCACATGGTCATATGTGTCTTTTTTTATTCTTATCTAGAGTTTGGTCTTATGATCACTTATTTAGTCCTATGGTCAAATACAAGATCTTAAAATAATCAAACATGGTCAAAGGTTTGATATAGCTCTCATATCATTATAAAATGTTTTTGACATGTATTTAATGTCATAATATCATGTTATAACCTATATTTAGATTTTATATACAAAAAATCACATTTTGGCTACCTTTTAGACCATCTATAAGAGTTGGACATACCACTTCAAGGAGAGAATTATTTAAGAAGATTAAAAAAGTACCTGATGTCATAGGTTTCTCATATAATGTTTAGGGGTAGTCAAAGTCTGACAAAATCTATAGTTCAATGCTTAATCTTGGTAAAAGAACACTTTATAAGCACTTTTATGGCCTTAAAAGATTAGTTTTTAGTTGAAAATGGTTTAAAAGTGTCCCTTGGGATAACTCAAATCATTTTATATCTCTGGAAAAAGTTTAAAGTTGAAATAACACTCCAGACTCCTTTTCTCCTCCATCATTGCCTTCACAAGCTCAAGAAGGCAAATTTGAACTAAATGGTATGGCCTAGAGAGAGAGAGAGAGAGAGAGAGAGAGAGAGAGAGAGAGAGAGAGAGAGAGAGAGAGAGAGAGAGATACAAGCTAAAACTTTGGAAATTATTAGGGGTATTAGTAATATTTAAATTAATCATATTTTTATTCGTATTGGTGGCCTCTTATTTATTAAAAATCATTAAGAGTGACAACAAATTACTATGGCCTATTCATTCGAGAGGGGTATGTTCTTACACTTCTTTCTATAGTTTATAAATATATGGACATAAATGGTTTTGAGGGTGATTTTTAGAGGTCATGTATCTAAATTTCATGTTGGTTTCATCAACCAAATCATAACCATGAGGTGATTTCATTTGGAAGATGAATGTCTTAGTGTATAAGGTCTTTTAGATAATCCTACTACAAGTTCATGTTTCCTTTTCATGGTGGTCATTCTCAAAGTTTTATAGTGCTTTGTTACTCATGAGAGCTCACTCAATTTCATGATATTCAATATTATTGTTAGATATGTGTTTTTTTTCTATGTTCTTCAAATGTAAGCTTGTTGAGACATTGTCAAGGTTTGAATAGTTCATTGTATGTTTAGTTGTCAAAATGGGCTCAAGAACTAGTAATACATCATTTATATGGTTTTGGGATGATATTTATGTTGACTAATTTGAGACCATAGTAAAATAAGTCAACCCCCCTACATGTTCAAACTTTTATAGGGTCCCCTAGGTGATAAATGTCCACCATAGTCATAACTAAAGTCACATCAGATGTATTACCTTGGTCATATTTTCTAATTTATTCTTATGTCATCTTAGGCAATATTTTGGGTCATTTAATGAATTTTACAATTTTATATGAAGGGATCAATCTTCAAGATGAAAAATAACATGGAAAGAAGGAAATCATAGGTTCAATAGGGAAAGAAGGATATCATTAAAAAAAAGGTAGTTAAGGGTAGTTGTATGGACAATGATAACCTATCTAGCATGTATAAGGCTTTAGGAGAGTCCTTTTGGATTCCTATAAGTCAATTTTAGGCTTAAGAAGTTTTAATAGGTCCAAAACTACCAAACACTGATCTCTCTCTCTCTCTCTCTCTCTCTCTCTCTCTCATGGATCTCTTGAACAAGTCAAACAAGTCAACTAATTTTCCTTTAGTATGAACAAGATAAAATGAGATGATTTGAATGCACTTGGTGGATGAGTGTAATCCCTTTATAATTCCATTTCATGGAAATATTTTTAGGAGTGGTGATCTATGCTCTATGAATAATCTCTAAGATTGTTAGCATCTCAAAATTGTGTACATAACCCTAACAACTTTGGTTTTCTCCTTTATTTGCATTCATATGAGGTTTCTAAGTGATTTATGAAGATTTTCATAGTATGATCATCCTTCTCATGAGGTTCTCAAACTAGTTTCCACATGTGAAACATGAATTGGTAAGCAAGATCACCCTCATTGTGATAGAAGTGAGCACTACTGGTCTAGATGACAATGTTTTCATCAATGGTAGAGTTTGTTTTCTGTAAGTGACTCCATATCAAGGTAATACACCTATATCTCTTCCCTCAAATCATGGAATATAGTTTATCCATGGAGGGTTTGTATTGATAAACCTCAATGTTGACAAAAATAGGTTCTAAGATAATGAGTAAGGATTGGTTAGACTTCAATGTAATAGTCACTACAAGACTATGTAAGAATGTTTAAAAAATGGTTGATAAGAGATGTGAGCTTCATGATAGAGATTTAAAATGTTTGAAATTAGTTTAAAGGTCTAGAAGCATTAAGAAATAGTTAATTATACACTCAATCCATTAATTAACACTATCATAGGTGTAAAGTAAGAAATTATATTAGATGGAATTGTTACCTTAACTTCTTTGAAAGGAAACCTTATCTTGTATAGTGTCATTATATGATATCATATTATGAAGTCTGTGTAAGCCTCAATGGCCTCATCCTTGTAGTCTAGGCCTTAGAAATCATATCTTTACATATGATGAAGTTGTTTGGTCAAGATAATAAAGTTTGAGTGAATTCTAATTCAAAAAAAATCTTGACTAAAAACATTTATATAACTAAAGTTTTGAGAGATCTAAAGTGAACCTATAACAATACCTTGTAAGTACCTACAGTACCTTGTGATGGATAAATGATAGCGGGTGAAGCTAGAGATGAACCCATTTAGATGGGATATAGTAATAGTGAATTGAAGATGGATATTGAGAGTGTAACATAGTTTCAAATACATAAATACACCTATGAGAAACTCTTCACTTCTTCCCTAATTGCCTCCTACAGGTGACATAGTCAAAATCATATTGCATACTAGTTCTAGCTAGTGCAAAGATATAGTTTCACTGGTAAATAGAAATAAAAGTTAGATCACCATATTGAATATATATTCAGTGATGATGACACACGTCTATGTGATTATTATATGCAAGGAACAAATACTAAACTAGTTTTCAAATTTCATACTTAGTCTACCTAAACCTTGTACATAATCACATAAACTAAAAGCTAGTCTTGAGGGTTTGCAGTGTTTATGGATCATGAGGCATGATCAAAGCTTTAAAAATGGTATAGATAATTATCATGAACTAAGATAAACTTACATGATCTCTATTTATCTATATCAATAGGGTAAGTTCCCTCTATTTTATCTCAGACATATGACACTCCAAGAGTAAGACAACCTACAGACTTGGTGTATGAATGTTGAAAATACAAATGAGGAATCTTGGAATGATAAAAACATGATGTGTAAAATTAAAATTAAGGTGATCAAAGTGATAAGAAGCCTCACATTTATTTTTATACTCATAGATGGTCAAATATCTCAAAAACATAGTCTAGGCCTAAACCCTCATGGCCTCTATCTATATTATTTGACCATATGATATTTTTAATCCATGTGATATAATCAAAGGGATAGTGGAAAGTCCATATGAATTACTGGGTTGTAGGTAATAAGACATAATTGGCCATTTTGTCCTAACCTTCTCTTAGGCCTACTTAGAATGTAGAGAAGGAGCTCGAAGGCCACTTTCTTTTTTTCACATTGGTATGGATAGTATGCATGGTGCCTCAAGAAGTTTGGGATAGTTTAATGGGGTCCATAACTTGTTATTAGTATATTTTTTTAGATAATTGAATGCCTAACCTATATGAATCATTTCTAATAAGGTACATGTCCTAAAACCCTCTCAAAACCCTTGTGTAAACCTGATGTATATAAAATGAATTATAATGCATCTAGAAGTGACCAATTGGCATTGAATGTGTTTGTAACATGTCTATCACTCTCCCAAGATCCTCACCATCCACTTTTGTCATACCATCACTTGTATGAATAGGCCTAATTCTTTATCTTTTATAGGATTTGAAGTGTGTTTCAAGTAAAAAAAGGAATGGACAAAGGAAATCCTCTTTAAGAGGTGTTTAGGAAATTTTTTCAACTCCCCATACTCATATATCACCTCAAATAAGGATGGAAACCTCTATGCTAGACTATTCATTATAGGTAGTCTTGAACAAGGTAGTGAGAAAGAAAATGACTATCAATGATTAGAAGTGAGAAGCATGTTTTGATTTTTATAGAGATATATATGATGAATAAGGAAAAAATATCTAAGTGAGTGTATAAAACCTCTACAATGCATATTCTTATACAAATGCAAGTCACTCAAGTGTCAAGTGTGAAGGTCTAGTCCTAGAAAGCTAATGAGTGACTATAAACAGTGAAAGACAAGTGATAAAGGGGAAGTCATTTGCTGAAGGGTGTAAATTAAGGCTAAAAATAATGTATCCAACTTCCCATGTTAGTAAATATGTGTGAAATACTTACTAAGTTAGTTTCAAGTAGTAAAGTGACTCTTCATCATCAAGGCAATTTCAAGTAAGATAATGAAGAGGTCTATGTCAACTTGAATAAAATGTCATGTTTGTTATGTAAATTTGTCCAAGAGGACCTTGATGACATGTTTCCCTTTTCATTATATGTAATTTTAACTAGTTTCTAAAATTTGACACTTAACATTGTGAGCCTTCTACTTCTCTTCTCATTCCTCTCCTATATTTTATATATTGAAGCATTTTTTGCATTTATATCTAGTACACACCTAGTATGGTGAAGCCTTGTTGGTTTGGCACATCTTTTCCCCTTGAATAAATTTATGAAGTTTATTTTTTCTATTTAATATCTTTCCTAAGTCTAACAAGTAGTGTAAAAGGATGTTAAGTGATGAATGTCTTCTCCTTGTTCCATTCTGCTCTTACATGTTTTGTATAAGTGATCTCTCTTTTAATAGGTATCATAAAGTGTATGTGTTTGATTATTATTTATTAAAGTGTGAGATGGAATATTAGTGTCTAGTATTATACCTTATTTTCACCCAAATCTGGTTATGCATAATAATTTACCTCTATGAGAAACGCTTCTGCTAGAAAGATATTGAATTGAGGTCATTTTTGGAGTCTTCTTTCTTAGTGCAGATGCAAGTGTGTTTATAGATTTATCTTTAGAGTATCACCTCCATTAGTTTAGGTTAATTTAAGTTTTCTTATTCCCCTTTCTATCTCAATAATTATTCATCTAGTTTAGTGTGTGAACCTAAAAGATAAATCAAGGGAGATATCCCTTCAACCTAGAGGTTTACCTTTACTAAAGGCAACCCTTAATCCTAGAGGTAATATAATGTTTCACTAAATATAGAGAAGGATTAAATAAAATATATAGGGTACAATTTTGAGTGATAATAGTTCTATCATGATTGGTGGGAATAAGTTCCAAAATATTGGAAGGATTGTTGGTGTGTTCTTCCTTTTATCATATTTTGGAAGCATTTAAACAAACACCAATGGTAACTCTAAATGAAATCTACTAGTTTGAGAAGTATAAGTACCTATTTTAGAAGATTTTTATCAATTATTCTTTTTCATTTGACTAAAGAAGTTGATATGGATGGTTATGTTGAGAGTCCCTACTATGCACCTCCCTATCAACCTTGTTATGACCCATGCTATATCCCTCAACATCCCTATCAAGGTTATCATTATCCTTATGATTAACCTATTCCTTCTCCATATAAACATGATGTTCTTAAAAATCCCTATGAATAAGCTTATCAAAAATTATATGAATGAGGCTATCAAGAATATATGATTAGTACTCTTGAAGAGGAAATCCAAGATTTTAAGAGGTAGATTATTATAGATAGCTTTCTTCAAACTATACCTATCCCTCCTAAAGAACCATCTTATATTCCATATCATTTTGTCATCCTTATCCTCATGAAACTATTAACTATCCTCAAGAATATCTAATTCAATCCTCCATATAGCCTATTATCTTTCAAAATATAACTTGGAACTAAGTAGTGAAGTCTTGGGAGAATAAAGGGGAAGAGAGAAAAAAAATAAGTGGATGTCCATGAAGAAAACCTTGTGTTTGATCAAGCCTCATTTCACTCTCCCAAAGAACCTTTATCTTGTACCTCATGGAAATCTATCCAAGAATAGTTTCAATGTGAATAAGAATCCTTAGTTGAGAAGGTGGGAGATCATGTTGCAGCTATTGAAGAGCCTCAATAAGGATATGAAAAGGATGAGGTTTTTGATGAAGAAAATAAAGTTCTAATATCCCATTTAACCCTTATCCCTCCTTAAGATTTATTTCAATATTCTCTCATTTCCAAGTCTCTCCATCTTAAAAATTCTCCTTTCAGCTCCATGCCCATCCATGAGTTATACACCTCACCCCATACTCCAACCCATGAACTTTCTCACCACCTTCCAACCTCATTCCTTATTTAAGAATATATTATCCTATGGGAGATTAGTAAAAATGAGAAAGCTCAAGATATGCCTAATCAAGAAGATAACATGAACATCTATGATGAAGAGATCACCATAGGGACTCCCATTGGTTACAAAAAGTGAAAGTCAATCTTATTGAGTGAATAAAAAGATGTTAAAGATCATATTGCATGTTACTAGAAATATTTTAGTCAAGACATGAAAAAGAAGTGATTGAGAAGGACTCCACATCTATTGAGTTGGTTGACACTCATGTGTATGATCAAGATTTTAAATATAAAAATACAAAAGAAGGAGAAGCTACTGATGACTTCATGATGCAAAATGATTTGTTTCAAATATTCTATGAGGTATGTAGTGAATTTTAGGCATTAAAAATCCTACACCTCCTATTGTCCAAGTTGAAAATATTATTGAAGATGCTTTTCCCTTTGAAGTACAACATGATATCTCCCAAATTATCAAGCTTATTGAAGTGGTAGTTAATGATTTTACATCTAATAAGAAATTTTAACTCCTTAAAAGTACCATAAAGGTTAGAAAACTATTCTTGGATGAAGCATCATTGGGTCATCTTGAAATTCAAGAGTACCATGAGAAGATGGTTGAGTCAGAATAAGAATTCACCTTCATAGGTGACATGTTTGTAACTATTATAATTGCATTGAATATCATGCTAAATAGATTAGCAAACATCAAGAAATTAAATACATCAAATCCAATTCTCAAAGGGAAACATGATTCATGTATTCTTTCACTTCATAGATAAATAAATGGTTCAAGTTTCCCCTTTGATCTAGGAGGAAGAGTTTTATTCAGGTTAGTTTTTGCATAAGTTAGTTCATTTGAGTTGTGTGTGTTTTCCCTAAGTGTTCATGAGAGATCAAGTGTGTTTGATTTGGTGTCTTATCTTGTGTGTTTTTTACTTCTTGTTTTATGTTGTTTTGGTGTCTTTTTAAAGGCTTCTTAGTGTTAAGTTTGGTGTATATGTGACTCTTTTTCCCAAGGATAGGAGAAGACAACTAGTTCTTAACATATCTTGCATGTTACCCCTCTAAAATCACCAAAATGTTGACTAATTTGACCCCTTGGTAAAATAATTAAACCCCTCTACATGTTAAAACTTTTATAGGGTCTCCTAGGTCATAAATAAAGTCACATAAGATGTTTTACCATGGTCATATTTGTCTAAGTTAGTCTTATGTCATCTTAGGCCATGTTTTGGATCATTTAGTGAATTGTATGGTTTTACATGAAGGTAAAAACGTTCCAAATGATATAAATGTACAATAAGCTAGAGTGGTCAGAGAAACTATTTTAAAATTTAAAAATTATAAGTTTAAATTGGAAATAAGGAGATCACTATAAAATAAGTAATTAAAGGTAGTTGTATGGATAAGGACAACCTATCTAACTTGTGTGAGGATTTATGAGAGTCCCTTTAGATTATAACAAGTTATTTTCAGGCTTAAAAAGCTTCAACAAGTCCAAAAATGCCAAAAATTGACCTCTCTCTCTTATCACTATCTTGGGCAGGTCAAATAAGTCAACCTATTTTCCTTGAGTTTAGACAAGAGAAGATGAGTTGGTTTGAATGTAATTAGTGGATGAAATTAATCCCTTTTTACTTCCATTTTAGGTAAATAATTATAGGATTGGTTATTTTTTCTCTAATAACAATATCTAAGATTGTTAGTATCTCAAAAATACCTACATAACTGTAACACCTTTAGTTGTCTCCTTTATTTCCATTGGTCTAAGGTTTCTAAATGATTTATGAATATTTTCAACGTATGTTCATATTTCTCATGAGATTCTCAAACTAGTTTTCACATGTGAAACATGAATTGGTAAGCAATATCACCCTCATTGTGATAGAAGTGAGCACTACTGGTTTGCATGATAGTGTTTTCTTCAGTGTTAGATTTTTTTTGTAAGTGACTCTAGGTCAAGGTAGTACAACTATGTCTCTTCCCTCAAATCACAGAAGCTAATTTATCCATGAAGGGTTTGTATTAAGAGACCTTAAGTTTTATTGAGATAGGTTCTAAGATGTTGAGTAAATATTGGTCAAACTTCAATGAATAGTCACCTATAGGATGATGTAATAATATTTAAATAATGGTTGATAAGGGATGTGAGATTCATGATAGAGATTTGTAATGTTTGAAATCAATTTAAACCTCTAGAATCATTAAGACATAGAAAAATATACACTTAGACCCTTCATTGGCACTATAAGAAGTGGAGAGTAAGAAATTTGTGTAAAGGGAATTGTTACCTTAACTTCTCGAAAAGGAAACCTTGTCATATATAGTGTCATTCTATGATATGAGATTATGAAGTCTGTGTAAGCCTAAATAGACTCATCTTTGTAGTATAGGCCTTATAGATCATATTTTAACATATGATGAATTTATTTGGTCAATAGCATTAATTTTGATAGATTTCTAGTTTACACAAATATTGACTAAAAACATTTAGAGAACTACAATGTTAAGAGAGCTAAAGTGAACATATAACAATAACTTGTAATTACTTACAATACCTTATGATGGAGAAATGATAGTGGGTGAAGCAATATATGAACTCATCTAGATGGGAGATGGTCCTATTGACCTAAAGATGGATATTGAGAGTGGAACATAGTGTTAGAAACATATAGATACCTACATGAAACTCTTCACTTCTTCCCTAATTGCCACCTACATGTGACACAATTAGACTCATACTATAGACTAGTTCTAGCTAGTGGAGAGCTATAGTGTGGTTGGTAAATAGTGATGAATTTTGGATCACCATATTGAATACATACTTAGTGATGATTAAATATTTTTATGTTATTCTCAAATTCAAGGAATAGAGACTAAAATATTTTTTAAACATCATACTTAGTTTACTTGAACATTGTAGATAGTCACATAAACTAGTCTTGATGATTTTTAGTGTTTAGGGCTCCTAAATTATGATCAACTATTAAAACTTGGTATAGATCATTATCATGAACTAAGATAAAATTCCATTATCTTTATTTAGTCATACCAATAGGGTAGATGTCATTTTTTTGTCTTAGATAGAGGGCACTCCATGAGTAAGATAACATTTAGCCTTGGTGTATGAATGTTTAAAATACAAATGAGGAGTCTTGTAATGATCATAAGCTGATGTAAATAATTAGACTGAAGGTGAACAAAGTGATAATTAGCCTCATATTCATTATGATACTCACAAATGTTCAAATAGCTCAAAAACATAGTCTAAGCCTATTGGGCTTAGAACAAGGCCTAAACCCTCATGGCTTCTATCTATTTTAGATGAATATATGACATTTATAATAAATGTGAGAGACTTTAGGGGATAATGGAGACCACATAGGAATTACTAGGTTTTATGGAATAAGATAAAATTGGCCAATTTTGCCTAACCTTCTCTCAAGCCTACTCAAAATTTATAAAAGGAACTCGAAGGCCACTTTATTTTGCTCACATCAGTACAGATAGTATGCATGGTGCCTCAAGGAGTTGGAAATGTTTTAATGGGGTCCCTAACTTGTTATTAGTGGTTTTTTTTTGAAAATTGAATATCTAACCTATATGAATAATTTTAAAGAAGATAAGCATCCTAAAACCCTCTCAAAACCCTTGTGTAAACCCAATGGAGAATAAATTAATGGCAATGCATCTATAAGTGACCAAATGGCCTAGAAAGTCTTTTTAAAATGTCTATAACTCTCCCAAGCTTCTCACAATCCACTTTTGATGTACTATAATTTGTATGGATAGGCCTAATTCTCTATCTTTTGTAGGATTTGAAGTGTGTTTTAAGTACAAAAAATAATTCATTGTAATAGGTGTTTATAAATTTTTTAAACTCGTAATACTCATCTCTCACCTTAAATAATCATGGAAACCTCTCTAGTAGACTATTCATTATAGGATGTCTTGAACAAAGTAGTGAGAAGGAAGATGACTATCAAAGATTAGAAATGAGAAGCATGTTTTGAGTTTCATAAAGATATATAAGATGAATCAGGGAATAAAGAAGGTATAAGTGAGTTGTATAACACCTTTGAAATGCATATTATTGGATAAATACAACTCACTTAAGTGAAAAGTATGAAGGTCTAGTCATAGAAAGCTAATGAGTGATTGAAAATAGTAAAGGACAAGTGACAAAGGGGAAGTCATCATCTGAAGGGCATAGATGAAGGCTAAAAATATTATTTCCAACCTCCCATGTTAGGACATACGTGTCAAATACTTCCTAAGTTAATATCAAAAATTCAAGTGAATCTTCATAATTAAGGTGGTTTTAAGTAAGACAATTAAGAGCTCCACACCAACTTAAAGAATATGTCATGCTTGTGATGGACCTTTATCCAAGAATACCTTCATGACATGTTTCCCTTTTCACTCCATGGAGTTGTAACTAGTTTCTAAAGTTTGACACTTGGCATTATGACCCTTCCACTTCTCTTCTTCTATCTCCTCTCTTATACTCTATGTATGTAAGCCTTTTGGAATTTATATCTAGTACACACCTAGTATGGGAAAGCCTTGATAGTTTAGCACCTTTTTTTGCCATTTAATAAATTTATAAATTTGATTTTATCTTTGTAATGTCTTGCCTAAGTTTGACAAGTAGTGTACTTTGATGTTAAGTGACGAAAGTTTTTCCTTGTTTCCATTCTACTCTTGCATGTTTTATGTAAGTGATATCTCTTCTAACATGTCTCATAAACTATATGTTTTTATTGAGTATGTCTTGAAGTGTGAGAGGGAAAAGTAGTGTCTTGTATCAGACCTTATTTTCACCCACCTCTAGTTATGCATATAAATATACCTCTATGACAAACACTTATGCTAAAAGGACATTGAGTTGAGGTTAATTTAAGATTATTATTTATTAGTGTATATGTGAGTGTGTTTGTGGACTTATCCTTGGTGTATCAAATTCATTATTTTAGGTTACTTTCAGTTTACTTCTTCCTTTTTCACCCCCAATAATGATTGGTCTAGTGTAGTATGTGAACCTAAAAGATAATTCAAGGGATATAGACCTTTAACCTAGAGGTTTACCTCTACTATAGGAAACCCACATGCCTAGAGATAATATAATGTTTCACTAAATCTAGGGAAGGATTGAAAAACCTTTCTAGGGTGTAATATTGAGTGATGATAATCTCAACATTATAATAATATATAGATCAAGATAAGAGCTGATATACACACTCTCCAATAATATTCATAGTTATTTTCTTCATATGCATGTTGTATCAACTATAAAATGTTTGAAAGATGCCCATTATCCATAAAATGACCTAATACATCTCTCCATGTATTCATATTTCTTTAAATGCCTCATTACCATCATCAAAGTTTCTCAAATTGACTAGATTATCCATTCTCAACACACAAAACATATATATGTGTTGACTGTATACATGGTCGTATAGACCAGATGAAGTCGGTATAAGGTGGATTGATACTTGTCTTAATATTTGTGATACAAGGAATGAATGTGAAGGAAGTTTGGAATGGTTTGATAAGTGTGAAAATCTCATAACTTAGGAAGTGGTTCTTTGTAGCCTTAAAGTAAGAAAATAGGACCTATAGGCCCTAGTATATAGGTCCTCATTGTGAATCAAGTCAACATCAAACCAAGATAAAATATAGCTAAGATACAAGATTAAAACTCAAGGTAGATGAAGATAATGAAATAATTCATCAAAAATCAACCAGGTCACCTACTAATTGTTAAAAGTCCTAGGAACTGAGTTCATAGTTTAAAGACCATCTAAAGTACTATGTATAGATTGTGTTCTTGATGGAAAAATATAAATGAGGTTGATAGTTCCATGAGATAAGAAAATAAAACTATAGACAATGAATTTGACTCCATTTGTTTGTATGTCTTCAAAAAAAATGGAAATAGAGAGAATTCATTCTTCAAAACATCTAATACAATCAATGACCTAAAAAGGGCACCTATAGGGTACTCCAAGAATAAGCCAATGCTAAGCCTAAAATTGCATTAAAAGGAAAAGAAAAGGTGTTTATAACCTAATTGAGACTTTAATTATTTCATAGACCATTATAAGATGACTTATGTGGGAGTAAGGTCTAAACACACAAAATGCAATCAAGTCCTTAGAGGCACCTATAGGCTGCAAGGCAGTGATAAGTTGGTTTAAACCTAAAGGAAAAGGGGTAGATGTGTGTTTTAAAGGTTTTTAATACCTTATTTAAGACTGAATATAATTTCAAGAGAAATGATATATCTATTGGTGTGAAGGGAGTTTTCAAACCCAATACATAGTCTTAACCCTAAAAATCCACCTATAGGCCTATCCGGGAGGTCAAATCAATTTTAAACTTGAAGAAGAAGTAGATTGTGAAGATAGGTGATATGAAAATATCTTGGGAATTAAAAAAAATTAAATAACCAAAATAGGGATATTGATATGAATTTGAGGTCTTAAAACACTTAACATAGTCAAGATACCAAATAGTCACCTAAAGGCTACAAATTGAGATAGTCTAGTCTTAAGCCTAAAGGGAAGAGCATAATGGTGAAGGGAATATAAATAATACCTAAAATTGAATAATAGGTCATAGGTTAATTTTGATACCAAATCAAATTACTATATAAAAAAGGATAAAACTAAGTTCTAAACCTAATACATGGTCATATCAAAACTGTATAGTCATAGTCATCACCTACAACCAGTCTTGAGGTAAGATTGAGTTTTGAGGGTACTATAGGTATGATCACACTCTAAAAATTGGTAAAATATATTATCATGAGTTTAATAATATTTTAAATATCTCTTCAAGTCCATACTAATAGTGGACATAGTTACTATTTTGTCTTAGACTTGGCCCACTCCTTTGGCAAGGGGCAATCATGATACTAAGGCATCTTTTTGGAGTCAAAGAATGAAATTTTTTGAAAAACCTAATGAAGGAACCTTGAGGAAACAAAAAAACATGAAAATTGTCTTATTATACTCTCAAGTGACACCAAACCTCAATATTTAAGTCAAATTCTGTTGAGAGCTATCAAGAAGGTGATAAACTATAAACACCAAGCACCTTAACTAGTGTATTATGAGCATAAAATTGGGTAAAAAAGACTAATATAACATGTAAAATAATTAAGGGTATTATTTTTAGTGTGTATGAAATCCTCCTAGAAATATAATGGAGTTTTAGACACAAAAATCAAATTTGACCTCTCTTGAAGCTCAAGAACATTAAGCATACCACTCAAGGAACAACTTCAGATGCTCATACCATAGCTCACACTTTTCATGGGAAGTTGAGATATTTTGGATGGTTAATTAGGTTATTAAAGAATTTTTTCCAAGTTTTAGGAGGTTATTTGATGATATATTCTTTATGAACAATTGTTAAGAAACTCAAAACACCTATGCACATGAATTATAGAATGTCAGGTTAGAGTAATTTATTAAGGAATGCAATATGTCCCATGAGTTTTATGAGATAAGTTTATACTTAATTCATGAGTGGAAGACCAATTTTTCACACTCATGAAAATAAGGGAAACTTTTAAGAATATATTCAAGGTGTCAAGCCAATTTATAACCCCCAAACCACTTGGAAGGCTGGAGATGATTTAGGAGTGAGAAATATGGCCTTAGAGGTATATTTGGACTGTATTATAACTCCATTTTTGGTTTTAAATAAGGGACACTTGTTAATTATTCTCTATTATGACTCTCTCTCTCTCTCTCTCTCTCTCTCTCTCTCTCTCTCTCTCTCTCTCTCTCTCTCTCTCTCTCTCTCTCTCTCTCTCTCTCTCTCTCCACCATTCTCTATATAAACAACCACTTTTGGCTAGGTTTGTAGAATTCACACATGGTATGGTGAAGCCTCATTGGTTTGAGTAATATATTTTACTTTGAATGAAGATTTAAATATGGTTTTGGTTTCATAACTTCATTTACAAGTGTGTGAAGTAGTAGTGCATAGTGTAGACCCCTAAAACTAGCCACCACTAGCCTTTGATCAGACTTCAGACTGATTTCTACCAACCATTACAAATTAAGCCTAGGAATCAATAAACATCCCAATTTTTATTTTTCATCATTAATAAAAGCTAATAATATTATTTATATGTCCCTAATTGGGGTATCCTACTTGATACAGTCATAATCTCTCACAAATTCATCTCTAAGCATCATGTAACATCACAATAGTCAATTTGGCTTATGGACCTATTAAGTGGGGCACTTGCACAGATAAATCAAATATTAGAAATGCTAAATGGCTAATAAAAATTAATTAAAAAGGTAAATCAAATTAAAATATTATTTTAATTACCCATGTGAAATTAATGAATAAATAAAAAAGAAATTAAAAAATATGAAATATCCAAGCTTTTCATGTAACCTTTACAAGTTGTCAACCCTTTTAGAAAATATCTCAAAATATCTCATTTTGGAGACCCATACCTATTCATTGAAAATAATTGTTACCTAAAAAATATTAACTCTACTAGGGTTATATTTGACTCAATTAGGTTATGTTTGAACCCATTGCAAACCTTAACTCCACCTTGACTCACCTTAGGTTGGGGTTAAATCCATTTGATATAAATACAAGCCATTGCTATTGAATTTATAATCTTGGAAATTTTAGAGTTATAATACAAGTTTTTTTGCATGATATTCATATCAATAATGTTATAATTACCAAATATTGAGCCAAGCCACACCAAATCAAAACAAACCATAATGGTTCCAAGGAGAGAGGGAGCCACACAAACTCCATTGCCAAAGACTCTTTGATTACAAACTGAGCAAGCCATCCAATAATGCATATAGATCTCTCAAAGAAGGTATGATATTTGATGTCTTTTAAATTTTATTTGTGTTTTCATTTTTATTTTGTTAACTAAGATCACCTCTAAGATCTAGGCTAGTAAGTGTTAGTGTTACTGTTAGTGTGTTTTTATTAAGTTTTATTACTTGTTCTAACACATGATCTAACCTCCATTATTAGATACATATGATAAAAAATGACACAAACAGTGGGAATTAAATCATCTCACATACTAAGGAGACCAAAGTGTAGCTCTTAGTTTTTAAAATGAATTCTTGATCACCTTAAAAATTGGAGTTTTTACTTGGTTTTTTTGTATTCTATTTTTAGTGTTACCTAGATTTACATAGAAATAGACATTGGTTCTAAATAATCAACATCAATTTTGACTAACTAACATCAGTTATTTATAACCATCATTAGCCAATGTGTAGGGCAAAATATGGAGAGAAACTTGGTTTTTAAGTTTCCTTGATAGTTACAGGTTGATTTTATTAGTTTTATTGACCTATATACTCTTTGTCTAATCACTTTGATGTAGGTTTTTTGTAATTTTTATACTAATTTGAGGTTGATAAATAATTTACAATCATTTTTTTTGCCTTAGGTTCACATATAACCAACTTTTGTTTTAGTTGATTGACATTAGTTTGTTATAACTAGCATTGATTCTCTATGAAGTCGATCGACATCAGTTACCTTCTAATTGGCATCAATCACTATTGACCAATGTCACCTCTATGTAAAAATTATAGATAAAATTAATAAATTCTATTTTAAATATTATTTTCTAAATTGTAATTGTGTTTCAAAGTAGAAGGAAATCCTCTAAAAATTGTAGGTCATGCAAGGAAAAGTGCCAAATTTGAACATGCTTAAGTCTTAAAAATTTCCATTTGGTACTTAAAATGAATGTATATGGTATATACCTAGTTTTTTTGTGAAAGTTTTATAATTTTACAACTAAGGCTAAGGGTAAAATAAAATTGACAAACACCTCAAGTTGGTGCATAAAATAAACATTCATTTAAATTACAAATTCTTTGAAGTGTGTTGTTTTATGCTAGATCACTTTATACTTATTTTTTTTGTAAATGAAAGATGCATCTATACTCTCCCCCATACCATTTATGGAACTTGGGTGACCAAAATTTCTTATTCTTTTAAATTTTTTCCTTTGTCTAAGGTGTGAAAATAACATTATTAAGTCTCTCACCAAAACATGTATGATTTGGGTGATCTAAAAATGACCTTAAATTCTTTTCACTAGTCATTTATTTTTATGAAATTTGGATTATGAGTGGGATTTTATAGTATCCTCATGATTTATTTAAGGGTGTGTTTACCTGGGGTTTCATCTCCCAACATCGTACCAACCTGACTCCATAGTGGGGTATATAAATCAGGGTGTAAATACTACAATTGGCAGGGGCTAAATGGTTAGCTTCAATAATAGCAAAAACTTGAGTTTAGGTCTGACTAACCAAGGGATTCCACTAATAAGTACATATATGGAATAGATATTCAAAGGAATAGAGCCTTTTATAGTAAGTTATTCAGTATGAACTCAATTGATGTGATTGCATCTCTATTGTTGACCACACATGGGACCATCTAGACATGTGAAACCTATAGTTATATAACAACTCCATTTGACATAGAAATGCTATTGATGTAGGGAAAGTATCTTGAAGTTTCATTTCACCATACAACCTCTTGAGAGAAGGGGGTATAGAAACCCTACTTATTCATGCACAATTATTTTTGGATTAACACTTAAAATCATGTCAAGAGCACGTATATAGAATATTTTTTATAATGCTATGTAACCTTATCAGTTTTAGGATTCAGGATGTTAAATTTATATATTTATGTAATTTTATCCTTTATTTCATGGTTTTTGAGTCTAAATTATCTATTTTATTTGATATGCCACTTCAAAATGAGTTTTGTGTCCACATCACTCCATTATTTATGGAGGTGTTATGTTGTCTATTTGACACCATACCTTTGTCTTAGTTTTTTGAGAAATCTTTGTATGTGTGTCACTTGATTGGAAAGGGTAATGTTATGCTTCCCAATCTATTTAAAGTTTTTTTTTGGAGTTTTGAAATAAATAATTAGTCATACATTTAGAGAGTGATAATGTTGTTACATTGCTTGATTCATTTCACAAACTTGTCTTGTGTCTAACTTAGCAAATTTGAAACAAATCCACATGTTATTTTTTAGTCTTTGACTAACACCATTATGCCATTCAACTTTGTATAGCTTATTGATCAAATAAGCCTAGTTTTCTTCAGTTGAGTTTTTAATTAATCTTGACAAGTTCGAACCCAAACATTGATTGATTTCTATTTATGCCTTCTCTAATTTAGGCCTAGACACACATCTTTATCTTTTGGTTTGTGTAACTTAGGTTAATTATTTATCCACTTTAAAAAACTTTTTTTTTGCCTCTATTTGGGATTAAAATTTATATATCTAAGTGATTTTTATTTCATGCCTCATACCAAATTGACCAAGTTTATGCCTAAAGTCGAATGCCTAGTTTATGCCAAAGTGTTTTAGTTTTGTTAGATTAAATCATCATTTTGTTTAAATTCTATCTTTTGTGATTGTTTTTACAAAAGTCTTAGCACATGCTTGTTTGATCCTAGATTTTGATGTTATGTTTCATAAAAATACCTAGCAACCTTTATTTTCCTATATTAGACCTATTTGGAACACTTTGAACCTAGAGTTTAGCATTTTGTTTTTAGTTCATCCCCTTGAATTTTTTTGTAAGAAATTTAAAAATTCAACATTTGATGTTATATTTTTTTATACCAATTTTTGTCACAAACCATTTTGGAGATAAAACTCCAACCCTTTGACCGAGTTAGATCAAGTTTGAACTATTTATCTTTTTAGACACTATTTTTTAGAGTTTGTAGAAATATAACCCCTTTTATCACTAAGAATTCACCATTGATTTGAACATGTCTCACTATACTTGTAGTGGCATCATGTACAATATAGGGTATAGTAATGTGGTCACACAAGAGGACTTTGTTTAAGACCCCTATGAATACGATGCCATTAATGAGATGGATCCTTATCCACCTTACAAAACTCAATTGGGGGAATAAATCCAAGATCCTTTGGCCCCCTATTTAGTCAAAATGCCTCCATAATTAGAGCAAGACCAAGAATAAATGACATAATACCTAGCTAGCATACCTTTAGTTGTAGAATAGGTCCAATTGAAACCTTACTACATTATAATGACATTGGTATATGACCCTTATTTTATTGATCATCACTTGCTTAAAAATAAGGACTAAGTCTTAATAAGATCCATAGAGGTAGGGGCAAAGTTTCTAGTAAATCTACCCCACAAAAATTTTCCAAGTTTAGTAAGAGGGCCTTACAACATGCCTTATAATTGAAACATTGAACATGACTCTTCTAACAATCATCAAGCTATAGTATTGATGCCATATCAAGACCCTTATATGCTTGTCATAAGAAAAGGCCTCATGAAGGATCATTTCATATAGATGCAGGTAACATAGTAGACATATGTAAATTTAGTGCCCAATTTTAATTATATGACCTTATCAAATGCTCATCTTATTGAGTTAGTTCCTTCAATAGGAGTCTTAATCGAATTGACAGGCTAAGAAAATTAGGGTATAGAACCATTCATGTGAAGCACCTTAGTTGGAGACATGTTCAATACCACATCTATCAAAGAAGTATGTTCTACTTCTACATAGAATAGTGAGCCAAACATAATTTATAATACACAAGTGTTATCCAATATATACCAAAGTGGTGTAAACACATAAATAACTAGTCCAAAATAAAATGTTCCTTTTGTTGACACCACAAGCTGTTCATAAACTTAGGAAGAAAGAAATTCTACCTCCAAACCATAAATAACTACCTCTAACCCTTAACTGGTTGCTTCTTCAATCACCCAATTGTAAGGATTAAGTAGTCAAGCAATGACCAATGTTGTGCCTCACCACAATGTGATGAATATTACACCACTACAATAGGTGATGACTAATATTCTATAATAATAGACTCAATCTAACCTACCAATGCATCAGAGGAAAAAAATTATTATACCTCAATAGGGGAAAGCAATGTTCCACCTCACTAGGTAGTGATGAATATACCTCTTTAGTCATAGATAAATATAAAAATACAATCACAAATGATGTCTAGTCAAAAACATATAAGTATTAGTTAGCAACAAATGCCAAACCTTCAACATGTGTCTACTTACCAACAAAGATTCATGCAACCAAGTGGTTCTAATGTTTCAAATTACCAATTATGTAATAATTATATTTTGTTACTAACATGACATAAACTCAATGACAAGGCCTTGGTTATCAAGTTCTGCTTAATAAACAAGGTTTGACTAGTTGGTAACAAGTATTTAATCAACCTTAATAGGCACAATATTATTCTCCCAACCATATCCTTCTATCTCAGCCATATTCTCCAAAACTAGGCCCATATCCAAATCCTAACTAGAATATTACACAAAAATTCATAAAATTCCAATAATTACATCCTAATCTATGCATGTAGAATCCTGGTAAATTCCCTAGCCAAAATAATATTCCCAAGTAAACTAGGCCTCCACTATACCCCAGTCAAAGTAACCCACTTTTGATCATAGAACCTCCACCTTAGACCAATGTTCCCTCCAATTTCCTAGCCCCAGAACTAAAATAAATGATGTAATTGCTGACACTTAAGCTAAGAAATAGATTATTAAGTTCAAGTTGGATGACATGTTTTCTTACCCATTCAACATGGATTATCTGCATATACCATTTCCTCTAGTATACAACCCATAAAAATTTAAAAAATATAAGTGCAAAGGAGACCCAAAGGCCCACTTAACCTAATTATTTGTTTCTTGTCAGCCAGTGGCCTACATCAACATATACCTCCTACTATTGTTCCTAATGAGTATATCAGAGTAAGTATTGGAGTGGTTTTTAAAATTGCCTAAAAATTTAGTTTCATATTTTGGTGATCTTTCAAACAAGTTTGTGAAACAATTCTCCTACAATCTTGAGCATGATATTTTTTTGGTAGATTTGACACAATCCAAATAAAAGGCTGGTGAAATATTTTCAAGTTATTTACAATGATGGAGATGACTTGCTAGCTGATTCACCCATAGTCTATGAGACAAGTAATTAACTACTCTATTTACCAAAAATTTGAATAGTGAGATATCTTGCCATCTGGAAATATAATGTGCACACACTTTCAACAAAATCATTAAAAAATGTTTTTTGATCTAAAGATCCTTTAATAACAAATGGATCATTAAAATTACCTTTTCAAATCATAACCAAACTATAAACCAAAGAAATGGCTAGCCAAAATCAAAACCAAGTCTAATCATAGGTGTCACAACCAACACAAGTAATAATTCTAAAAAATCCAAGCCATTTAATTATAATAAAAGTGTCATTGGGAATGGAGTAACTAGGTCACTACATGTCCAAATGGTTCAAACACCATTTGCTCAACCTATGCTACATACACAAGTAACTCCTAACTAATAACCTATTTAATAAACATAAGAAGTAAAATAACCTAGACTAGTAAAACAAATGAAACAACCTTTGCCTTTACAAACACCTCCTCCAAGGAGAACTGTGCCAATTTATCACATCTTTAGTCACCTTGGATAACCCATTGAATTTGTGTTTTGTAAGCTCATCACTGTTAATATGATTAGCTAGCCGGTTCTAGAGGACAATCCTTATCCAAATTATTACTGAAAAAATGAATTCTATGGGTGTCATTAGGTTAATGGACATAATTTGCATTATTGTGTGAAAATTAAACATTTGATTAAGAATATGTTGGAAAATAGAGAGATAACATTAGGTAATGGAGTTTCCAAATCCAATTAGAATCCTAGAATTTATCAAAACTCCTTTCCACAACAACAATAATATCAACAACTGAGATAGAACCAACAAAACAAATAGTAAAACCAATAATGTAAGCCAAATGGACAAAACTAAAGCTAGAATGATGCCAATAACTAATAGAGCTACCATGTAGGTGCACATGACTACAACAAGGTTGTAGGCCATATTATGAGAGGTCATATTTCTACCATATACATCAATCTAAGACCAAATACCAATAAGATAAGACCATTTCTAATCAATTCCAATCAACTAACCCATTCTAATGATCCTTCCTTAACCTAGGACCACATATAAGCATACCAATAAACATGGATTACTAATTTTGGACCCCATACTGATGCCTCATCCTTGTCTTATGACTATGCACAAGTGAACTAACAATTGAGACTTATCCTATCTAGTCCCTCACCACCATCGAGACTTGTCCTATATCTAATCCCATTTATGCAATCATAACTTAGTAGTCAAATATTACCATTCCAAGACCACAATCATCTACCACTTAACTCATCCAACCAACCCTTTTGGATATAAATAATCCATTTACTACTATGAAATAAAATATGTTACATGTTATGGAATAATTACAAAAGTAGCCTACACAAATCTCCATTTTGGATTTGTTGTGTATATCCACCATCCATAAGAATATATTAATAGAATTATTCAGCCAATCCCAAGTTCTTAATGACATATATGTAGATAATTCCAAGATTTGGTTGGACATCTATCCCTAGGTCAATAATTAACCTAAAACCAAAGTGATATGTCATCCCTTAGCCCCTTGCATTACAATCCATTATACATCAAAGTTGTTATAACATGGCACAAAGTGAAATATGTCCTCATAAAAAATGGATCAAGTATAAATATTGTGTCTCTAAATCTCATCAATATTCTTAGGTACAACACAGTAGATCTCCAATGAGAAACAATCACCATCAAGGCCTATGACAATGAAGAACAAGCATCACAAGGCACCATCAGATTGCTAGTTATCATTGGGAACTTGACTCATCATACACTATACTATGTGTTATAACTCAATCTATCATATAATATGTTTTTGGATAGACCTTGGATACATGAAATTCATGCAATCCATTCAATATTTCACAAGTGTATCAAGTTCTCCCATTCAAGTATGGAGGTCACCATCCATGAATATTTGTAGCCATACAAACATTGCAAGCATTTGGAAGCTGAGTACCAAATATATAACTATCATTTTCACTTGAATATAATTTTTAATACGGATAAGGGGAAATAAATACTTTTTTATTCAATAGAGTGAAATTAAATTGACCTAGATACCCTTTATTCACTTTCCCATATGCCACCTCTTGAAATATCTAATCATTATATTATTTCGACTAATGGCCCAAGAGAATATTTGAACCATTATACATTCCATATTACTAAGATTTCATAGAACCCAAATTCCTATGAAGACCTCAAGCCAACCCACCTTGCATGGAATGACAAACAAAGGGTAAAGGCAAACTACATAGTCTAATACCTATTATTTATCTACCGACCATTGTCCAAAAATAGGACCCACTTGTAGATGATGAATCTAGGTTTTATAATGACAACCTATCTAACTGTTACCTAAATGCTAAGTATCCCATTTCAAAAAAATCATGGAAAGACATGCTTATAAAGGAAGAGGCCTTGGGCTAAATCAATAGGGTCATCTTGAGCTAATTTATACCACTTGGTATAAAGGAACGTACGGTCTTAGATTTAAACCACCTAGGGGTGACCCCATGTACCTTATTCATGTTCTAATGTTAATGACTAGTGGGGATGATGTCGATAAATAAGTAGAATCTGATCATATCCCTTTTGATGACCTAGAAAATACTAATTTTTTTGAAACCAATGCCATTTGTACCCTTATACTAATTATTCACCACAATCCACTTCCTTTATATTATCTTCAACTTATATATTGAGACCAATAGGAATCGACATTTATAGTCAATGAGTTTTAGAATTATGAAGCCTTATTTAAATTTCTAGGCCTTAGGGATAATGTTCCATTTAGAGACCACAAATAATGGTTATCAATCAAGTTAGATCTTGAAGCCTATTTTGGAGAATAGGCGAACAACCTTAGCCATAAACAATTAAATAAAACATTGAGGTCCCAAAGTGAAAACCTCTTTAAGGAACTTTTAGACTAGGGAAATAGTAAATAAAAAGGCCACTCTAGTGCTAAAAACCTATTTTAGGGGTCATTAGATGGGGGTGTTCAACCTTCCTCAAACATAGCTCAGGGGACCACTAATGATGAACTTGCCTATATGTCTAAGTTTAATATTGAAGAATAGTATTTTGATTAAATAATCAAAGAGTTCTTGATATTATTTGTCACATGGTCATCCCTACCATTAGGAGATTATGATTCCTCATGACTCGAAGAACATGAATATCTAGTCCTAACAGAGGACATTGCCATTGTAGACCAATTTAAATCTTTGCCAACCATTCTAGAAGATGGTTCAACACTTCTTTTGGGCACTATAGAAGTTAACATAAGAACTCTAGATGACCTAAAATGGATCAAATTAGGTATTTCCCTCACTAAGGAGGAATGTTAAGTATTTACTACCATATTAAGGGAATTTGTTGATATATTTACATGGGCCTACTCTAACATGTCAGGTTTAGACCCCACCTTGGTTATGCACCACCTTATGATACATCTTAATGCCAAACCTATAAATCAAAAATTACACAAAATGCATCTTCACATTGCTTTATTAGTAAATAAAGATTTGGAAAAACTATTGGAAGTAAGATGCATTTGATCAATTAACTACTTAGAGTGGATCTCAAAAGTTGTGTTAGTCATCAAAAAGCTAGAAGGAATCAGAATCTACACTAATTTTAGAGATATAAACAAAGACTACCCTAAGGATGACTTTCCTCTACCAAACATTGACATGATATTCAACTCCATAGTGGGTTATGAAATGCTTTGATTGATGGACATATTTTTAGGTATAACCAAATCTGAATTACACTAGAAGACCAACATAAAATAGCATTCACCATTCCATGGGGAACATTTTTTTACCAAGTTATGCCATTTTGTTTCAAAAAAACTAGGGCCACTTGTCAAAGAGCCATGAAAATCATATTTCATGATATGATACATGACATTGTTGAAGACTACATCAACAACATATTAGGAAAATAAAAAAACTAGGCCTGATCATCCAAAAGTTATATAAAGGATGTTTGAAAGATTGAATAAATACAAAATTAGGCTCAATCATAAAAAGTGTGTGTTTTTATTTAATTCAAGAAAATTACTTGGATGCATTGTGTCTCACTGAGGTATTGAAGTCAATTCGGCCAAAGTACAATTCATAACTTAGATGCCAACATTGACCACTTTGAAGTAGCTCTATAGTTTCTAGGGTAAGATCCAATTTACCAGATGATTCATATCTCAATTGGACAACAAGTTCCATCCTTTTACATAAATTTTTAAGAAGGTTATCATATTTCATTGGGATGATGAATGTCATTAACCTTTCTAATAACTGAAGGACTATCTAGAAAATCTACCTATTTAAATTCCACTAACATAGGAAACTCATTCCTACTATACTTGTCAGTTATAGACAAAGCCTTGGGTCATTTATAGCTCAACATGATGATAATGGAAAGGATCATGCCATGTACTATTTAAACCATACACTGGTCACATATGAACACAATTATATGCCCATTGAAAAGGCCTATTTAGCTATGGTCTTCACAACTTAGAAACTATGGCATTACATGTTAAACAATAAAACCTTGGTTATTTTAAAATTAAATCCAATTAATTATATACTATCCAAAACATCTTTACAAAGATGAATGGCCAAACAGATCATGCTTCTCAATGAGTTTAAAATATAATATGTCAACTAAAAATCCATCAAGGGGCAAGTTATTATAGATCAACTTATTGAAGCACCCCTTATATATATGGAGTCTCTAACATTCCAATTCTAAGATGAGTACATTATTACCATCATTGAAACACCTATTAAGGATCAACACTAGAATATATATTTTGTTGGATCATTTGCAACACATGGATCAAGGGCAGGCCTTTTGATCATTACACCATAGGGGGATCTAATCCCTAAGTCATTCAAGATTAGATTCCCTTGTACCAATAATAGGGTTAAAAATGAATCACTTATTTCAAGGATTTGATAGGTAGTATGATAGAATATACAACATCTCAAAGTTTATGGTGATTCTTAGTTAATCATTAGTCAGGTTACAAACCATTTTTATACCAAAGATGACAAATTGACACCATACAAGGCCATGGTCGACACTATCAAATAGAAGATTACCAATGTACAATTTGAACATATACCAAGGGCCAATAATATAATATCTAGCTACATGGAGACCATTAGATCTTTTATTAGACATACAAACATGGCCAAAGAATACTAATTCCTCATTGAAAATATACTAGTATTGGCTCATGAACTTTCAACTGTCATAATGATATGTGATATTATTAGTGTTATCTCTATATGGCATTCAAACCTTCACACCTATCTTCATGACCAAATAATTCCACAAAACCTATCCCATAAATAATCCAAGGCCTTTATCCACCATGCTACATATTATACCTTACTCAAATCAACCCTATACCACCACAATTTTTATGGAACTCTGATTCATTATTTAACTTTGATAGAATATACATTAGTATTACAAGAAGTTCATGAAGGAATATGTGGATCCCACACAATCAAGACAATCCTATCAAAAAATCTCTTGTGTATTGGGTAATATTGGCCAACGATGGATGCAGATGTAGTTGTACATGTCAAAAAGTATGATAAATGTCAAAGGCATGGCAATCTGATTCATACCCTAGTTAATAATTTGAAACCAATGCCTCCACCATGGCCATTTGCTACATTAGGACTCAATCTCATTGGTAAGATAAACTTTACCTCATCTAATGGCCATAAACATATCCTTACAACCACCGAATACTTCACTAAGTGGGTTGAAGCTATACCCTTAGATGACTAGAAATCAAATCTCCAAATTCATACTCAACCATCTCATCTACCATTATGGTATCCCTTCTGACATTATATTTGATAATATTGGCTCATTCAAAAACAAGGATGTCAAATCACTATGTGTTGAGTACAAAATTACCTAACATTTTTCCAATGCATATTACCCACAAGGTAATAGCCAAGCTAAATCATCTAATAAAACCATTGTCAACATCCTTAAAAATATTTTCAATGGTGTTAGCCATGATTGACACCTTAAAATATTTTGTGCCTTTTGGGCATACTATACCAATCACTATACTCCAAGAGAAGCCATTCCATATTCACTTGTCTATGACACTAAGGCCATTCCTCCTATTAAGGTTAAGTTACCTTCTTTGTGCACCTCTTTAAAACATGTCCTGGATGATGAAAACTATCTCACCTAGAAGATTTAGAGTTAATTTATGAGAAATGCATGGCTATAGTTAACAACCTACAAGCATACTAGAACCAACTTCATGGACACTATAATTGGTGCATCAAACATAGAGAATTTGAGCTTGGTGATTTTATCCTTGAAGAAAACCAATAGAATACCATGGTTAAGAAGAAACATAATGGAAATTTCAAACTCAACTAGATAGGCCCATTTACTATTGTTGTAAACTATGGCACTAGAGCATACATGCTTGCTACACCAGATGAGGATGAACTTGATGAGCCAATTAATGTTATACACCTCAATCATTACTTTGATTAAGAGACTTGGTGTATTGTCTTTGAGGCTTATTTCAATTGTACCATAATATCAACACTCTTCCTTGTACCATACCATTCTACCATATACCATTACATTATACCTTCCCTTTTCATCTGAGTTGTTTTCACCCTACCTACCCAACCCATTAACCTAGGTTCCATTTTATTGATTCCATAGTTGCTTTCTACATGAAGATTCAGCTCTAGTTTCAATATTTGTTCTATCACTATAGATAGAGGTCATATTTTGGAGTAGTATGATAGTAGTTTGGTAGTTGTATCCTTCATTTATTTTTCCATTCTATACCATGTGGGCCTAATTATAAACACCTTTGGGATAATCAATGTCTCACTATCATGATACTAATTATAACCACCTAAGGGCACACTAGTATCATTGACATATGCCATTGTTTCCTAATTATAACTTCCTATGGGAAAATTATGGGAAACCTTATTTATCATGCCTTAAAGTACCACCTTCACATGCTTATGTCATACTATTCTATTTTCCAACTTTGCCTCTTTTTTTTAATTGTCTACTACACTAGTCAGATTCATTCATTGAAAGGTGCAACTATAGTGGCTTGAGGTCCCATCCTAGGACTATGTAGGCAATACTTAATTCACATTGAGGTTAGCTCTATCACCCACTAAGCAACACTCTCTTTATTTTTTTAGAAAATTATAAGTTTGAATGTTATTGCCATTTTGTGATCTTGGACCATCTAGTATCTCATCATTCTTGGATGAGTTTATATGTTCCATAAAACCTAATTTTTTTTGTTAAATTTCTTTCAAAAATCTTAAACATTGAACACTTCTTTGCCTTCACGATTCTAGGAACCCTTGTTACTTCATAAGAAACCACTTGTCATTTAGTTTCCCCATCCTTATTAGCCTTGCATCCCATGGTCTCACCATTTTATGAGTCCATTCCCATGTTTTTATATAACATCCATCATGTTTTTCTTCTCATCATTTTTCTTCTATCCCATATCTTCTGAGAACTACATTTGGCCTGATGTTTTTGTTAGAAATCATATTCATGTAACTATGTCAACATCACCCACTTGCCTAGTACATATAGAGATAGCTCCACCAGGCCCTTCTTTTTCTTATATTCCCCCATTTTATTTGTTTTCTATATTTTATCTCATATTCTAGGGGAAATGTCCATCATCTTGTTTGTGTCATGTTGTTTATACCAACATTGTAATTAACCATTTTTTGTGTTATTTTGGTTATTTATTGCTTATTATTTTGTCTTTCTATTTGTCTATTTGTTTTCTATCTTATTATGCCTTGATTTAGTCTATGTGCATTTATTGGGTGATTTCATGGGCATTATTATTGAATCCATCCATATTCAGACATCAACATTGTCATCATGTTCTTTATCATTAGTGCATTATTTTCCCTTGATTATTGGATCGTGTATTAGTCCACATTCATATTTTGGTCAAGTTATCATGGTTTTCTATCATGATGCCTACCATCATGTGCTACAACAAAAATCAGCTCTAAGAGTCTACATGACAATGATATATCTCCTAGGCACCACCCAATTCTTGATGTAATCCAAATCATATCCTAAACAAAGTAATTAAACAATGAAATAATTTTCCTCCTTGCTAGTTCAGACATGCATCCCCCTACTTGTAGGCTACCCAAATTCATCTTTCTCATCTATACCATTTTTCCATGATATTCCATATCATTTTTTCCACTATCGAGGTATAATGCTTCTAACTACATCTAGGCAAATCATTGTATACCATCCCACTTGCATTGCCATTATTTTTAACCACCTATGGGCAAATCATTGCATTTCCATATATTTGTAGGTTAATGATTATAACCACCTTTGGGTAAATCATTCACTTTCTTCTAACCAACTAGAGCATGTTTTCATTATGATAACTCTTATAACCACCTCTGGGTGAAAGATTATCTCTATCCACCTAACTAGATCATGTTTTTATCCTACCAATGATTCTAACCACCCATGGGAAAATCATTACTTTTCCATTTTAAATGATTATAACTACCTTTCGGAAAATCATTCTCTTGTTTCCCCTAGCCTTTTTCAATGATTATAACCACCTTTGGGAAAATCATTACCTTTTTTGTCCCACCTATGTTGATGATTATAAATGCCTATGGGAAAATAATTTTGTTTGTCTGCCCAACTAGGGTAGCTCCATATACCACTGACTATAACCTCCTAATGGAAATTAAATATTTTCCACCTCCCCTTTTTATATTTTTGGTTCAATGGTTTCCTCCTTTTGAGCGACTGATTGCTGACCCCTTTGCCAACTTCTCCCTAAAGGGGGCATATAAAATTCATCTATTGTTATTGAAGTCACAAGCATACATGACATTTTCATTATTTGATAAGATGTTACTATGAATATATATTGTAATGCCTTCTCAAATAGGGGAAAATTGTAAACACCTAAAACTAGCCACCATTGGCCTTTGACTAGACTTTAGATTGATTTCTACCAACCATTGTAAATTAAGCCTAGGAATCACTAAACATCCAAAATTTACTTGTGCATCATTCATCAAAGCTAAAAAACTCATTAAAACATCCATAATTGGGGTATCCTACCATTTTAAATCACAACCCCTCATAAATTCATTTCTAAGCATCTTATGACATCATAAAAATTAATTTGGCCTATGAACCTATTAAGCAAGGCACTTACACACATAAATCAAATATTGAAATGCTAAAAGGCTAATCAAAATTAATTAACAAGCTAAAATAGATTAAAAGATAATTCAAATTACCCATGTTCAATTAATAAATAAATAAATAATGAAATTCAAAATTATTAAATATCCTAGATTTTCATGATCACCCTTGCAAGTTGTCAACCCTTTTGGAAAATATCTCAAAATATCTCATTTTGGAGACCCATGGCTAGTCAATGTAAATAATTATAAATTGACAAGTATTAACTCTATTAGGGTTATATTTGACTCACTTAGGTTAGGTTATAACCCATTCCAAGTCTTAACTCCACCTTGACTCACCTTGGGTTTGGGTTATAACCATTTACTATAAATACAAGCCATTGCATATTGAATTTGCAAGATTTAAATTGTAGAGTTATAATGCAAGTTTTCATGCATGATATTCATATGAATAATGTTATAATACCCAATTATTGAGCCAAGACACACCAATCCAACATAAAACACAATGGTGCCAAGGAGAGAGGGAGCCATACAAACTGCATTACCAAAGACTCTTTGAGCGAAAATTAAGAAAACCACCCAATAATGCACATGGAGCTCTCAAGGAAGGTAAGAGATTTTATGTCTTATAAATTTTATTTTGTTTCCATTTGTATTTTATTAATGACCTCACCCCTAATATCTAGGATAGTAAGTGTTAGTGTTAGTGTGTTTTTATTAAGTTTTGTTACTTATTCTAACACATGATCTAACCTCCCTTCATGGATTCTTATGATCACACATAGATGAATGACAAGTGATAACCATATATCCTTGTGTTCACCTTACTCTTTCATGTTTTGTGCATGTATTATGCTCTATAAAAAGTCACATGAAGTGTATTTAGCATCTTTATCTATCTCTAGGTCTAAAGGAAAACATTAGTGTCTATAATCTGACCTCTTATTCATCCACCTTGAATAAGTGTATTGCATATTACCTTCATGTTATAAATAATTATGCTAGATAAATATAGGATGTTTAAGTCAATTTTGTGAATCATCTTTAATAGTGTAAGTACATAGTAGTCTAGTGTAGATTAAGTTGGTGCATCACCTCATTAGGATAGGTTTTTTTCCATATTATCTCTAGCTCTTTTCATCTCAACAAGCTAGTAATATAGGTGATGAGCTCAAAAAACATATCAAGGGAGTTTTCCCTTTAGTATATAGGTTTACCCCTAATATATATAATCCATACATCTAGTGGTAATCCCATGTTACACTCAATTTGGATAAGTCTTGAACTACCTCTCAAAGGGTGAAAAATTAAGTGATAATAGGGTTGTTACACATAATTTGATGATAAGTTCACTTATATAAACATGATAAATACTAGGTTTTGTAGAATTTTCAAGAAGATAAATAGGGATTTGATCATGTTGAATTATTAAAGATCAAGGAAGAATGTGTTTTGGATTGTTTCAAATCCCCTAAAGTCCAAAAATTCCACTCATTTTCCCCTGAAGGTGCTTCTTAGATCTAGAATACAAGACAATTATAAGGTGTTATGAGAGAAAGGTAGTATGTTCATTGAAGAAGCATAAAATCAACCTATTTGATTTGAAAAGTAGCATGAAATGGCTTTGAAACACTAATACATTTTCATAAACTTATTTATATAAAGTGGGTCTCATGGTTAATCTAATGGATAGTATCAAGTAGAATGAACTTAATTGACTTACAAGCCTAGTTGGCCAATGTGACAAGGTCAGAAGAGTTTTGGGGTCATTAAGGCATATCAAGGAGACTTGTTTGAGACTAATGAATACACTTAAAACATAGGAGAGTCATAAAAGTTTTATATGACTAATTTCATAGACACTAAAATGTCTAAAGGCCTAGACCCTCATACAAAGGCCTGCACATGAGGACCAGAGGAAAAACTTATATATGTTATGAAAGACCAATGAATCTTGTAGGATAATAAGAAAGAGATTTAAAATAAATATTAAAAACTCTCAATTTTTTATTGAACTATTTGATAAAGACAAAATTTCAAAAAATGTACCACTCAAAATGCTCTCATCCATCAACTATAACCATACTTTGAGAAGGTATGAAATACATGTATGTTATGAGGATATAAAGTCTTAAAAGTTAAAAAGGGTCAAATAAAAGTTTAAAAATATCAATATTTAGTGTAAATTATTCCTTTTGGTCATTGAATTGTATAATAACCCTAAAACTCTAAATGTATTTATAAGACACCAAGTAACCACCTATAGGTTTACTGGGATAGCTACAATTGGTCTACAAACTTGAAAAGTGGATGTAATGTATAATAGTATAACTAGGGTGTGGAGATATGTAAAATGTAAAATAGGTCATTTGAGGTCATAAAATCCTAAATAGAGGGTCATAAAAGAGTTATCAAACCAATTCATTAAAACTATGCATACACACAATCAATTGATAACTACATGCATGCCTTATCAAGTGAAACTACCTACTTAGTCTAAAATAATAATTTTTTGGAAAGGATAAAGTCTAGTTTGAATTATTATATGATGTTGTTATAGTCCTTAAAGTCAATGAAAGTGGTGTAAATGTAAATAATTTTGTTTAAGCCGATTGAGCCTAAAACCAAACACACAGGCTGGTATACACAATCATTAAGACTAGTTTTTAGATAATAAAGTGAGATTTTGAGAACATTATTAAGTTTAAAATGATTATAAATACCATAAATAGACACTTATAGGTAAGGTAAAATAATTAAGTATCATTTTGGCATATGAGACCTCCTCAAACTCTACTAGGTGCATGACTATAGTTCCAAACTAGGTTTCTCTTGATTATTAAGACCTTGACCTTGTGCATGATAAAAAATGGTATTTAGGAAGGGTGAAGGGTTCCACACAATTAAATATCCTAGATTTAATTGTTTATTTAAGTCTCCAACCTTTATGAACAAATGTTAAAAATGTAGACCACTATTTAATGGCATTATTTAGACCCGAGATATACTTTATTATGCTTATATCTATACGAAGGATATACATGGGACCTTGGGATATTAAGGATATTTGGGTACCTTAGTGTAATTTGACCTTGTATAATTAGGAGGAAAATTAGAGCCCTTAAAATGAAAAATCCTTAAGGATTGAAATAGGTTTTAAACTTCCTAGAAGACAATAAGTGACTTGATGGCTAAAATAATCATTATACTAACATAAATGCACATATTTTTCCCTTATAACCAATTTAATGACATATCTAACTCCAACTAGAACCTATGGTGACTGACATTAGCATGTGTTGAATAACTTGGGTAAGAAAATGGTTTAGAGAGGCCTTTTATAGGCTTGTTTGTAGGTGTTTGAGATTTGGTAAGGTCTCAAACTAAGGGAAGAAGGATTGTGGACCTAAATAGATTTTTTATAGGTCTATGTAAATCCATTAAATAAATTTTGAGGTGATTTTAATAGTGCAATAGGTGATAAATTTAAGAGACTAGGCTGCATAGTTTGAAAAACTCAAATGCGAGTTTCAATCATATGAAAAGTGAGTTTTAGGTATAATAAAAAGAGTTATAGAGGTAAAATCTTGAGATACTAATAAAAAATTCATCTCAAAACTTTTCTAATAATTTACAAGTGTTTGGAGTCTCACAAGTTAGATTGAGAAATCATTGTGCAAGCCAAGTTTAGAATAGAAAACTAGTAGCATGAAAATCATAGGTAGGTGTCAAGAATACTATAAGATACTAGAAGGACTTAAAATACTCTTGAAAATTTTAAAACTAAATATTGTAAGTGTGTAAAGTGTCATACAATATTAAAAGTCTTAGAAGTAGTTTCAAGAAGTCAAAGATAGTTTAAGACCTCAAGTGATGAATCATTGAGACAAGATAAATATCTATGCTTCTTGAAAGAGTGAAGCATCATTATGAACAAGGAATATGTAGAAGGGAGGATAGTATTTTTTTATTCCAATAAAATAAAATAAAAATAACATACAACACACTTAAAACCCCTAGTCTAGACACTAGGGGAGCATAGGTAACAAATATATAAATGAAAACACAACTATAACACAAAATAAACCATTATTTTACCTTATTTGGAGATCCAAATGGATTTTTGAAGTGGCTTGCTCTGTTTGTGAATAAATAAGTCTTTGACAATGAAGCTTTATTTTCTTCACCTTTCCTTGGCACCTTGGCTTGGTTGGTTGGCTTATGAATTTATCATGGTATCATTAATTGAAAGGCTTGTCTCTCAACAAATGAGAATTATAAATTTGGCTTATGAGAGATTAAATATCAATAGGTATGGCCTTGTATTTATAACCTCCAAAATTTAAATCTCACCCAAGGTGAGTTAAGGTTGAGTTTAAACATGGAATGAGTTCAAAATAACCCTTTATGAGTTGAGGATAACTCCAATTAAGTTAAACATTTTCATGTAATTATGATTTTATTTTACTATGCATGACTCTCAAATTAAATATTTTTAGGTATTTTGGAAGAGCTTGAGAATTCATAAAGGTAATGATAAAAAGGCTTGATATTTTGAATTTTAGAATTTCCATTTTTAGATATTCATTAATTTAAAATAGATAATTTAACTAAGAATTTAATCTTGTTTAATTAGATTGTTTATTTTGATTAACATTTTATCTCTTTTAATATTTGATCAATTGCCCCACTTAATGGGTCCATAGGCCAAACTACGAGTTTTTAGGTTGTAAGGTGATTAGGGATGAATCTAGGAGAGGTTATTTTTAGGTATAGTATGATATCCTAAATAGGGATGCCTCAATATTATTCTAAGAATTGATGAATGATACATGACCAAGATTAGGATGTTAAATTTTTTCTATGCTAAATTTGCAATGTTTAGTAAGAATCAGTCTGAAGTTTGTTTGAAAACCAATTGTGGCCATAATTAGATGTCTATATTTTACCCCAATTTGAGAAGGTGTTGTAATATATAGGCACAACAACATCTTCTTAAATAATGAAAAGGTCTTATATACCAAATACTCCAATGGTGATGGATGAGCCCTAGATGCTCCTTGAGGGAGAAATTGTAAAATAAGGTCAAAGATTGGTCCCTTAAAAGAAGGAAAATGATGGGACCAAAAAGTTAAAAGGGGTGGAAAATATTAATTTTACCATAGGCTATTATAATTAATGGCATAGTGAGATGCCCTAGTTGGGAAGATAAAAATGATGATTTGACCAAAGGTAGTTATAATCATGAACATAGAATGGTAAAAAGATAATGATTTACCCAAAGGTGATTATAATCATTATCCAAAAGATAAGGTAAAAAAAGAATGATTTACCTAAATGTAGTTATAATAATTATCCAAAGGATAAGGTCACAAGAGAATGGTTTTCCCAAAGGTGGTTATAATCATGAAAAGGAAAAAAAACGATTTACCCATAGGTGGTTATAATCATTGGTAGGATGAAAACAAGCCTCAATTGGGTAGATAAATATAATGATTTGCCCAATGGTAATTATAATCATTATCATAATGAAAATGTGCCCCATTTGGGTAGATAAAGATAATGATTTACCTAAAGATGTTATAATCAATACGATCTAGACAAATTAAAATATAATGATTAATACAAAGATGGTTATAATCATTAGCACTACATTTTGGATTGAAACATAATGATTTACCTAAACGAGGTTATAATCATTGGCATAGTAGTGGAATAACATGAAAAATTAGAAAAGGTGGCTATCAAATTAAATCCATACTCATGGAGTAAGAATAAGTTGGTACAAAGGAAAAAGATTAATTTGGGCAACCTGCTAGTATGTAGATGTATGTCCTATATAAAAAGGATTAAAATACTTTCATGATTTAATTACTCTATATTTGGGAAGTGATTGAGATAGATCAAGAAGTTTTTAGGTAACCAAGGAGAAGTATTGTGGCCTCATTGTGTGTAAGATTTCTCAATATTATTTTTTACATAACACATGATGGTAGGCATCATGGTATGAAACACCATGATAATTTAGCCAAAATATGCATAAGAACTAACACATAACCTAATAAACAATAAAAATAATGCACTAATGATAGAAACCATGATGACAATGTTGACATATGAATATGGATAGAATTAAATATAATACACAAGTAATAACCCAATGAATGTAAATATACTAAGTCAAGGCACAACAATGAAAGCAAACAAAATGGAAAAAAAAGCAAAGAAAAACACAACCAAACATCAAGAAATGGAAAAGAAAGATAGAATAAAAAAAAATAAAGAGAAAAAAATGAAACAAATACAAATAATGGTTAATCACAATGTTAGTGCAAATAGAAGACAAAAATAAAAGACAAAAATTTGCCCCTAGGCTATAGTGAATCAATGACATAAACAAGATGACAAACATTTCCCCTAGGATATAGGAGATAATGAAACTACCAAAAAAATTGGGGGAATAGAAGAAAAGTAAGGGGTAGCTAAGTTGACTCTAGATGTACCATACAAGTGGAGATTTCCTACATAGTTTTATAGATGCAAGGTCCATCATAAAATTTAGGCCAAATGTAGTAATCCTAGGATATGCGATAAAGGAAAATGAATGATAAGAAAATGTGATTGTGTTATACAGGAATATGGGAATGAACTCACAAAATGACAAGAGCATAAAATGAATCCAAGCAGTCATTAATGTATCAAATTCAAATAAATAATACGTAATATGAAAACTCACAAAAAGATGAGAGAATAAGGCTTAGGGGCCAACACGAATAGGGAAAATAAAGTAAAAGTGGTTTCTTATGAAATAGTGAGGGTTCTTAGAATCCTTAAGGTAAAGAAGTGGTTGAAAAGAAATGATTTTGTTATCTTTTTTTTTAACTAAGAGAGGGGTAAAAATTTATTAAGAACATCAAAACAATAGTTACAGCTCATTATCCTGGTCGACCAGTTGGACCAGTTTCTGATATAAAGACATAAGAAGCATTTGTAACTCAGTAATATTCCACGTAGGCCCATTCTCTGAGGCCCACTTAGCAAGGCAATCTGCAACCTTGTTCCACTCATGGGGAACGTGGTTGAAAGAAATTGAATGAAACAGAGTACTTAATTGCAGGATTTGTTGAATAACTACCTGAATTTGCCAATCCATCTTCCTAGGGACACATCTGTTCAATAGATTAATCACTACCTGTGAATCTGATTCATAGATAATGTTATTCCATCCTTTTTGACAATAGTAGTGGATCACCTCCAGGATAGCCATGGCTTCCATGAGGTTGTTAGTTTGATGACCTTTGTGAATTGAAAAAATGAACTGAATTTTATCCATGCTATCCCGATCGACTCCCCCAATGCCAGCCTCCCCAGGGTTGCCACGGGAAGAGCCATCCAAATTAACTTTAGTCACTCCTTCAAGTGGAGGCATCCATTGGCCAACTCTATTCACAGGCCACAAAGAATGTCTGATACCAGGTGTCGAATGGGTGTTAACCAAAGCCATGCCGGTCAAGGTTAATTTCAGGCCAAGACGGGAGTAGAATCCAACTGTCTCCAGCTCCAAGTTGCCTTCCCACATGACCTTAGCCTGCAATGTCTCTTGCAATGCATTAATAATATTACTCCACAGAGCACGCACCTCCATTTGGGTGCCCCTGAAGACTCTCATGTTCCTTTCAATCCATAGGTTCTAGAATATAAAGGAGGGTCCAATCTGCTAGGCAATTTGCAGCAAAGAGATTTTAGAGGGAGCCTGCCCAAGATGACTCTAGAAATTGACCAAAGACTGAGCATGCCAGTAAGGAGACCTCTAGGCATCCCACCACCAATGCCAAATCTATTTTGCATACTCACATTGGAAAAAAAGATGAGAGGCAGTCTCCTCATTGCTGTGGCATAGGACACAAATAGAAGGCCCCTAAAAACCTCTCTTGCACAAATTATCCCAGGTAAGACATCTGTTGTAGGTGAGCAGCCATAAGAAGAAATTACACTTGGGCCAAGTAGCCCTGTTCCAAATATTCTTCCCCCAAAGGAACTGCCCCTCATCATAGAAATGTTTAGCCAGGACCTTATAACCAGCAGCCATAGTATACTGCCCAGTGGCATCCCCCCAAGCAAGTTCATCCCATCCTTGAAGGGAGCTACACCTTCTAGAGCCAATCAGTTGAGATAATTCCCTTCTCTCCTCTTTTGAGCCCCCTTGTGGCCAAACGGAGGGACTTTTCCACCTGTAACCAGTAGTCGATCCCATATGAAATTGTTCATTGTAATGTGCCACATGGTGCCATCTAGCTGAATGAAAGACAATACTAAGTTGTTGTAAATGTGGATGAGAGGATAACAGGGGTGGTGCACCATCCCAAGAGTCACTCCAGAATAGAGCCTCCATTCCACTATTGTAGACCCAAAATAAACTATTTTTCACAAGCTGAGCTCCAAGATTGAGAGTTTTCCAAATCATAGAACCTTTCCCCTCAAGTGGGAGCCTGGGAATATCATGAGAGTCAACACCAAAAAATTACTTACCTGAGAGAATACAGGCCCAAAGAGAAGATGGGTTGGAACACCACCTCCAATAGAGCTTGGCCGTAAGGGCTTGACTAGCCATAATAGCTGACTGCAATCCATGTCCTCCTTCTTTCTTAGGCCAGCAAACCATAGCCCAATTGATAAGGCTCCATTTAGTACTCTGTAAATTACCACTCCACAAAAATTGTCTAGCTAAGGCATCGAATTCCTTCAGGAAATACACAGGGGCTGCCTGAACCATACAATGGTATATGGGCAGCGCTTGAATAACAGACTAAAGAAGGATCACTCTACCCACCGTGGAAAGCCACCTATGGGTCCAGTGGCTGACTTTCTGCCTAATTTTATCCAGAATATTCTGCCAGAAGAGCCTAGGCTACCTTCCCACCACAATGGGAATACCAAAATAAATCACCGGGAGGGTGTGAATCTGAAACCTTAATATGGCAGCTATCCTTCTCTAAATAGGAGCAGGAGTATTGAAGAAGAAGATTGAGGATTTATGGTCATTAATTTTCTGCCTTGAAGTCGCCAGATAGCTATCGAGGGTACATTAAAAAGATTTTGCCTCCTGTATTCTTGCTCTACTAGCCAGGATAGTGTCATCAACAAACTGAAGATGAGTCAGTGTAGTAGCCTCATTCCCCCATCTCCACCCATGCAGGACATTTTGAGCAACCCAAAGTTTGAAAATCCACCCAAGTCCCTCTACCAGAATAATAAATAGGTATGGTGATAGCGAGTCTCCTTGATGAAGGCCTGTCATGGCACCAAAAAGCTCAGATGGTGCTCTATTGATCAGGACCGAAAAGGAAGGCATGGTAACACAGCTTAACACCCAAGCAATCCACTCCTGTTCGAAGCCAAATGCTAGAAGGTCTTTGTGTAGGAATCTCCAACTGATCTGTCATAGGCTTTGGCAAGATCCAGCTTGATAAACATAGCATGCTCCTATGAAGTACTCATGGAATGGATGGCTTTCGAGGCGATCACCACTCTGTCCAAAACCTATTTGCCTACCACAAAACCCCCTTGCTCCTCAAAAATGAGCCTAGGAAGGTACCCTTTTAGTCTCTGGGCAATGAGATTAGTAATGATTTTATAAACCACATTACAAAGCACAATGGGCCTAAACAAATCCAGCCTATGAGCCTGTTCTTTCTTCAGAATAAGCACCAAGAACGTGGCATTCAAGGCTCTCAGCATCTCTTTGTTAGAAAGATTCCTAAATCACATTCATAAGATCTTGATTAATGATATCCCAAAAGTCCTAGAAGAATTCAGCTGGAAAACCATCCAGGCTAGGGGCTTTGCCTCTCCTCATGCTAAACACAGCCTCCTCTATCTCATTTATACTAATCAGCCTTATGAGTAACTCATTCATTTCCACAGTCACTAGGGGAGGTATGCACGATAAAATTTTTTTTTAGCCATCTCAGCAGGCAGAGGATCACTTGTAAAAAGTTCTAAAAATAAATGGATAGCTTCCCTGGTAATGTTAGGAGTAGAGGTAAGGTGCATCCCCTCCTGATTAGTCAAGGATGAAATGAAGTTGTTGTTACGCCTTCCTTGCACTAAATTATGGAAGAATGCCATGTTTTTATCTCCTACCTAAAGCCAGTCAATGCGGGCCTTCTGCTTCCAATATATTTCCTCCCGAAGGTCCCACTCCACTAAATTCATTACAGCTTTATCTTCCTCCACACAGAGCTCTTTTGAGAAACCACAATCTCTTATTTGCCTAGTTATCCCATCAAGCCAATCTTGAGCCTTCTTCTTCATGCAATGTAAGTTACCAAAGCTAGTTCAGTTCTAAATTTTCAACTTTCTTTTAACATACTGAAGATTTTTATGAAAAGAATACATAGCTGTTCCATAAGCAGGAATCCCTTGTCTCCATCACTGCCGAATGGAATCGTGAAGAGATGGGTCACGAAGCCACATTAACTAAAATTTGAAGGGTGGATTTTTGGGCCCCTCAATATAACTGGTGGATAGCTTGATAGGCCAATGATCAGATCCTCTCCAATCCAAGATTTTTGAGATAAGAGTAACTACATTAGACTGCTAGAAACACGACACCAAAAATCTATCCAAGCATTCAAAAATGGCAGCATCACCCATTCTTCTATTACTCCACGTGAAAATCCTATTTTAAGGTTTAACATCTGATAGGCGCATCACTTCAACATTGTGACGTAGACAATCTGAAGAGGGGCCTAACCAAGTCAATCCACCTCTTTTCTCCTCCAAGCTCAGCACTGCATTAAAGTCCCCTGAAACTATCCATGGTAGGTATGGATGACAATTTCTAACATAGCAGATATGCTCCCAAAGCTGAAATTGTCCATCTATATCAGTTAGTGCATAAACAGTTGTAACCAAAATTATATCGCTAGTTTCAAGGGAGGATGCCACCATTGAGAGAGCTAAAAGGGATGAAATCCAATGGATTAGAAGAATTTTCCTCAAATCCCAGCACATGGCAGCTCCCCCTGAGTTCCCCAACGCCCCTATACACTGACATTGGCCAAATAACCAGATATTTGGCAAACAAGCAAACATTGGGTCAATAGCCAGTTTGGTCTCCTGAATACATAAGATATCTAGAGAGTGATCCTTCACTAGTATACGCATAGCTTTTCATTTGGGGAGGCTATTTAAACCCCCCACATTCCATGAAACAACAATCATTGAGTGGGTTGGGGGAAATGCTCATCTATGGTTTTTTAACAACCCTTGATTCCACCAATAAATCCCCTGTAAGTCTGAGTCTCTCTCGATCTTTTCTTCTCCCAGCTTCAGAAGGAATGGAAGAGGTACCCTTCTTGAAAGATCACTGCATTAACCCAAGTGCTAAGGAAGGTCCTTTGTCTTTCCTACCCACATCCACCTCCTTCACCAAATCAGCCCATATAGTTTCTTTCTCTTTCATATCAAAACCAGCCACCTGTGATTCCATCTCCAACCTTAATGGTGTTCCTGAATTCGTCTAGATCATCATATCCTATATTTCATTTGGGGCTGAAATTATATTTTCTTCCTCCAGCACTTCTCCCTGGGTCTCAATTGGAATGCCATACTCGATGGCCATGCTATCTAGGGCTTCAAATCTATTAAATCCCAAATCAACTTGCCTGCCCACGTTCCTGTGCTTTAAACTATGGCTTTTCCCTCGGTGCCTGATTGGTACAAAACCATCCTTCTCATCAGCAACTTGCTTAGTTGGTCCCTGTGCCAAACTAGCATTACTCATAGGATTTTCCCCTTTATTCCCTCTATCAAGCTGGGTTTTTACATTATCAGTGAAGGCAACATGCCCCATCCTTTTACCAGCAAGTACTAGATTTGGCATGGAGGGCTCAGGTCCTGTCACATTGTCTTTAGTAACCTGAGGACATTGACGGTGCAGGTGTTCATAGATATGACAAATATGATAATGGAATGGGATAGATTCATAATCTATCTTCTGTATCCAAGATGAAGAAACCATACAAATTTCCAAAGAGTCTAGAAGAGGATTATTCTAATCAATGTCAACACAGACAAAAGCATATGAAATTACCTTTTTGTCCAGCGACTGATGAGCTATTATAGTTGGTTTACCCAGCATGGAAGCTATCTGCCTGAGGATGTCCTCCTGCCAAAATTCTAGGGGTAGCCTTGGAAGATGAACCCAAACTGGTACACATGCTAGAATCTCATCTACCGAGTTAAACCCCACATGCTAGGGTTTAAGAAAGAGCCCTACACACTCATAGAAGTAGGGACCCCCTTCAAACACTCTATTCTAGTCAAAAATAGAGGAGAAGTTCACCAAGAAATAACTGTTACCTGCCAGCATGATGTAGAAATCCCCATCAATTTGCCAGGAGCATCGAATCCAAGCATCTAGGGCTGCTAGGGAGATTCTGATTCCTAAAAATTTACAAATCAGGGTGTGAGATGTCAGATAGTTAACATCCTCTTGTACCACTTTAGGTGGAATGACCAGGACTGGTCTATCTTATCTACATAATAAGCAACCATTCATCTTGCTCAGCCTTGAGTGCTCACTGTAGTAAAATTGCTCCTGACCAAAAACTCCTGCCCCAGGCAAGGACACGTCCTTCCTGGGGCCTGTCGATAGGCTGCTCCTCTCGCCTTCACATTCCATTCTTTCCTCGACACTTATCTAAAATATCCCTCTTTTGTTATCTTTAGGATTGTTAGATCATGTACAAATATTTTTGGAATTTTCTATGAATCTCAACATGATTGAGAATTATGAGATACTAAATGGTCTAAATCACAAAATGGTTAGAGGATTAAAACTTGAAATTTCTTATAAAATGGTAAGAACATGGTGAAGGGGTGACTGAGTTGATCTCAAAAGGAATAAAGTGTTACCTATATAGTCCCAATAGGACCTCAAGTCACTATAGTTTCACCTTATAGTAGAGGATTATAAGTAGGTATCAACAAATTATTAATTTAGGCAAATGGCATAGTATGTCATATGAATGGAAAGGTGGGAACTCAAAACATGATAAAAGTGTTGTTCTTAATTTACCTATAGGCAATTATAATTAGGAAACAATGACACATGTCAATGAGACTAATTTTCCCAAAAGAAGTTATAATTAGTAACATGGAGTGAGATACTAATTTTACCAAAGGTGTTTATAATTAGTACCACTCATAATGAAATGAAATAAGAAATAAAGGATACAACTGCCGAACCACTATAAAAATGGTCCAAAATACTGCCTATCTATAATATTGAAGAACCAATGGAATGGAACCAAGGACAAAGGGTGGGGTAGGGATGGAATAAATAACTTATATCAAAAAGAGAGGTATGGTTGAAAGGTATATGATATGGTAAAAATAAGTTCATAATATGGTGCAATGTTAACATGCCTTATAGATAATACTTCAGGTGTCTCAAGTGAAGTAATACTTTAGGTGTATGATTTTCATCAACTTATTGAGCTCATCTCTATCTAGTGTAGCGAGCCTATATGCTCTAAAAGCATAATTTGTAACAATGATATAGGGTCCTATCTAGTTGGGTTTGAACTTGCATTTCTTGTTCTTCTCAACCATGGTGGTATTTAGGTTTTATCTGAGAATAAGATCCCCAAACTCAAACTCTCTACATTTGACCTTTCAATTATAGTGTCCATGAAGTCTATTTTGGTATGCTTAAATGATGTTGATAGTAATCATGTGTTTCGATCAAGTAACTCTAGCTCTTGTAGGTGAGTTATGTGGTAATATTCATCATCTAAGACATTTTTTGGTGATATACACATAAAAGGTAACTCAAAATCAATTGGAATAATGGCCTTAATGACATAAACTATAGAATATGAAGAGGATCCAATTGGGGTATGATAATTATTTTGATATGTCTAGAGGGCATGGAAGATTTGAAGGTGCCATTAGTATCTAACACCATTGATAATATTTTTAAGGATGTTGACAATGGTTTTATTGGATGCTTCTGCTTAGTTTTTACCTTGTGGGTAATATGCAATAGAAAAATGTTGGGTGATATTATACTCGATACAAAGAATTTTGACATCCATATTCTTAAATAATCTATCATTATCATATATAATCTCAAATGTGATACCATAGAGGTAGATGAGATGGTTGAGGATGAATTTGGCAATTTGTTTTCTAGTCACATAAGTGAGGGGTATGGCTTCAACCCATTTAGTGAAGTATTTGGTAGTAATAAGGATGTGTTTATTGCCATTAAATGAGGTAGGGTTAATCTTACCAATGAGATAAAACCCCCATGTAGTAAACAACCATGGTGTAAGCTCGATTTTAGTGTTTTGGCTTGGAAATGAATTAGATTGGCAATCCTTTGACATTTATCACATGTTTTGACATAAGAAGTTGTATTTACATCCATAGTTGGCCAATAATAACTTGTTCATATGATTTTTTTGGCTAGGACATTCCTATTAGTGTGGGATCCACATACTCCTTCATAAACTTACTTGTAACATTCATATTGATTCTGACATAGTTAAATAATGAATCAGAGTTCCATCAATGTTATGGGGATAAAGGGTTGGTCCAAGTAAGGTATATCATGATGCTTGGTGGGTACAGGCATGTTATTTTTAAATGATAGGTCTGGTGGAATAATATGGACATGAAGGTAATTAAATAGGTTTGAATACTATATAGATTTGGGACCAAAAATATCACAAATCATTACAATGGTTGTAGTTTCATGAGAAACTACTAAAATATTTTTCATGAGAAATTGATATTCTTTTACCTTATATGTCTGGTGGATCAAATATCCATGATGGCCATTGCAATCACTATCTTGTTATTATCCCTATGAATATGTTCAAATTGCATGTTGTAAATATTTAATTTGAGAGTGTCCACCATGGCCTTGTATGGTACCAACTTGTCATCTTTGGTCTAAAAGTGGTGTGTAACCTAGTTAATGATTAAATAAGAATCATCATAAATCATGAGATGTTGAATATTCCATTGTACTATTTTATGAAGCCCTATAACAATTGTTTCATACTTGGCCATGTTTTTAGTACAAGGAAACTTGATACAAAATGATTTTGAGATAAAATCCCCCTATGGTGTAATAAACAATAATCCTTCCCTTGATCTATGTGATATGAATGATACATCAAAATAAAGCTTTCAATTCTACTCCTTAGGGGGTGTTTCAATGACCATCATGATGGACTCATCTGGGAATTGAAAAGTTAGAGGTTTGATATCTATAAGGGGAGCTTTAATAAGTTGATCTACAAGTACTTGTCCCTTTATGTATTTCTAGTTGACATACTCAATATTGAATTCACTCAAGATCATGATTCATTTATCCATACAAATTTATAAATCTATTTTAGATAGTATATACATGAGTATATTTACTATATAAATAACTATAGTTTTGTTATTTAACATGTAGTGTCATAGTTTTTGAGTTGTAGAGACCACAACTAAACATGGTTTTTCTATCAATGTATATTTTTTTTCATATGTGACCAATGTATAGATTAGATAAGACATGTAATGTTCTTTCCACTGTCATCATGCTAGGCTATAAGTTCCCTTGGATTTGTTTGTGGTAGAGAGGTACAATAAAAATGACTTTCCTGGTATGTGCAACATTAAAATAGGTAGATTGGAAAGATATTCCTTTAGCTACTAGAAAGATTTCTGACATTATTCATCCCAATGAAATGGAACACCTTCCTTCAGAAGTGTGTAAATGGATGGAATTTATTATCCAATTGTGAGATGAAGTGTCTAATAGATTGAATCTTGCCCTATAAACTATGGAGCTACCTCAAATTAGAAGGTGGTATCATCTCGATAATGGCTTGTAATTTTGTAGGATCTACCTTAATACCTCGATGAGAAATGATGAAGCCTAGCAATTTTCCTAAAGTGATACAAAAAATGCACTTCTTGGGATTGTATTTGAAATTATATTCATGGAGCCTCTCAAATATTTTGTATAATATGGTTGGGTGATCATCATAGGTCTTAGATTTAACCAATATATTATCTCTATAGTCTTCAACAATGTCATGCAACATATCATGAAATATGATGGTCATGGTTCTTTGGTATGTGGCCCCAGAATTATTGAAACCAAATGGCATAACCTGATATCAAAACATTCCCCATGGAGTGGTGAATGTTGTTTTATGTTGGTCTTCTAGCATAATTTGGATCTGGTTATACTTGTAAAATCCATCCATAAGTGAAATAATTTTGTACCCCATTGTGCAGTCAACTATCATCTCAATGTTTGGTAGAGAAAAGTAATAATTGGGGTAGGCCTTGTTTATATATCTAAAATTAGTGTAGATTTTGATTCCTTTTGGCTTCTTACTGGCAGTCACAACATTCAAGATCTACTCTTAATAGTCAATCAATCAGATGCATCTCACTTTTAAGAGTTTTTCAAACTCTTTATTTATGAGTAAAATAATATGAGGATGCATCTTGTGCAATTTATGTTTCATAAGTTTGGCATAAAGATATATAACAAGGTGATGTACAACTAAGGTGGGGTCCAAACCTAGCATATTTAAACAAGCCTAAGAAAATATGTCAACAAATTCCCTAATAAGGGTTGTAAATATTTCACATTCCTCCTCAGTGAGGGATGTACTTAGTTTGATCCATTTTTTGTTGTTAGGGGTCCTAATGTTGACTTATATAGTGTATTATATGAGGAGAGTTAAACCATCTTCCAGAATGGTTGGAAATGATATGAATTGGTCTATAACTAAAAAGTCCTCTCTTTAGACTGGTTCTTCAATCTCACCTAAATAATATGAATCAAAATCTCCTAATGGGAGGGATAGCCATGTTAAAAATACCATTTCAAATTCTTTGGCAATGTGATCAAAAGCATGCTATTATATTAAACTAAACTTGGACCCAAAAAGAAGTTTATCATTGGTGGTCTTCTAAGCTTCATTTGAGGAAAGATGAACAACCCCATCTAATGGCACCTAAAATAGGTTTTCACCATAATACTAGCCTTTCTTTTTACTTTTAACCAGGTCCAAAAGTGCCTCAAAGAGTTTCTCACTTTGGGAGCTCAATGTTGTATTTATTTATTTATGGCTAAGGGTGTTCACACATTCTCCAAAATAGGCTATAGGATCTAGTTTCATAGAGAACCCTTTTTTGTGATATCCCTACAAAACATTATCTATTAGGCCTACAAAATCATAAAAGGCCTCATCATTACCAAACTCATCTATAGGAACTATGGATTCTTATTGGTCCCAAGCTATAAGTTGAGGATGATATAGAAGAAGTGGGTTGTGTTGGCTTTCTAGGGTAATGGTATAAATGGCATGGGTATCAGACAAATTAGTATTAGCTAGGTCTTCATAAATAATATGATTGGACTCTAATTCACTATCAACATCATTGTAATTAGATGTATGTGTTTAGAAAATTAATAAGATATGTTGGGTTACCCCTAGGTGATTTAAATCTAAGATTATAGGATCCTTTGTACTTAGTTATAGAAATTAGCTCAAGAGTTCCTTGTTGGTTTGGCCTAAGGCCTCTTATTTCATAGGCTTGGTTCTCCATGATGCTATTTGGAATTGGATATTTCGAATTTTTATAAATCATGCATTTTTTTTGTATAACTAGGATTAATCATTATCAAGTGGGTCCTCTTCTTGTCTAGTGGCTGGTGTGAAAATGATAGGAGCTAGATTATAGAGCCTTCCTTTTCATTTGCATTGCCATTCCATGCAAGGTGGTTTAGCTTTAAGTCTTCCATTTGAATTGGGGTTTTGTGGAAGCTTGGAAATTTGAAATGTTTAATGGTTTAAATACTCTCCTAGGTCATTGGCCAAGATGGTAAATTTATTAGACATTTCAAGAGGAGGCATATGTGAAGATTAATCAAGGCTATTTGGGTTTATGCAATTGGCCTCTGGTAACTCAACAAGTATTTATATACCTTTGTCATTTTAGGGAACCATATCTAAACCAAAGTGGGAGTTATAACTTTTATACACCACCTCAAAATGTTTTTAATGTTCATAAGGCCACAAATATCCATTGATAATGACTTTCATGCTTGAGTGTGAGAAATTGAGACATTGGTGCAATGATGATGGGATTGAACAAATTTCATGTATCTAAGTTCTACCCAAGAGTAGATTATAAGAAAAATTTATGTCTAACATATGGAAAAGTGTATTTTGGATCAAGATCCCAATGATAATTATCAATTTTATGGTGCCTTATGATTCCTATTCTTCATTGTCATAGGCCTTAATAGTGATTGTTTTTAGTTGTAGATTAGCTATTGTGTATCTAAGATGCTTGATGAGCTTTAGAGACACAATATTTAGGATCGAACCATTATCTATGAGGATATATTTGACTTTGTGACACATTATGACAACTTCAATGTATAATAGATTGTTATAGAGAGGGCCAAGGGACAACATATCCCTTTGGTTGAAGGTCAAATGTTGGTCTAGGGTTAGATGTCCAACTAGAGATTGGAGTTTTTTGGGGGTTATGTCATTTAGAACTTGGGATTGGCCTAAAAACTCTATTAGGATGTTTTTATGGATAGTAGACATATGTAACAAATCCAAGATGGAAGTTTGTGCATGTGTCTTTGGGAATTATTACATAATTTCACAAATATTTTCCTTAATAATGGTATATGTCTTGTTCCTAGATGAGATAGTAGCTTGGATGCATTCGTTGGTAAGAGATTATGGGCCAAGAATGGTAATATTTGACCACTGAGTTATGATTTCACAATCAAGTTTGGGTAGAGGACCATTGTTGACAGAAAATCATGATGTGGAGGGGCCATATCAGATAAGTATTGATTACCAATGGACTTGGTTGTGGTCATAGAGAAATGAAAATTAATCATTATAAGGTCCAAAAATAGTAATCTTTGGTTGATATTGCACTTCTTTGTGGTCCCAAGTTAAGGAAGGATTACTAGCATAAGTGGGTTGATTGTAATTGTTTATCAGTAATACTCTTTTGTTATCATTTAGTCTAGGATTAATGGTGATGGTTAAAACATGACCTCCTACAATATGACCTACAACTTTGGTGTAATCATGTGAAACTATGTGGTGAGTCTATATATTATTAGGATCATTCTAGCCTTGGTTCTTCACATTAGGTTGGCATTGTTGTTGTTGATTTTGATATTTTTTCTGTTGCTATTGTTGTTTTGGCCTTAATTTTTATTATTGTTGTTGATTATTAATGTTATGTTGCAAAAAAGGGTTTTGATAGATACCTAGGTTCTAACTGGATGTAGATGTTCTATTATCTAATATTATCTCCCCATTTTCCAACATATTTTCAATAAGGTGTTTTATTTACACATAATGGCAAAGATTAAGTCCATAAACATGATGGTATTCATAGAAATCATTCTATTTATACTAGTTTGGGTATAACATACCCTCAGGATAGTGTTTTAGTATTGTCCAACTAATCCTTTTAGATGCATCTAGCTTGCAAAACATAGATTCAATAAGTTCTCTAAGGTCACTGAAGACTCGATGAGTAGGGACATTTATTATTGGAAGAGGGGTTTGCAAAGGTAATGGTTGTTGCATTTGTTGAAGTCATCTAGTTTACTATGAAGGTTGTGTTTATTGAATTAGTTATTGATGAGGAGTAATTTTCATTTGTGGCATAGGATGAATAGATAATGTTTATAGTTTTTGGATATGATATGATTCATTCACTCCATTTCCAAAAACATTCTTATTGTGATTGAATTAATTATATTTTTCATAGTTAATAGCCTATACTTTTGTAGATGCTTGCACTTGGACTTGATTTTGGTTCTAATTTTGGCATGTTCATTAGTTTTCATTCTAATTTTCATTTTAAGATGTGGGATTGATAATCCCTTTGTTATTAATGGACTTTTCAATTAGAAAACCTTTGTTGATGATATCTTTGAAAGTGTCTACACACTAAAGCTCTAGATGATAAGATATTTTACTATGTAATTTTTTTAGTAAACACAATGGCCAATTATTTGTTTGGTAAGTTATGGGTAAGTGAATAGCAAGTGATCTCCATCTTTATAGATAGACTATGAAGATTTCACCAAATTTTTACTTTTCATGAGTACTAATGAAATCTCATGATTGATATTATAGGAGATATGTTACACAAATTTATTCTACATGTCATAAAAATCAGATATGGAATTCTTTGGTAATTTTAAGAACCACTCCAAATCTTGTCCTTATAGACTTAGGGGAAACAAAAGGAGGAGGTAAATGTTATTATAAGCCACTATCTATAAAGAAAAAAAAAATTGTCAAATGAGACATAAGGTCTTATTTACCCTTGTATTTATCAAATTTTGGTTGTTCATACCCTAGAAGGAATGGTATCTATATATACTCCATGTTGAATGGGTATGAACACATGTCATCTAACTTAAAATTCCTAGTTTTTTCTCTACTTGAATGGTGATAATTACATACTTCATTTTTTGTGGTTCTTATACCAAGAAACTAGATGGATTATTGGCCTGAGGTGAAGGTTGGGTAGTCAAAGGATGATTAACTTAACCGAGGTATAATGGAGGAATGGTTTGTTATGGAACATTGGTTTTATGAGTGAACTGACCAAGAATATGTATCTATATATTGGGATGTAATTGTTGAAATTTCACATGTGATGGTGTGATATTTTGGTCTAGATTTGCTATATAGGCATGGTTTAAGGGAATTGTGGTTATGATGGAAGGATATGGCTCAGGGTAAAATACTATGCCTATTAAGGTTGAGTAGGGGCTTATTTATAACTAGTAAAACCTAGATAAATAATGGGAACTTGTGTACCAAGGCCTTGTAATTGGATCTATGGCATGTGTTGAGCAAAAGTCAATTTTTGCCTAATTAGTATTTATGGGACACCAATACCTCTTTGTTGTATGAACACCTATTATGGAGTAGATGTTTATTAAATGTTCAGAATTTGTATTTGATTAATGGACATATGTTATTTATTAGACAACATTCATGATTGAAAATTTATATTATTCTACAATTATTAAGGTGTATTATTTACTGCGTATCAATATGGAACATTTGTTTCCCCAAGCTGAGGTGGTGTCGTGTTCTACCCCTGCTATGATTGTAAACTAGATTGTACCTATTATTATGGAATGTTAGTTGTCACTTATTGAGGTGAAATAACAATCATCATGTTTTTTTGAGGTAAGGCACTAGTTGGCACTTGATTACTTAATACTTGTGGTTATATTCTTTACAAAGTAGTTGGTTGAGGATTAGAGGTAACTTGTTGTGGTTGGGACATAGGAGTTCCTACCCACTAATTTTATGAACCACTCATGGCATTAACTAAAGGCACTTATTATGGACTAATTTTTTAAGTAGTTAAACCACTTTGGCCTATATTGGATGACACTTATGTGTTATCCAATATGTTTGACACATTATTCTATGTAAAATCAATAATCACTTATTCAATAAATGGAATATTATACATGTCACCAACTAAATTGATTTATGCAAATGGTTCTATACCTAAATTATCTTAGCTGGTCAACTTAATTAATATCCCTATTGAATGAGCTAACTTTATGAGTGGAACTTTTAACATGGACATGTTATTAAACTTGCACGCTAGATTAAAATATGTTTGATATGTTTGTTTCATTTGTATAAAGTGGTAGTTAATCATATTTGGGTCTTGATAGACATAGGCACAAGAATTTGAGGATTTATAGTAAAGGATTATTCAATTTCTTGGTGATAAGGCATATTTAAAGGCACTCTAACTAGACTAGGAAAATTTTCATGGGGAATGTTTACTGAAAACATTGCCCCTACCTTTTTGGCTCTAAATATACTTATTTTCAAGAGATTTATGATAAAAAAAATAAGGATCATATGTCGATGGTATATTAAATTAATATGATTGTTTTTAAACTTGTTCTACAACTAATGGCATGTTAAAAAGATACTGTGCAATTTACTCTTGGTCCTACTCTGAATATGAAGGCATGCTAACTAATAATGGGCCAAAGGATCTTATCTTTATTCTATAGAGTAAGTAGTGTAAGGAGGATAAGGATCCATCTCATAAACTATGCCATTTCCATAGGGGTCTTAAACAAAGTCATCTTATGAGACCACATTATCATAACCTGTATTGTAAATAGCTCCATTATGAGTGTAATGAGACATATCCAAATTGATAATGAATGTTCCATGAAGACAGGCCTAAATTTACACAAATTTTGAAAAAAAAAGGTCTAAAGGATAAATGGTTCAAACTTGATCTAACTTGGTATAAGGAATAGAGTTGTATCTCCATAAACGTTAGTGCTAAAACTTGGTCTAAAATAGTCTAATGTCAAATTTCAAATGTCTTACACAAGAAGGTCAAGTGGATAAAATTTAGGTAAAAATTATTTTAGATAATTCTAAACTAGGTCTAGGAAAACAAAGGTTGCTAGGGCTTTTGGAAACAAATCACAAAATATAGGTTCAAAATAGGTATTGCTAGGTCTTTTGGGAATAAGGCACAAAATTTAGAATTTAAACAAAACTAGGTCTAAGAGGTAAGAGATTTAATCTAAAAAAATTGAAACACTTTGACACAAACTAGGCATTCAAATTTAAACACAAACTTGATCATTTGGAAAAAGACATTGAATTTTAGGTGTATGGAAGATAGAGTCCTTCCCCAAATCTAGGCACAAAAATAGTCTTTAAATTGAGCTAGGAATTAACCTAAGTTACATAACCCAAAAGTGAAAGGTAAATGTCTAGGTCAAAATTACATGAGGCATTAGTAAATACCAATTAATGTTTGGATATGAACTTGTCAAGGCTAATTTAAAACTTGATATATAATACTAGGCTTCTCAAAATAGACAACAAGCTAAATAAGAATGAATGACATATGGTACTAGGAATAGATATAAAAGGCACATGTGGTTTCAATTTTCAATTTAGACACAAGGTAACAAGTATTTTAAATAATTAGAGTAACATAATTAAATTATCATTCTCTAAAGATATGGAAAACGTTTTGTTTCAAGACATTAAGGAAAAATACTTGGAATGAAAAGGGTAGTGTAACAACACCCCTTTCAAACAAGTGACATACACATAAAAGTTTGACAAATGATTAGCACAAAGGTGTGATGTCAAATGGATGGAATAATGCTTCTTAGAAAAAGGAGTGATGCATAAACAAGAGTATTTTTTGGACATGGTATGACAAAAAAAGAGTTTTGAATTAAGACCATGTAAGTAAAAATGATAAAATTACAAAAAAAACCTAAGTGTAACATTCTAAATCCTAAAAATGACAAGGCGGAAATGTTATAATAATTAATTTACACTAGCCTATTTGTACTAAATGTCTCAAGGTATTACACCTTTGATTAACATAAGTTAGCTAGATGGGGTGTTTCCTATGTGTGTTCAGTTATTTTATGAGTCATAATCTCGTATAGATTAGGAGATCTAATATCACTTAGTGTTGTATAAATAAGCACCTCTTGTAGCGTTTTTATTAATTCAATTTCATTCCATCTTTAATTTGGTATCAGAGGAGGAAATCTTGAGGTATTTTTGGAAGCATTGGAGAATTGGTAGAGATTAAGAGCCAACTGCATATGATCCTTGGATATATCATGCTACTCTAATTTTTTCCATCCCAAGCTGAAATGCTATCAAATTTTGGCCAATTTTATAGAATAACAATAGATATCAATGCAAGCAATTTTTTTTGTTTTTACAAAATTTTAAAAATTTTCGCATCAATTCAAGCTAAAAATATTCATATTCATTCATATTTTGACAAATTTTTAAATAGGTTTTGACCGTACAATTTTAGATCTGATCATATTTATATTTTCATATTCAAAAAATTAGTATTATTTGATTGATATAGAATTCATATTTGGTATTGATCAATTTTTTGGCAATATTAACATTTATTTCAATCCATATGTTTGAATCAATCTTCATTGTGAGTGACTTGTCAAGCCAAAATTATACTCTTAAAGGCAATGCCTAGCCCATAACAAGCTACTAATAGATCTAAAGATTTGTCCTTTTATTTAGATCTAGTCATATTTTAATTTAGCCAACTACATTTGGTTTGTGTTGCCCAACCTTAGGTAGTAGATTTAAATAATCATTATATTTCTTTTGAGTCACCCAATTTATACTAGATGGCTCTGCTAGAGGACTCATGTATCAAACAACTTGTATTATAAACATAGGTTCATTTCATTAATATTCCAAGGTCCTTATGTGTAATCATCAACATTGACCTTGGATAGAGATACACCAATAATTGTCTTAGAATTTTTCTATTTCAAATTAATTATCTTTAAAGAGGTATATGGTTACTGTGTGGTGATGGGTCTATTGGGTAAGGTAAGGGATCCATTGTATCTAGATGGAAGCTTTGACCTATTGAGATTGGATGATAACCTTTAGGCCTTCATGGAGATAAAAGTGAAGGAGATTAAGAATTTGTTTATGGCCATGTTCTCCATGTTTGGCTTCTTCATGTAGACCATCATCATTAGAAAAGGTCAAATCAAAAGCTTGGTTGACCATCTTATTGACCCCATCAACAACAATGCCTAAGATTACGCCACTAAATTCATCTCCAAAAAGTGAGGATCCTTTCATTTCAACATACTTGAAACATTTACTGTAACAAATATAAATGTTGTGTTGAGATGTGAAAGTTATGAAATTTCTTATTTCTTAATTAAAAAAAAGGTCAATCACACTTTTTTGAAAATTTCCATTTTTTAAATTTCATTGGTGAAATTTAAAATGAAAAGTGAATATTATATGGAAAAAAACCATTTTTTCAAAACAATGAATTATCTAGCCCAAGAGGATATTTGTTTTCCACAATTTCAAAGATTGGAAAAGGAGGGGGGTTTTATTTCTCACCACCCTCAAATCATCTTATAATAGGAAAATAATTTTTTTAACTCTTTAGATGCATTTTTAGTTGAAATGGACATCTAATTTCCAATATTTCCCATAGCATTCTGGGATGCATTTTTGGTAGAGTCAGACATCAATTTATGTGTTGGTGTGTAATTTTTCCTCTTTATGTATGCATTTTTCCATTTTCAATAACTTATGTTTTGAAAATGCACATTTCATTTCCACACTAAAAATAACACATTTGTAATTTATTATACACAACTCGTTATTCACAATGTGTTGGTGCATTTATTTGCTTTATTGCATTTACTTGTATTTATTATTTAGATTGGTGCACTAATTACTTATTATAATTAGTTTATTATGTTTATTAATAATTTGCACAAGATAGGTTAATATTGCTTAGATAGTAGTTAACTTGGACACCTATCTTGTTAAAGTGGAGTTCCACTCCACTATTCAGGGTAGGATACGATAAGATTGCTTAACTAGTAGTCAACTTGTGTTGATCATTTACACAAGTTGGACACCTATCTTGTTAGTGTGTAGTTTCACTCCTCTATTCTTTTAGTCAGATATTAATTGAACTACATGTGTTGTGTGAGTTCCCTAATCTTTATCTTACACACCTTGCTCTATATAATAAATGGTTATTTGTGTATTCTATATTAGATTACTATTGAATTATTAGAGTAATTCATCATATTTGAACTATTTATTCATTTCTATTATTATCTCAGATATACAATTATTATTTATTACTAATATTTTTTTATCTCTTATTTACACTTTATATTAGATTCATTAGATATTATAGCTAATTCTAACATGGTACCAGAGCTATCTTGAATCTAGAGATTGCTAAATATTCAAGAGAAAAATATCTAGATATAGAATATATTTTTTGATTTTATATACATACACAAATTAGAGCTTTGTGGAGAATTTTTGAGCTCACCATTGAGTTCAGAGTACTTGAAATAGTCAAAATTATCTACAATTTTATCTAAATTGGGCACAGGAGGTGAAATTGGCAAGGGTTTGATCTAGAAGCACCATGACCAAATCTGGTAAGTACCTAAAAATCAAAGCATTTTTGAGCAAAAGAAACCTCATGATTTCATTCAGAAGTCATAAAAACCTATATATCTATATAAAATTTGTCCAATTTGGACATATTCACTTGGAAGACAATTTTTGTTTTTCTCCTAGGTATGGTCGTACGGAATGTGCAGACCATTTTTTTATTTTTCTTGCAGCATCATGGATTAGCAGGCAGATTTGAAAGGGCAACTTTGGGAGCCCATTATTTGAACATCAGGAAGTATTTTTGAGCAATTTTTTCTTGAAATAGATTAAAATTTCATGCTCTTCACTGTTGTACTTTTAGTGTTTTCTAGATTTGTCCATATTTTTTGAGAATTTATATTTTTATATAGAAGCTCTTGCCTATCCTCATTTTTACAGCTTTAGAGGCTTATAAATTTCACATATGACCTCATATTGAGGTCCTATGTTTTCTAAAAGTTAATATTTTTTTGAGCACAACACATTGGTGTAGAATTTTTTGTAATAAAGTGCGTATTTTTTGTAATTTTAGACTGATGGGTCTAATTAAGCTTTTTGTAAACTAGAAAAATTATAATCTAGCCTTATAATTGCACTCAATTATAAAGTGCAAATAAATACTTGTCGGGTGAGATAAAACTAAGTAATTCAGAGGGGTTTTATGGTGTGTTTTGTACTTTTATTTCTGCTTTGTGATAGTATATTTCCAAAGGCATCATGGGGAATCCTAAGTTCCCACTATTAATAACATATAACTGTAACACATGGAAATATAATGATTGGAATCCATTAATGATGTTAGGATATATGCCTTACATAACAACTCTTTTTACTCCACTTACTGATGTAAAAGAGTTATAACACTTTCTCTTTAAAACTACTAAGGTAATTGGATGCATTTGGTCTTACATGTCTTTAGATTTGAATTTCCTTCTTGAAAAATGCAAAACTTCAAAAGAGGATTGGGATGAATTAGCATCATTGTTTGGAAAAATAGATGAGGTTCATGGTTACTAAATTGAAAATGCACTCCTTAGTTTGTATCCTAAAAATTATGCTACAATACAAGACTACATCACTAAAGTCATAGATCTTAGAGCACAATTTTTTGAATGTAAAATTGATTAAAAAAGACATTCAATTTATTTTCAATGCCTTACACAAATTGGGTCTTTAATATTTATCCTTTTTCTCTAGCTTTTAGATTCATAGGCTCACATTGGGTACATCTTATCAAATGCCCACCTTTGAGGTATTCTCTAAGATTCTAATGGATAAAGAAGAAAATTTAATAGCTATGGGCCTAATAAAGTCATCCATATCTCAAGATCTAATTATAATTCAACCTTAGCATAAGCAAGTTTCAACATCAACATCAAATATAGGTTCAAGTAAAAAGAATCAAAATAATCAAAATAAGTCACATAGAGATAAGAATAAAGAGAAATAATCTTCCTCACAAGGAGATTATAAATCCACTAATAAGAAAGTGGATTCACAAAATAGGATTGGTACTCCTTGCCCTTATTACAAAAATGGGTTTCATAGTGAACAAGATTGTTGCAAGAAAGAGATTGATGAATTTAAGTTTCTTCTAAAAAAATAATAACATCAATAAATCAAAGGATTCTTTCACTCCTTCAAATTTAGGGAAAGAGAAAGCAATGGCACTAATTTTACTATAAAATCCCCACAAGTCATGGGTAATTGAATTAGGTGTTTCACACCATATGGGTTCTAATCAAGAATAATTTTCTGGATTAGAACCAAGATCCTTGCCTCATATTCTCATAAGTGATGAATCCAAGGTAGATGTTATAATAAGAGGTAAAGTTGATGTTGATAGTGGTGTATTTGAGGATGTCCTTTGTGTGCTATAGTTATCAAATAACCTTCTCTTTGTCTACCAAATCACTCACTTTGATTCTATTAGGAAAGTAGAGTTCACATCTGATTCTGTATCAATCAAAAAATTAGAGGATAATAACTTAGTTATAGTGGAAAAAATTGACAATAATACTTAGCTTTATTCATTCTCCTACTTTATGCCTCAGTCTTATTCTATAGCTTTACTCTCACACACTGATTCAATGAGAAAGCTATGGTATGAGCGGTTTGGTTATCTAAACTACCACTATTTACAATAGCTTAGTTAGTAGGAGATGGTTACATGAATTCCATAGATTCAATTTTTATGGGGTGTATGTCATGGTTTTACCTTAGGAAAACATCCACAGGATAAGTTTGATAAAGGTAAGGCTTGTAGGTCTACACAAATCCTTGAACTTGTTCATAGTTATTTAGTGGGTCCATTACCTACTTTGTCTTTTAGTAAAATCTATTATGTTCTCACATTTATTGATGACTATTCTAGATATACTTGGGTTTATTTTCTAAAACTCAAGAGTGAAGTATTTGATAGATTTTTAGAGTTCAAAGCTCTAATAGAGAAATAATCTAGGAAGTATGTCAAGATTCTCTGCATAGATAATGGGAGGGAATATGTGAACAAGTTTAAATAATTCTATGCTCTTGAAGGAATTGATCTTCAACATTCAGTTACATACACACCTCACTAAAATGGTGTAGTAGAGAGGAAAAATAAATTCTTAAAATAGATGGCAAGTTGTATGATTCATGAAAAATCATTAATACTTGAGTACTGGGTGGAAGTGATTAATTATGCTACATATATATATATATATAATAGAGTTCCTCATAAAGATTTAAAGGGGATGACACCTCTTGAAGCTTGGTGTAATAGGAAGCCAGATGTGCAACAATTTAGAGTCTTTAGCAATCCAATATGGTCTCACTTACCTTCAGATAAGCATAGTGTTTTAGAATAACAAAGCTAAACTTGCATATTTATTGAATAGCGTGATGGTGTTAAGGGATATTGGCTCCTTGATCTAGATTTACATGAGTTTATTATAGAAATAAGTTTTTACTTTGAAGAAAGTCCTTCATACTTGTCTTCTAACATTTCTCATTCTTCTTCCTTAGAAGAATTAGATAATAGTGATGATGATACTCCTACTTTTTCTACTCATAGATATGATGAGGTAATACCTCCCCAGTAGGGTTTATTATGTCATGTTCCTCCTCCTCCAAATCCTCACCTAATGATGCCTTTGTGGGATAGATAGACTTTGGTGGATGTAGACCCTCTTGTTATGGATCCATCAGATAGAAGGAGAACATGGTCACAACATGATCTTCTACATTCCTACATTGCCACATATTTTGATCTACAATATTTTAAGGAAATAGTTGAGTAGGATTCAATAATGGAAAAAGAGTATAACTCATTTATTATGAACAACACTTTGTATCTTGTTCCTCTTCCTAAGAGAAGAAAACTAGTATGATATAGGTGGATATATTAGACTAAGTTTGTAGTGGATGGAAATATTGAGAAGTATAAAGCATGCTTAGTGACCAAAGTTTTTTCCTAAGTGGAAGGCATTGACTATACGTAAACCTTTACACCTATTGATAAGATTAATTCCATTCACTTAATACTAGCTATTGGTACATCTCATGGTTAGGTTGTACATTAGATAGATGTGAAGAGCACATTTATTCATGGGGATCTTCATGATAAGATATATATGGAGTAGCCATATGGGTTCATTTAGGATTCTTCATTGGTGTGATATTTATAAAAGTCTCTCTATGGTAAGCCCCTAGGGCTTGGTATTCCTAGATGGACACATTTATTCTCTCAATTGGGTTTTCAAGATGTCACTCAGATCTAAATGTCCACATTCTATGGTAGGAGGATTCACTATTATACTTATTTCTCTATGTTGAAAATCTCATTGTTATAAGGATCACATCATACATCATTAGTAGTGTTAAGACTACATTTCATGATAGGTTTTCTATAACAAACATGAGCCTATTTTACTATTTTCTTGGGATTCAGATAACATAGTATTTTTCTAGGATTATAATTTCACAACCCAAGTATGTCATGGAATTGTTAGCTTAGTTTTACATGGTTAATTATATGCCTTTACTAAATCATTTCTTATCTAGAGTGAGACTTGAGGTTCATTGTTCCACTCTTTAGGTTTATGCCACATTGTAACACTATCTTGTAGGCAACCTCATCTATTTGACTCATATAAGGCCTGACATTTCATATGCAGTTGGCATGGTTTCAAAATTTATGTAGACACCATATGAGCTTCATTGGAGATCTATCAAGCTTATTTTGAGCTACATTTAGGGCACTATTAGATATAAAATTCACTATATAATGGGTATAAGTTTAGACTTGGTGGGATATATAGATTCTAATTAGGCTAGAGATTATGATGGCCGTAAGTCTACTTCTAGTTACAACTTTCACTTTGGATCCAACCCCATTTTTTGGTAGAGCAAGAAGCAAAATGATATTAATCATTCATCTATAATGACTGAGTATCACGGTTCTATTAATGCCACTAATAAGGCTATTTGGTTTCAAAATATTCTCACTAAGCTTGGTGTTCCATTTCAAAATCCATTAGTCCTCTACTATGACAACTAGAGCACTATCTAGATCTCAAAGAATATAGTTCATCATCAGAGAACCAAACACATAGATATCCATATGTACTTTATCAAGGAGCTGATTTAGGTAGAGATAATTGATCTACAATATTGTCCTATGGAGGAGTAGATTGCAGATATTTTCACCAAGGCTTGCACTAAAAGCAAGTATCTTCACTTGTAATCTCTTTTGGAGGTGTGAGACATCAGTTATTTAAGGGTGATCTCCTAGACCTTTATTTTTATGATTATTTCTTTTCCTTTAGGTTTTCTTCTTTACTCATCTATTTATACAGAGTACCTAATATTGGTACACATTATCGAGACTCTTATCTACATATCCCTACCTAAGATTCACTTATGGGGGCATTGGTACATTTAATTGATTTCTTCCATTTACTTGTATTTATTATTTATATTGGTGCACTAATTACTTATTATAATTATTTTATTATGTTTATTAATAATTTTCACCAAATAGGATGGGCTTGCTTAGCTAGTAGTTAACTTGGACACCTATCTTATTATAGTGGAGTTCCACTCCACTATTTAGGGTAAGATATGATAAGATTTATTAACTATTAGTCAACTTTTATTGATCATTTACATAAGTTGGACACCTTGTAGACACCAAAATTACACCACACACATATCTGTAAATCCATATGTCAAAATGCCCCTAGGTCCATTTTAATAATAATAATTAATCTCCCTAACCCATAGTTTTACCCCTTACACATTTAATTACTTTAAAATACTTAATTAAGTTAATTAAAAACCCCTATTGCCACCTTACCTAGCCACCTCACCCTATTACTAATTCTTCTCTGATGAGTCACCTCAAGACCTGGTCCCCTCATCCTAACTACCTATGACTTATTCCCACTTCCAAACTAAATTCTTAAACAACTAATTCCTTACTAACCTCTTATTTTCACCATTTTATAATGGGTATCACACTTAGCATGTACAAAAATAGAAAATACACCAAAAATAGAAAGTTTTACCTATTCTAGGGCCACTGACATCAGTCAACCCATGATTGACATCAGTAGGATACATGTCGACATCAGTGGGATCACTATGTTGATAGTATAAGCTAAACACCAACCTCCAATTTAGGTTAGTATAAATTAACAAAATTGATTCTTACTCTCGTTCAAGCTCTCAACATTCTATTTTTTGACATCTAGGCTTACAATCACCCTACATAAGTCAATCACCATATACAACTGACCTCTTGAGGACCAAAAACATCTACTTGTTCTCTCTATTTAGGAATTTAGGTTTGGAATCTCAAACAAAAACCATCAACCTGGCAATTATAGTTTAGTGACCACCATAGCTAAATATATCACTAATATTGTAGGTTGCTTAAATATTTATTCTTCTATTTCTTTATATCTACCCTATACTCCTTTATGCACTTATTACCATACCCCTGTGAGGGAGTTAAAAATATTATTTACTTGTTTCCCCATACATGAATATCAAACATCTAACCAAACTTAACCAAGCCATAGACTCCTTGTCCTAACTCTCTCAACCCATCTGACCTAATCCAAACCATTTCCTAGACCCAAAAAAGCTCTTTGCAACTTCCCAGATAATTATTTCCCCTACCAATGTCTGCATCCTAACCAACATTAGTCACCTCACTATTGATCTTAATAGCCTAACCGACATTGGTCACACACCTATCGACGTCAGCTACTATCAATTTCCTAGCCTCTTCAAAACCTACCTAGATAACTTCTAAAACACCAACAAAACACCTCACCTACACCCTATCACTCTTTGTTATGAATAGGCTATTTAAAAGGGTAATTTTATCTCTATTTTACTCTTTATTTACCTTTATTTCAGTTATTTATTATTATTTAGACTTTTAAAAGTAGATTATCATCTCTAGGGAAGTTTCACACTTCCTATAATAAGCACATAGCTTGGCAACCCACTCATTTATCTGCTAATAAACATCTTATGGTAGTATTTTCTTATCTACAAGTAGTCCTCCCCAGCCAAAGAGGAGTGCTCAAACATTTTTATTCAACATGTAAACCAAATCCAGGTTCATTCTAATCACTTATCCCCATCCTTCTCTTTATTTTCCTTTAAATTCAAAATAGGCAAAATTTAGTGAAACATTTCTAGCATGCCCAGTGGGACCCTAGAGTTTTCCTTAGGTTCATTTCTTATTTTAAACATTCATATAGGTACATTATAGTGAAAATTCATTTCTCACACTTATTTCTCCTCTTTTCTCTTAAAAATGGAAAAGTCAATATCTTATTTCTCTATTTAAAAGGAATTAAAACTAAAATCTTCTTTCTTTTTTCCTTGACTCTAAAAATAATTTGTCATTTTCTTTCACAAAAAAAAGAAGAGAATTCCTTCTTTAATTCCTCTTGCATGCACATTAGGATAGTGAAAATTCATAATCTATTCCTATTTCCTCTCTATTTTCATTCGAATCTCAACATTTCAAGATTTTGGTTTAAAATTTACTGCATTTTCATAATTTGCTTGTTGCATATTAACTCACCTAGTTAATTACAAGCATTTTGAATAAAACACAGTACACCTATGTTACAAAACTAAATCACATTCACATAAAAAAGCATCAAAACTCACTTGAGAAAAGACCCATCAAGATTTCATCACCTGGTGGATCGCCTTACCCTACTAGACTATCCTACTTAGATTTTACCACCAAAAGGAGAGCCCGCTCTATTCTCTGGAAGAGTATAATCTCTAGATAAAAGGTATATTTTGGCTAAGCAGCCTGGCTTAGCTCTAGGTTCATAAAGTGTGAAGAGTAAACTCCTATAACAAACCATGTACCTAGTCTAACATAGATTCCCTCTTGAGCACCAAAACAAATCTGAAACTAGCTCTAGATGTCTTTCTAGTACCTTTGATAACAAAATTATCTTCTAACTATCTGATTAAGGCATAAGCCAACATGAGACTAAAGTTAATCTCTAGAACTCAATAATTGCTAGCTACATGTTCTTTTTCTCCTTTTTCAATTACCTTCTATATTTTTGAGTTGGTAAGGATGCTTTTCTATTGATTCAAAAAATCAATACTTTTCCAAAATCTTGGTTTGTATAACCTATGATCTTAGGTTTTATTGAGTGTTTTTCTCTCTTACACGAACCCCTTACATCCATTATTTTACCTATTTTAGCTTCTTATTTCTTAAAACATCAAATCTTTCATTTCTTAGGATTTTACAGTGATCAACATCGATTATCATTATTGGTATTGGTAGAATTTACCTACCAACATCAATTATTCCACTAACATCAGTGAACTTTTCCTACTGATATCGGTCATCCCTACCAACATTGATGACTGTGTAGTTTTGTTTTCTCAAAACAACAAGCTAAAATAACCCATTTCACTACATTCAAATGTGGTTTTGATTTATTTTATTTCAAATACAGAGTATTAAGACTATTTAAACCACCTCTTACATGGTATTGACATGATCTCAAGCCAAAATTCTTACTAATTACATAAGCTAGAAACCACTTCCACCTTCCCCTCTTACTTTTGATTCTATCATAGAGCATACTTTAGATATAGAGCATACTCACAACCCTAACCAAATCCCCATTATGCCTGAGAGAGATCAATATTTTGCTAAATTTCTTGATTGCAATGTGGCAACCCTTCAACATTACCTTGCTATGAGCCAAACCCATAATTTTGTCGGTGACCCAATCTATGGTATATCAACCTCTTTGATGGAGACAATCTCAGTTTCAATTACATACACTATTTTTACCATGGTTACCTAAACCACCATTTTTACAAGTAACCTAACTATAAATAATGACCAACATGTGGTTTTTCCAACTGCCCAATCTCACCTAGACACTAGAGTAACTTCACTACTTTCACAACCACAACTAGTCGTCCAAGTCACACCCCATTATAGAATTTAGTGGTTCCTATTACATCCACCCTCATGACTATAATTACTTGAGTTATGACTCACCCTTCATCTATTCTAACCATGCTAACAATTCAATTTGAAATAACAACAACCAACTAAGGCATAGCTTCCAACCCAATGGGACAAGTTCCTTTTCTTCTTGTACCTTAGTATATGACTCATTATCCTTATGTTACCCTGATATAACTTCAGCAAGCTATTTCATACACTTCCTCTACTTCCTATCAGCTTCCCTATAACTTAGGATGAATCCCCAAAACTAATCCCCCTCCAGACCTCACTAAGATGCTAATAGACAAGATGTCTAGTTTAGAGACGTCTATTTTTGGTTCAAAGAATATACTATCTTATGATCAAATATACAATGAACCAATCCACCCTTCACTACCTATTTACCCTTATCCAAGACAATGTAAACTCCCTAAATTTACTCATTTTCAAAGTAAGAAGTACCCACAATAACACTTATGAGAATTTATACATGCTTTTTATCTAATAGGACATGATGATGCGCTACTTCTTCACACTTTACCTATGTCTCTTTTAGGTGTTACCTCAAATTGGTATAGCTCTATTCCTCAACACTATGTTTTTTCATTCACCCAACTTTCACAAATATTCTTAAACCATTTCTCTATTAACATTTTTGAGAAGGCTTTAATAACATACCTATATTCTATCAGACAATTTGATGATGAGTCTATTGCTAATTTTGTTGCTCATTACAGAAGCTTGATCAATCAACTCTCCTTCTCTTTACCCCAACCAAAGCTTATTGATATTTTATCAAGGGCATGTGCTAAGCACATCTCCTCCATACTTTGCATACAAACTTTTTTCACATTTGATGAAGCTTTTACAATGGCATGGAAACTCAAGATTCATGTTATTGATGAAGGAAAAGTCAAGTTATGTAGTAAGAATCCTAATAATAAGACAAATGACTCCTCCTCTAAAACCTCTCCCTCAAACCAAAAGGATAAAGGCTCCACTAACATAGTGGTCATTAAGTCAGCCTCTTCCACAATCATACACCAATCAAATACTTTGACTTCTCAAAATTAAACCAAGCAATTGTAACAATGGTATGAACAAAGACAATACACTCCCATTGGGGAATCATATACATCCATTTTGGACAAACTATTGTAGGAAGGTGTCATAACCCTTCATTAAATTAAACCTCTTATATAGTTTGATCCTTCCTATCCTATCCCAACCTAGTACAAGGAAGATGAGTTTTGTGGTTACCATTGAGTTAAAGGTCACAACTCTAATAATTTCAAGATGTTCAAGAATATTTTTCAAGATATGGTTGATAAAGGTGAGCTCATCTTGGATAATCCTAATGTACCTCCCAATCAAAGTATGGATGTGTTTAAACACCCTTTTCCTAACCATTCATGAAACCAAAATATTTTCCAGTCGATAACTAACTCAAGAGATCATAATATCCATATGGTTAATATGGTCTTTATTTTATCTTTAGGTCAACCAACCCCTCAATAGGAGACATCTATTTCATCAACTCCTCCCACACATTTAGTGGCACCTATTTTTCCCATTCTTCCTCCTCAAGTAGAAGATTCTATTTCACCTATTCCACCCCCTTGAGAGGAAGAGCCTCCTTTGCCACTCCTTTTTACACTTAAGGATCTTGTAATCCCAATTATGTTTACACCAATATTACCTATCCTCTTACCACTTGAATACCATTACCTAATAGTTCCTCAACCACATGTTGAAGGAAACATCATTCTTGTATTATACCCTCTTGAGGAACCTTCTTCCCCTACCAGTCCTCCACCTATAGAGAGTGATACCCTAACCAATTCAGATTTGCACCTAGAAGAGTCTATCTCATCTACTCCCATAATAAATGAGAGACCTATTATTCCTACTTAAATTTCACCACCCTTACCCCTTCTTTTACCTATGGAAGATCATGTTTTACCCACACCTCACCCACATGTTGAGGGAGCCATAATACCTACGCTTTACCCTCTTAAGGAACCTACTTTACCTACCTCCCCTCCACCCATGGTAGATCAAATATCTTCTCCTATCTCTATCGAATAAGAACCCATTGTGGTTATTTCTCATCTTTGGCTTGAAGTAGTAGAAACCAATAATTTTCATCTTTCCTAAACATCATATCTTTCTAAAAATGCAACCGTAAGGCCTACTTCAAATTTGACAAAACCCTTCTCATGTTTGGTAAAAAATCTATAATTTCTTGACTCTATGAAAATTGACCAAATAGCATTTTGGGACTAGCTTAAAAATCCATATCCAGCACAATTAATGTCGACCTTTACCACTAATCCTCTTACTACACTTTACCCTAAGGTATTTGACAAATCTAGAGTTTCTTCACCAAAAGCACCAAAATTTTAGCCATCTGTTTCAGAACCCTCATCCTCATAGGAATCTATTACATTAAAGTAGATCAGCCCTTTAGGTGTACACCCCATTTCTAATTTAATTCATCCACAAGTGAAATTACATTTGACTCCTGAATCATAAATTTGAGTTTCTCACCCTAAAACATAGAAGAATGTTAAGCCTTCTAGACCTCACCAATCTCTTCTTCAACCCCCAAATTTACCATCCATTTTGGGGCCACATCCTTCTACTTTAGTTGGAATATCATCTAACCAAGCCAAACAAAAGGTTAAGTTACCCCCACTCCTACCTTAGCCATCTGGTAGACCTCTCACATTCAACACTAAGAAAGTGACATCAAAATTCATAACTCCACTGTCTCTAAACAAGACACCACATAAAATTACCTTTCTAACATTGAAATAGAAGAAGGTGTCCACTCCTATTAGTAAAACAATTGTGAGCCCAATTATAACCTCTTAAAGATTTTTCTTACATCAGTTATTGCAATCTTCATTAATAACTCTTCCTCCCATTAAATCTTATATTCATCTTAGAATAAAGCCATCTTGGTTTGATAATACACAAGTTTATTTATATCATCATTCACCTGGACATGATACTGATAATTTTAAAGCCCTCATAGTGATTATTTAGAAACACTTTGATGTTGACACCCTTTTCAATTACACTACCATTAACCTTCCTATTATTCCACCTTTGTTATCTATAGTACCTCCTACTATTCCACCAAAACTCAAACCTGAATATGTCATTATAGCCACTTAACCACCTTATTCACCAACTTTTCAAATCAACATAGTTAATGTGGCCACACAATCATAAAACCAAAAGGATAAAGCTAAGGAAAAGGTCACTACACCTTGGACCCATCCCTTCACTAAAGAAACTTCCCCTACTAACCATAAGATTTCCATCTTGGGTATTCCTAAAGCAACATCTTTAGATGTTATTCAAAGCTCAATGGTGAAATAAATTCACCAAACTCCTATGAAGATGTCTTTGTATGAGTTAATCCAAAGCTCATCCCAACCTTTGATTAGTGAAATATAGTGATTGAGGTACAATCAGATGATCCCCAACCTCTTGCATCTTTGGTTAGTTCTCTTAATTTTTTCTTCTTGATTTATTTTAGTAATTCAAAAATTCCACTTCAAAATCCTAAAGATCAAGATTTTTCCCTTTTCATTACCACATATATTTATCAAACTCATATCATGAGAGTTATAATTATTGGGGGAGCTAGTATTAATATTATTTCCACCCATGCATACAAACAACTAGCCTTTTTGATAACAACATGTCTCAAACTAATATGATACTCCATTCCTTTAAGGATACTATAGCTACTATGATGGGCACTATTATCTTACATATTCATGTAGGTCCCTAAAAAATTCTTGAGCTCTACAATGTTGTGGAATGAGAGTTCTAATATAACATACTACTTAGATGACCTTAGATATGTGCTATGGCATGTGCACCCTAGACTTTGTATCATTATGTCAAGTTTGAACAGGAAGGACAAGTACATGGTATACTTGTTGACCCACCTCCATTTAAAATATGTAATATGACTTATAGTCCCAATGATGTTCTCATCCCATTGAAAACATCATCCTCCTTGCATGATGCTTTTGAAGCTTCCACAAGTGCCACTCCTATGGTTACATAGATATCGATAACATAAATTCTTTAAAAAGATCCCATGGAGGAGACCTTTCAATGTTTGTCACTTGGTGAATATCATTTGTTAACACTTGACATGTTCTATACTCCAAAAGAATATGTAAGCCTCCACATGCACCCAAATGATGAGCCCCATATTGGGATGGTCATCCCTTATGGCCCCCTAACCTTCAAACCAATTTCACATATGGGGGAATTGATCAAGCTCCCGCTATTAACAACCCATCTTCTTTGCCATAACCATTCACCTATGACTTCTCTTTCTTGAGTAACCCTAGATTCGCTCACACCTACCTATATAGGTGTGCCTAAAAAGGATTTGGTTTGGGTCATTATGAATAAGGTTTCCACATGCTTATTGAATATCCTACTAGCAACACCATTGAAAATGCTAAAAAAAGTCATGGGGTGGGATATGATGAACCAAATAAACTCCCTAAAAACTCTAATGAACCAATTATTGAAGAATTAGTCTCTCCTTTTCCACCTTCTTCTCAACCATCACCCATAGAATTAGAGGTATCTATACCTCCTAAAAAAAATTTCTTTCAATTAATTCCAGCTATTTGGGGCCTCTCACTTATTGTCAGGGTAAGGAAATAATGTCCCTTCCTCTCATTCATCTTGAAATAACTGATGAAGATTTTCCCACTATTAACATTGCCCATTATCAAGATGATGATGCAATTCTCACTTACATGGGTGAATATGATTCTTATATCCAATGATCACTCCCATCTAAAACCTAAGCTATGTTAAATTAATCAACCAGTGACATCAAGCTACCCTCTCACAATAACCCTCACATCCTCAAGATTGGCTAATCTTTAGATTCCTATGAGCAAGTTAATTATACAACATTTCTTAATGATCATAACAAAGCCTTCACTTGGTCTTACAATGACATGCCTGGTATTGACCTATCTATCATCACCCATAGCATTATCACCAATCAATATGATAAACCTATTAAGAAGAAACTTCACAAAATAATTCCTTGTATCACACTCCTTGTCAAAGAGGAGCTCCAAAACCTCCTCTCTGTTAACTTTATCTAACCCATCAACTACCTGTAATGGATTTATAATATTATTTCTATCATGAAAATGATCAAAAGAATCTATATGTTTACTAATTATCATGATTTAAACCTCACTTGTCAAAAAGATGATTTCCCATTGCCTAGTATCGATGAATTTATTGATCTAATGATCGGCCATGAGATCCTATCACTTATGGATGGATTCTCTGTATATAATCAAATCCTATTTGTTCCTAAGGATCAACATAAGACCACATTTATTATGCCATGGGTAACTTTTTATTATCGAGTCATGCCTTTTAGCCTACAAAATATTGGTGCAACTTACCAACATATCATGACCTATATTTTCTATGATATCCTACATAAAATTATGGAAGATTACGTGGATGACTTACTTGATAAGTATAAACTATGCCAAGAACACTTGACAATTCTCAAAACCATATTTACTCATCTCCTTCAATATAACATTCAACTAAACCTAAAGAAATGTGTCTTTGGTGTTCTTCCTGGTAAACTCTTAGGTTTATCATTTCTCTCCATGGTATCAAGGTTGATCCTAATAAGGTTAGAGAAATCCTAGAGATGCCTCCACCTACTAATATAAAATAACTCCATAGCCTATAAGGAAAACTTTAGTAAATTTTATGCTTCATTTCCTAGCAATCAAATCACTACCAACCCTTTCATCATCTCCTCAAAAAGGATGTCTCCTTCCAATGGACTACAAACTTCCAAGAAGCTTTTGACACACTTAAAAAATACCTCCTTTACCCACTAGTTCTTATTACACCTAAGGAAAATTATCCTTTTTACCTTTCCATCTTTGTAACAGACCATTATCTAGGTGTTATGATTACACATCAAGATGACGACAATTGATAGTAGGCAGTTTATTATATAAGCCACACACTTATTTATTATGAGACTTGATATACCCACACTGAAAAAATTTGCCTTATATTGGTCTTTTCCACCTCTAAGCTTCACCATTATCTCCTTAATCACAAAAATTATGTGGTCACCCTTACTGATCCTCTCAAATACATGCATTCAAAACCTTATCACAACCAATGTGTAGCTTGGTGGCTCATGATTGTTGTTAAATTTAACTTAGAGTTCATTAAAAAAAAGTAAAGGGAAAACAATTGTGGACTAGTTAGTTGTTGCACCTTTACCTAACAATCAACCTTTAAAACTTAAATTCCCTAATGAATATATTACAACACTCTCCACTGATGATGTTTCCTATCAATTGATGATGATTCTTTGATGGATCTAAATGCCAAAATGGTGGGGGTGTCAGTGTCATACTTATCCCTCTAGATGGAAAGCCTATGACTTTGTCATTCAAATTAGATTTTGAATGAAATAAAAATATGGCCAAATATGAGGATTTGATTCTAGGAATTCAAACAACTCTCTTCTTAGATATCAAATCCATAACCATTTTTGGTGATTCTTATCTAGTGGTTAACTAAGTTAATGGTTCCTACCTATGCAAAAACAAAATTCTACAATGGTATAAATATCATGTAGACACACTCTTGGGATCATTTGATTCTCATGTCTTGTAAATTCTTCTTTGATCTATAAATAAATTTTTTGACATGATGGCTTCACTTGGTTCACACATACCCTCTTCATACTCCTCCTCAAGAATCTATATCACCATACATCACTTAACATTACCCTCTTATGTCTCAGCTAACATCCTATTTGTAGGAAATGTAATAACCAACCCATAATACTTATGGTACAAACAACTCATAGATTATCTTTTCTTCTCTATTACCCCTCCTAATCTTTCTAATAATGGGAGAAGGGCCTTCATAAAATGTGTCACTCATTACACTATACTAGGGGGACTTTTCTACAAGTGAGGTTTTAACTATCTTCTCCTTAGATGCCTAACTAGTAATGAGACTCCCTTTGCTATTAAGGAAGTCCATGATGGTATTTGTGGTGGGAATTTTAGTGGTCACATGGTTGTTAAAAATATTCTTCAACTTGGTTATTATTGGCCCACACTTCATCAAGATTGTACTGAGTACATTTGACATTGCATCAAGTGTCAACAACATGCCAACCTTCTTCACATTCCTAGTCATGCATTGCAAGTTGCCAAAGACTTTTGGCCCTTCTCATATTGGATCTTAGATCTAATTAGAGAGATTAACCCTTATTTATCACTCCATCATCACTCTATCATTACTTCCACTGAATACTTCACCAAGTGGGTCAAGACAGTCCCTCTCATTTCCACTAAGGCTAAAAAAATTAATGACTTCATTAACCATCACATCATCTATCGATTTGGTGTACCTCACAAGATTATAACAGATAATGGCAAGTCTTTAAAAAATAATATTGTTTAAGGTCTTTGTGATGCATTTGGAATCAAATTAAGCTTCTCATCACCATACTATCCCTAAGCTAATGGATAGGTAGAAGCTTCTAACAAAACTTTGACCAAATTTATCATGAAGGTAGTCAACAATATGGGTCAGGATTGGCACACACACATTACCTTTATTTTTTGGGCTTACCACACTAGCATTCAACCTTGATAGGTGCTACACCTTTTTCATTGGTATATAGGATGGAGGTTGTTTTACCTCTTGAGGTCTAAATCCCTTCTCTTTGCATTTCCCTACATGACATACTTACTAATGATGACTTTCACCAATAATATTTGACCTAAATTGAATTGCTTGATGAACACCATCTCATATCCCTAAACCACCTCCAAGTCTATCAAGAGCGTATCAAACATGTTTATAACAAAAAACAAAAAACTCAAAGAGCAAGATTTAAATATAGGAGATCTCATCTTAAAATAAAATCAACATGTGGCGAACATGGAGAAAAGAAAATGGGGTAAATTTACTCCTAATTGGCTTGGACCTTATATCATAACTCACAAGTATGGTTTAGGAACTTATCACTTATCTTCTCTTGAAGGAAGGCCAGAACTAGAGCCTTTAAATTCCTTGCATCTACAACCATTGTTTTGTTAAAACAACATCATTTTACTTCATGTTTATCTTGAGCATCCCCATTACATTCATTTCATTTCCTCTTCACCCTTACTCCTATACACTTAGATAACTTACACAATGGTATGATTTTATCCTCATAGTGGAAAAATAATAAGCCTCTATAGTCTTGTCCATGACTAAAAGTAAAAAAATGGGATATTTGAAAAAAGTTCTAAAATCTTAGGTCATGTTTTTCAATGTGGACTGCTCCCTTGAAGGAAAACTACATAAATTCCCACTATTATTATCGATAGATTGTTCATTTGAATGATAGCTATTTTAAATTAAAACAAATGCTTAGACCACTCCCTTGAAGGATTACTAAGCCAATATTTTTTCTAAAAGGGAAAAACAAATGCAAAGGGGCTCTTCACCTCTTTGCATTACCTTAACCTATACAAAATCCCATTGTAGGCTTCTCGCATTGATCAACTTACACACACAAAAAAAATTTTAATTCATGGATTTGCCTATATTAGCTCTTGGGTTACCCACAAAAGGGACATATCATTTCTACTTGGTAGATTATGCTATGTAAACATTTTCCTCTCATTCTCCCCCTTTTCTTCTCATATTATTTCAAGGGACTATGAAGATCACTTTACATTAGGTACACATGTGCTTCTCTAACAAACACAATGGTTCAAAGATACAAGACATGAAATAATTTCATTTTCTTGAGCCTATTTATGTTCTAAATTACGGTCTTTGTCAATGCATGAGTATTCTACCTTTTTATTTTATTCCATCCACATCACATGTCAATATCTCTATTTAAGATGAAGAAACAATGTCATACTAACATTAACCTAACATAAAAATTACCCTAAAATAACCCATTTATTTTATGCATACGCAATCACAAATATGGAAAAATACTAAAATAAATTAACCCACTCAATCTACTCATTTTAAGCATACACCATCACAAATATGGAAAAATGTTAAGATGCAGATAACCAATCAACTCTGCATATACCATCACATAAATGGGAAGGCTAGTCTAACATCAAATCTCATGATTAACTTATAAATTAACATATCAATAAATTAAGATCATCCATATCAACATCATGAACATAAGCAATGCATCTCAAATAAACACATGGCAATGAATGAACATCTCATATATAAATATGTGATCAAATAGATGTTTATCATCTACATCATCAAAACATCATAAAAATCTCTCAAAATCTACATCTCACATCTTTAGCTCATAGGCCAATATACATATAAAATATATAAACTAAAACTAAAAAAATGTTGATACTCAGGGTCCTCAAGGCTCTCCCTAAGGTCATGAAGATGCAGTATCAACACCACTCTCTATATACCTATATAGACATGAGCTAGAAGATATTGTATGTGAAATCAACCTCTCCTACTCTATAAACTATGAATATCATTGTATCTATAGGAACTCTCTAATCACCATCTCATAGCAAGCAATCTCATTTAGGGTAGTCAAATACCTTACCATTGAAATACTCTAGAGAGGAACTATGACACTTGATGATGGTCTAGCCTATAATAGTCCTTAAGGTGGAGGAGTAGTCTAGCCTATTGCTACTCTCAAAATATCTCTCTCTATCATCACTATAGTCATTTAACTATATAAACCCATCATCTAGCCCTATAATGCTATGACCTAACCTTATAGAGCCCTAATCTAACCCTATAACATAAATACCTACCCTTGTAAGGTTAAAACCTCTACTAAGGCAATCTATTAAGCCTACACCATTACATCTTGAGCATGTAATACTATATCTCACACCTATAGCACTACATCTCTCTCCCTAAATATCCCCTTTAAGTCTACTGGTGGCCTCCTAACCTCCATCACTAGATGAAACCCTACCCACTAAGCTGTGTAGGTAGCTATACACCCTATGCCCCCAACACCTAGCCCTACTAGAAAATTCTCAAAATTTGGCCCATCGGTCTCCTTAAGTAATGGAAATGGTGCCTCTATTTCATCCTACTTGTATTAAGGGAAGGTAGGTGGAATACCCTGTAAGAGCCTAAACTATCTCCTGACCCATGCCATGTGTACCATCTCTAAATCATAATCCCATCTCCCTCTAACCCATAATGTACTCTATAACCCAATAAGTTGATTTGGCTACCCTTTAAAGATTGGATACATCAAATATAGTCTCCATATTATATCCCTAAAGATCAGGCCCTCGATCATGCACCTATAGTAGGTAATGTCTCAAATGATGTTGTCTAATTAGGTATGTGCCATACCATCTCTCCACCATCTAAATCCAACCCTAAATTTATAAATAATAGTAGTAGGTAGCCCTAGTGGTCATGTCACCATGATGTGCTCATATGCCTAATAGTGAAAAATATGGCTGACACATAAACTATATCATCAATGTAGCCTTAAACCCTACAAATCTCTATATAACTGTGCAAAAAATACTAGACCCTAGGCAAAAATGGTCTTCTACTCTATCATCTATGTAAGTACACTACTTAAAGCAATAAAAAATATCCCTCTATCTACATTAGGTAAGGCATAAACCATGATCTTGATCATAATTAGGATGCTAAGATGATGCTACTCCTCATCAGCCATATAGAGTGGCTCATATGCAAAGCTTGTAGAGTGGTAGGTCACCTCACTAATATGGTCCCATATAAACTGACCATATGTATATCATTTTCCTCTCTCGATCATGTGAAAATATCCTCACCCTAGAGTAGTAGTTTTAGAATCTTGTAGACAACCTTCTATGTAATTGTCATCTCTCTGATCAATAGATGGAAGGTGTTGGGGGGTATAATCCAACCTCTCAATTAGCATGATCATCAATGACACATCTTGTGTAACTTGATAGTATCATCACACTCCTCCCAAACTGATATCCACCATATGATCTCACTCAACAAGAGTAACATCTCTCCTCATCTATGTCAATAACCTCAGTAGATGGTCTCATAGTGTCATCTCCATCATCACATGCATCCATACATAAATGAATTAGGTCACATCAATTTTAATCTACTCCCTCACCACCTTTTTCCCCTTCTCATTGGGAGAACTACATTGGTCTAAGGCCCTAAGCTGGGCTATGTAGGTAGAACTTAGTTGATATGGGGTCTTCTGAGGTTTCCTCAACCATAAACTCACCTTCCTAATTACCCTAGGCTTCACTACCTCTATCTCTCTCTACCCTAGGCCTACCCACCTATTCCAACTCTAGGCCTCACTACCTATATTCTTGACTCTTAATGCTATAACATGACTTTTAAAATAAACTAAGACCTCTAAATTATCTTTTTACCTTTTTTCTTACAACCACCCTTTTAGATATGTTTCCTAAGTTTTAAGATAAATACATTGGCTTGAGGCCCTAAAGTGAGTTATTTAGTATTAATCATATGACATAGGGTCTTATGAGGCTATCTCAACCATTAGGTTAGTTAACTACTCCCACTAGAGATCACAAACTCACCCTTTCTTTTGTTTATTACTTTTTAATAATAATCAATGTTGGTGATAGGTTTGACCCCAGGGATGAGTGACCCAAACCCAACCTACCTATTTCCCCTAAAAATACTACCCCCAACTTACCCTACCTTATCCTATGCATACCTAACCTATTTTCTACCCCCCCCCCAAATCCTATTTCCTAGACACTCACTTATCATTTAAACTAAAACTTGTAATTATAAAATCCAAGTAGTTTGGGATTTTACCTCATCTCACTATCTCCTCCTTATTGGCACTACTTGCACCTATGGTCTAGCACCTCCTACTGGGTCCCCTCTTTGCATTTCCATTTTAAATCACTCTCAATGCCCTATCTCTTATCTCTAATCAATAAGTTACAAATGAGTTTGGTTGGATACCAAACCCCCTTTTGTTGGGTTTGACCAGTGACTGATGTTATCAATCTTGACCTAATATGTTGACATTAGTGCTTATGGTTACTAATATTAGTAATGTTTCCCTAATTTTTCCAATGTTGGCACTTTCACTTACCAATATCAACACATGTTGCTGATGTTAGCACCTTTCAAAACATGTTTTCCACCATAAAAACAACCAGCTTTGCACAACTTTATTCATACATTGGGGTAACTGGAGATCACATATATCTCCCCCAACCATGAAAAAATGACATTGAAATTAACTCAAATGTACACCCTTGATGACTTTGCTTAGAGATCACAAATATTTCTTCCCTCATTGACCTTTTACACTAGGTGTACATTGCTTGACCTAATTGTAGTTGGCTATTATACACATGAATGTATTTTAAGTGTTGTGGATGGAAACCAAGTCCATCATGTCACCTTTAACCCCTTTTTTGTTTCCTAGGGGAACTTATAACCTCAGATACTTGGAACACATTAACCATTGGAGCTATAAATTTGATTAATTTGACCTATTAGCTATCACTTACAAGATATGCTTTGGTTATTTATATCCAAGTTCTCCTTAACCTTGCCTATTTTTACCATTGTCAACTATAGCTCATTATACATAGTGATGCTCAATTCTCCACCAGTCACCCAATTACCTTTCTATCAAATTGGTACCTGATTCTAGTTTCTCCCCCATAAATTCATGTTTTGAGGGGGGATACCTCATCCAATACTTGGAGCATCTAACTCCTATTTTTTCATGAAATATTTTGGTACAAATTACAAGAAAAAGAGGGGTAAATTTAGATAGTAAAATTATGTCACACACATGTGCGTAACTCCCTGTGTCAAAACCCCCTAGGTTGATTTTAATAATAATAATTAATCTCCCTAACCCATATTTTTACCCCTCACACATTTAATTGATTTAAAATACTTAATTAAGTTAATTAAAAACCCATATTTCCACCTTACTTGGCCACCTCACCCTATGACTAATTTTCCTCTAATGAGTCACCTCAAGCCCCGGTCCCCTCATCGTAACTACCTAAGACTTATTCCCACTTCCAAACTAAATTCTTAAACAACTACTTCCTTTTTAACCTCTTATTTTTACCATTTTATAATGGGTATCACACTTGCCATACAAAAAAATAGAAAGGTTTACCTATTATAAGGTCACTAACGTCAGTTAACCCACGGTTGATGTTAGTGGGATACCTACCAATATCAATGGGATCATCAACATTGGCAATATAAGACAAACTCCAACCTCTAATTTAGGTCAATATAAATTAAGAAAATCAATTCTTACTCTCATTCAAGCTCTCAACATTCTATTTTTCAACATCTAGGCTTAAAATCGCTCTACACAAGTCAATCGCCATTAGCAATTGAGCTCTTAAGGACCAACAACATCCATTTGTTCTCTCTATTTAGGCATTTAGGTTTGGACTCTTAGATTAAAAGCATCAACTTGGAACTTATCATTCAATGACCACCATAGCTAAGTATATCACTAATATTATAGGTCATTTAAATATTTATTCTTCTATTTCTTTATATCTACCCTATACTAATTTACGCACTTCTAACCATACCCTCTTGAGGGAGTTTAAAATATCCCTTACTTATTTCTCATTACATGTATACCAAACCTCTGACCAAACTTAACCAAGCCATAAAATCCTTGTCCTAACTCTCTCAACCCCTCTAACCTAAACCAAACCATTTCCTATACATAGAAAGCTCTCTATAACTTTCCAAATAATTATTACCCATATCAACGTTGGCATCTTAACCAACATTAGTCACCTCACTATCGATCTCAGTAGCCTAACTAACATTTGTCATACACCTACCAATGTCAGTGACTATCAATTTCCTAACCTCTTCAAAACCTACCCAGATAACTTCTAAAACACCAACAAAACACCTCACCTATACCCTATCACTCTCTACTATGAAAAAGTTGTTTAAAATAGTAATTTTATCTCTCTTTTACTCTCTATTTACCTTTATTTTAGTTATTTATTATTATTTTTCCTCTCAAAAGTGGACTATCATCTCTAGGGAAGTTTCACACTTCCTAAAACAAGCACGTAGCTTGGTAGCCCACTCATTTTACTACTAAAAAACATCTTTTGGTAGTGTTTTCTTATTTATAGATAATCCTCCCTAGACAAATAGGAGTGCTCACAACATCTAGATACAGTGTGCAAACCAAATTCGGGTTCATTCTAATAACTTATCGCCATCCTTCTCTTTATTTTCCTTTAAATTCAAAATACACAAAATTTAGTGAAAGACACCTATCTTGTTAGTGTGGATTTATACTCCATTATTCTTGTAGTCAAATATCAATTAAACTACATGTGTTGTGTGAGTTCCCTAATCTTTATCTTTCACACCTTATTCTATACAAACAATGGTTATCTATGTATTCTATATCATATTAATATTTAATTATTAGAGTAATTGATCATATTTGAGTTATTTATTCATTTATGTTATTATCTTGGATATGAAATTATTGCTTATTATTACTATTTTATCTCTTATTTATGCTTTCTATTAGATTCATTAGATACTATAGCTAATTCTAACATAGTGTTGGTTTAGGACCTAGATTTGTCCTTGACGCACAACTACTTTGCAGTGATAATTACGTAGCATGAAAAATAAAAATACAAACACATCTTGATTTTGAAGATATTTGGTAAGTTTTAAAGGCACATAGGTCAGGCATGTAATAAATGTTTATCAATAGTAAAAATATGACAAAGATAATAAAAATGTTAAGTTAATAATCATGTTTTGAGTTTTAGATGAGGTATAACCTCATATCCAAAGTGCTTCAACTATAAAATATGCTTGGGATAAACTTAAAATAATATATGATGATAAGAATTAGAATCAAATATTTCATATTCAAATCCAATTTCACACACTCAAGCTCAAATCAAATAAAAAAGTATAAGCATTCCTTATAAAGGTTGTAACTTTGTAGACTTCATTTCAATATTTGGGTGAACTAGTTGTAGATGATTCTTTTGTCTCTATATTCCTTGGAGGACTTCCCCCTATATATAGGATCTTTGTGACCACTTTGAATGTCACAAGATAAAAACCAACATTTGAGGTGTTGGTAAATTTTTTGCAACAAGAGGAAGCTTTGAATAATTCAAAGGAAGTAGATGATGAACATGTACTCACATTAAATAAAAAGGGGAAGACACACATGAAGGGTCCAAAGCTATCTCTAAAGTATAATAATCAATAAAACCAACAATGGAATAATTAATGTTCTTTTAAAGCATGTCAAATTTGTGAAAGATAGGGACATGACTTAAAATATTATTAGTACAACACATTTCAAAAGGGATCATCAAGCAACAATCCCTCTTTCAAAAAATCACTATAAACATAAAAGAAGCAACCATGATAACAAAATAGGTGGAAATATAAAAATTCAAAGCCCAAATAACATGGTAATGTTACTTAAGACAATGATTCTTCAAATGAGTAATATGGTTTAACTACTCAAACACATGAGTCTACCAATCATCCATGTGTAGTTTGGTATGTTGATTTAAGGAAAACCAAAAACATGATAAGGAGAAACGAATGGTTTTTTACTTTGACAAAAATAGAATCAAAGGGAAATGTTTCACTTGAATATGATACCTCATATATACTATAAGGTAGTGGTGCCATCGAAATTCAACTTGGAAACATAAATTATGGCATTTCAAATGTTTTATATGTTCTAGGACTTAAAAAAAAATTGTTATATGTTAATCATTTACTTGACCACAACCTCATGGTTAAATTTGATCACCAAGATGGTCACAAGTTTTTCCTTATCAAAGACAAGTATAGGCATTTGAAAGTGATTTCCATGGCTTCCAACATTAGTAAAATGTTTCAGCATGATTTTGTTTAGAATGATCATTAAGCACTTTTGATCAAAGATATAAAACTAGGTAATTTATGGAACAAAAGATATGGTCACTTGAGTTATGGTTATTTAGTACAATTGAGTAAACAAGATATCCTTAGTGGTCTTCCCAAACTCATGCAATCTTCTAATATATGTACCAGTTGTTTAGTAAGAAAATACAGAAGATATCCCTTTATAAAGATTGAGTATCAGTCACTTGGTAAGTTGGACTTGATGCAAACCAATCTTTTTAGACATTTTACTTCCAGTCTAGAAGGGTACAAATACTTTTAGAGTTTTGATGATGATTAATCACTAAAATATGGGTATATTTATTGAAGATTAAGGATCAAGATTTTCAAGTCTTTAAAGAATTCAAGGCCATGGTTGAAAATGAAATTGGTAGGAAAATCAAGACCCTCCACTTAGATCATGGGGGGAATACACCATTAAAAAAAATTAGCCTATCTCAGTGTGAATGGAATCAATCAACAATTGATAGATCTATATTCACCTTAGCGGAAAGGCATAATAGAGTCATTGTGGAAATGTTTCATAGCATGGTTGAGGATGTCAAATTTCCTAATACATATTAGGTAGAATCTTGTCACACTAAAATCTACTTGTTGAATAGGTCACCCACCAAATCTCTCAATGGTATCACAACACATGAAGCTTGGACCCGGATTAAACCAAAGGTTACTCAACTTCAGGTTTTTGGTTTGAAGGCATACATGCATGTTCCTAAGAATAAAATAAATAACTTGGATAATAAAAAATAATAATGTATTTTTGTGTGATATAATGCATAATCAAAGGCATACAAGCTCCTTGATCTAGAAATAAAGAAGGTACTAATCATCAAATATGTAGTATTTGATGAAAAGAGTAGAATCAATCCAACTTATATATAAGAAAATGATACATGCAAAAATCATGTAATATTTTTATATAGTGATGGTGAAATTAATAAGGAATATAATAAAACAAGATCTCCAACACCAACACCTATAGTTCAATGTATGTCCAAGTGGTATATAAGTACTATATGAGATGCTAACTTGAATGGAGTACTAGATACATCCATTTCAAGATCAAGAAATCAAAGAATGGCTTGAGAAGAGGTTAATATGGCCCTTATGATTATTGTACAAGAAACATATGATCTCTCTATAGTAATAGAATCCTTATGGTCTAGACCTTGAAAAGATGCCATGGATGCAAAAAAAATAGTCACTAATGAAGAATAACACTTGGTAGCTTGTTGATCTTCCATCAGGGAAGAAGCCTATTAGATGAAAATGCGTCTTTAAGACAAAGCATAAAGTAGATGGTAGTATTTATAAGTACAAGGCAAGGATTTTTGTAAAAGGGTATGTTCAGAAAGAAGGCATTGACTATGAGGACATATTTGCTCTTGTAGCTATGATAAAAACTATCAAAATGGTTTTTGATATGGCTGCATAGTTGGATGGAAATTACATCAAATAGACATAAAAAGTGTCTTTCTCAATGGATATTTGAAAGAGGAATTCTACATGACTCAACCTAAAGGATTTATGATTCCTAATCAGGACCATAAGGTGTGTAGGCTTATCAAATCTCTCTATGGTCTAAAATAGGATCCCCACACCTAGTACATCAATATTTATGAGCATCTCATACAACATATATTCAACAAGATTCCATATGATCCTAAACTTTACCTCAAACAACATGGGGGTAGGTTGTTATAGTGATTATTTATGTTGATGATCTAGTCATCACTAACAACATAGTGAAGATGATCGATGAAACTAAGAATGATATCAATTGATCATTCAACATGATAGATCTAAGACTACTACACTATTATCTTAGTTTGGATATATGGTATAAGGAAAAATACATTTTTGTTTCATACATGAAGTATACCAAGACATTGATTGAGAAATTTAGGATGATCTATTACAAGCTTATTGTAGCACCTATGGAGACAAAGTTTAGATATCTCGTACATATCCATCACTAGAATTAAACAAAACTCTCTATCAATATTTTATTGGGAGTCTTATTTACTTGACATATACTAGGCCATTTATTAGCTATGTTATCAACTATCTTTATCAATTCATGTAAGAACTAAAGGTGATACATTAGAAAGCAAAAAAGTGGGTATTGAGATACATTAGAGTTATAGTTGAGTATGGCAAAGAGTACAAGAATAATAATAAGTTATTCTTGATAGGATACATGGATGTAGATCATGTAGTTTGTATTGATGACAAGAAATCCACTACTAGATTTGTGTTTTATCTAGGATCTACTCTAATTTTATGTGGAAGTAAGAAGTAGAATTATGTTTCTATATCTTCCATAAAGGTATAAAATCATGCGGCACCAAGATATATCTATTAAGAAATATGGATACATCACATTCCTTAAAGATTTAGATTTATACAAACTCAACCTATAGTTTTGAATTATGAAAATTAGGGTGTTCTATATTTTGTTTGTAATCTAGTGTTTCATGAGAAAAATAAGCATATAGAGTTTTATATTCATTTCATATGCAAACATTTTCAACAACACAGCATACAACTCCAGTATTTCCCCACTCAAGATTAGTGTGTAAATATCTTCATGAAGTCACTTGCACATGATAAGTTTGAGGCACTCAAAAATTATCTATTTTCTTCTCTTCAAGATATGGTCAATTAAAGGGGGGAATGTTAAAATAATTAATTTAGCCTAGCCTATTTATAATAAATGTCTCAAGGTATTACACATTTGATTGATATAAGTTAGTTAGATGAGGTACTTCCTATGTGTGTTTAGTAATTTTTTGAGTCATAATATCTTATATATTATGATATCTAATTTCACTTATTGTTGTATAAATAAGCAAGTCTTGTAGTAATTTTTTAATTCAATTTCATTCAGTATTTTAGAACCTAAGTTACACAACACAAAAGTGAAAGGTAAATGTCAAGGCCAAAATTATGTGAGGCCTTAGCAAAAACAAATTAATGTTTGGATATGAACTTGTCAACGATAATTTCTTATAGATTATCAAAATAGATGATAAGCTAAACAAGAATGAATGCCATGATGGTACTAGTCAGAGATATAAAATGGATGATTATGATTTTTAATTTGGACACAAGGCAGCAAGCATTTTAAATATTTGGATCAACATAATGATGTTATTATTATCTAAAGATATGGAAAACATGTTGTTTCAAGACTTTAAGGAAAAAGACTTGGAATGAAATGAGCAACATAACAATTCCCCTTTCAAATAAGTGACCTACACATAATTTTTTTACAAATGATTAAGGAAAAGGTGTGATTTAAAATGGATGGAATAACATCTCATAAATCAAAGGAGTGATGCATAAACAAGACTATTTTTTTCACTTGGTATGTTAAACAAAGAGTTTTGACTCAAGACCATGTATGTAAAAAGGACAAAATAACAAAAAAACCTAAGTGTAATGTCTTAAATCCTAAAACTGACAAAGTGGAATCATATTATCAAATTTTATCTATATACTTTCTCTTGAGTGATTTTTATGTTAATAAAAATTTAAAAATACATGAAAAGTAGTCTTTTTAGGCCCCATCTTCTCTCAAGAGTTCAAATGATGACATAGAACTTTAGGCTACTTGCCCTAAATCAATAATATGTCTATGTCAAGTGGGGTTATTTAAAATATAAATTTTTCATCATTTATAAATGGTCTTATATGTGTGGCAAACACTAGAGCACAACTACTACATCCATCAATTGATCAGTGTAGTGCAATGTCTAAGTTACCCCTAAGGCCTGAGGTTGAGTACCACTAACAAAACTTGTTTAATTTCTCAAACAAGCATATGAATGGGTAAACATCAATTTATATAACCCACCATGGAGTGGGGTTTAAAATATATTGGGAGATGAATTCCTAAGTTAATGTTTCCCTAGAGAACTCATGGTGATGCAATGAACTCCTACAGACATGCCAAAATACATGAAAATAAAGAGATTGGAAGGACTTTAGGGTCATTTTGGGGACACCCAAATCAAATGTATTTTGAAGAGGGCCTAAAAGACTTTCCTTCCATTATTTTTGGACAAAATAAATAAATGTAAAGAGTGATAATTTTCTATCTCCCAAGTTATCTAAAGGGGATAAGGGGAGAGCATACATAGGACACTTATCTTGCTAAACAAACACTCAAACAACAAACATAAAAATGAAAAATCTAATGAGTATTTAATTAAAGTGTGATTTAATTTTTATAACACAAAGATGAAATACATTATGAAGTTTGATCGCCTTGGAATTGTGTTGAAAAATCTAAACAAAACAAAAAATAACTCAGGTAAAAAGATTTTAAAACACCAAATTTAAATGTGAGTTTTGAAACTTAGAGTGTTTAAAATCATCTTTTCTTACCCTTTGGGTCCTATAAAATATTTTAGGGGGTCCTTGTGCTTAGAATTAAAACATAAGTAGACAAATGAATTTTGAATTATAGCTTTCAAGTTTCCAAAATTTTACACATAGTGCAAAACTATAAAAACAGAGAGCAATGTCGCCACTTTTCCTAAAAAATTGCAACTATTAGCATAATATCACTACTTTCATATAAAACAAAGTATCAACACAAAACTACAAATATTAATGTAATATCATAAAAATTAACAAAATATCACTACTCTTAATGAAAAAAATAGTTAGCAATAGAACATGGTGGTTAGGGACAATACTATGAAAGTTAGCGCGATATCATGACTACAAAGTCATGATATTGTCAATATCATATAAGTTTAGATGATATCATGACTATAAAGTCATGACATTCAATTATCATTAGTTACCCTGTAAAAATAGAATTGTTAGTCAAAAAGACATGGAAATCAAGGATAAAACTATGATAGTTAATACAATATTATAGAACTTATAACAAAATTATGACTGTAAACATAGTGATATTGTGCAATATCATGATTCCAAAGATAAAAAATGCATTTGTATAGAGTAAATTCATGATTTATATAAAAACGTATATGATCCTTAAATTTCCACTTTTTTATTATAAAGTTTGGATTTTGACAAGAAAATTCTTAGGAGGATATCCTAAAATGCCTTGGAAATAACTTTGTGGGTGCAGGTCCCACTAGGCGTGCCATGATGTGAACAAGGAATATGTAGAAGAAAGGTTGGTATTTTTTTAGTATAATAAAACAAAATCAAAATAACACACTAAACACTTAAAACCTCTATCCTAAACACTAGGGGGACCATAGGTAACAAACATAAAAATGAAAACACAACTAGAACACAAAATAAACCATTCTTTTACCTTGTTTGGAACTCTAAATGGATTTTTGAAGTGGTTTGCTTAGTTTTTACATCAGGAAGTCTTTGAAAATTAAGCTTCATTTTTTTCACCTTTCTTTGGAACCTTGACTTTTCTTGTTGGATTATTAATTTGGCATGGTAACATTACTTCAAAGGCTTGTCTCTCAACAAATGAGCATTATAACTTTGGCTTATAAGATCTTAGTTATCAATAGGTATTGTCTTGTATTTATAGCCTTGAAAATTTAAATCTCACCCAAGGTGTTTTAAGGTTGAGTTTAAACATGAAATTAGTTCAAACTAAGCCTTAGTTAGTTGAGGCTAACTCTAGTTAAATTAAAGGTTGTCATGTAAATATGACTTTTAATTACTATGCATGGCTCTCAAATTAGATATATTGAGATATTTTTGAAGAGATTGACAACTCATAAAGGTAATAATGAAAAGGCTTGATATTTTGAATTTTGGAATATCCAATTTTAGATATTTATTAATTACAAATGGATAATTCAACTAAGAATTTAATCTTGTTTAATTAGATGATTCATTTTGATTAGTATTTTAGATCTTTTAAGATTTGATCAAGTGCCCCACTTCATGGCTCCATTAGCCAAACTATGAGTTATTAGTTTGAAAGGTGATTGGGGATGAATCCATCAAAGGTTATTGTTAAATAGGTATTATATCCAAAATAGGGATGCCCAAACATGATTTTGAACATTAATGAATGATGTATGACCAAGATTAGGGAATTCAATGATTCCTAGGCTAAATTTTAAATGTTTGGTAGGAGTCAATCTGAAGTTTGGTCAAAATCCAATTGTGTCTAGAATTGAATGTCAAAAATCATTAGATTAGATGAATACATGTTTAAAATCATCTTAATATTGTTCATAACTCCTCTTTCTTTATTGTAACTTACTCCATAAAGAGTGACACTTGTTAATGACATCTTCTATGCCCATTCTCTCTTTTTCTCTCTCACTTTATTATATATTTAGCCTTGATAGGATATGTTTGTATCCTATACCAAAGTAGAGATAATCCATACACATTTTCAATCCTTTTATCAATAAGAAAAGTCTAGTTTTACCTCTTCCTTTGACTGGTTTCAATGTGTGTGCATGACTAGTTGATCTTATCAAGTGATTATCTTTGCTTCGTTGGTATGCTATCCTTATCTAGTATTCTTATTTAGTTTGAAATAAATATTTTCAGGTATTATTAAGTATTTAAGTGAATTTTTAAGGTTTAGTGAATTTTTGATTCATTAGTGTCATTTTATGGACTTTTGACTAGTCCTCCTAGTCTAAACATCTTTCACTACCTCTATAATGAAGTTCTAATATAGAGAGGTAGATTAGGAGTAATGTTTTCTATAGGTCAGTCTTGTGGTTGAATTAAAAATGCATCTAGTTGGTAGTGGTCAAATATATTTGGTGCATCACCTATATTAGAGTATGTTTCTCTCTCTTTTCCTATCAATTTGGTAGAGTAGTTTATGAGACTAAGTGTTTCATCAAGGGGGACTAGGACTTTAACTTAGAGATTCAATCCAACATTAGGCCACCCATATCCTAGGATTGTATCCATGTTATTATAATTTTGGATGGCGTAAACTACCTTCCAAGGGTGAAATTTTGGTTGATAATAGAATGATTTCAATTCTTTTCTACTATTGGGAAGTGTCAACTTTGAAATGGCTTGGACCCATTATGGATCCACTTAAATTCCTTCCTTGGTGATGATGTGGCCCAATAACTTGCCCTCTATCACCCAAAAGAGGATTTTATTTGGGTTGAGTGATACTCCATATATTTTACATCTATCAAATACCTTATGTAAATAGTTTGCATAATTAGTTTTGTTTTTAGAAAACATAGTGAGGTCATAAGTCCATAGAATGCATGGTCCATAGATCATTAGATGTTTCCATAGCATTGATGAGGATAAAAGTAATCCTATAAGTATATGTTATTTAATTCATTGTGAAATCAATATTCATGTGGTCATGTGCTTCTTCTAGCACCTAGTTATTTCTAGAAAAACCATCTAGGAAGGACATCATTTTAGACTTGCTAATAGCCTAGATTACCTCATCCATGAAAGGTATAAGGAAGTTATCCTTCTCTTGAGATTGGTTCAAGTTATTCAAGTCAATACATAGACTTAATTTTTCTATTCTTCTTCTTGATGGGTACCAAGTTTTCCATCCAAACAAAGTTTTTGATAGGAAATATGATTATAACATCTAATAGCTTCTAAACTTCAGTCTAAATAAGAGGCTATAAGATGGTATTCATGATATTATTATGTTATTTGAAGGGTCTCTTACCTAAATTAATGTAATAGAATGGGTGATTGACTTAGGATCAAAAGTCATTAAGTCTTCATAGGTTCAATTGATCGCATCCTTGTACTTCATCAATATTTCATTTTTCTTCTATTTTTCATCATGAGTACATGCCAGAATAGTGTTAACATATTAAGGGTATTCTTGAGTTCCCAAATTATCTTTGTCAAATTCATACATATATGTATTTGTCTACCTTTGCCTTTTAGATTATGGATTTATGTCAATGATCCTTTCTAAAGATACCATCCCCATGGGGATTCTATTTTCCTTGAGTTATATGATACCATCCTCCTTAAGGTCCTCTTCTCCTAGACATTCAAATTGTTTTTCATATATAATTTGGCCTTCAATGTCTTCAATTTTTTTTATGAATTGGATAATTTTTTGATCATCCTTTAAGACCTAAAAATTTTGTACATTATCAGGGATTGAAGGGTAAGGCACTAATTTCACAAAAAGTTTTTACATCTTAGACTTTGAGAGTGGTGTTAGTTATTAGCTAAGAATGTTAATGAATATTTTTTTTGGTAATAGTATCTTAGAATAGATCAGATATTTAAATCGTCATAGGGCTCAATCATGTATTGAGCTCTATGTTTGTATTTCTTTAGCTACACTAACTTGCATTGATATTTCCTTCTTACCTTGTTGACCACTAGCTCTAAATCACTACATAATTGAATCTATTTAACATCATGTTCTAAGTAAAAATAAAAGCCTAAGATCAAGGATCCATACTCAACCCAATTATTGGTGCAATATAACTACAACTTATAAGTTAATAGATACTACTTTTGGTAAATATATGTTAAGGCTATACTAATAATTGATCCTTGTTTCAATTAGGCACCATCAAAGTAAAGGGTCCATAACTATGAAGGTCCTTTGAATATTGGTACTAATAGCTATGTTTGATAGTGAAGGTTTAGATACCAGAATGGGAGGATATGAATTTTACCTTATCATTCTTAGAATTGTATTCTATTATTAAGTACTTCATCTTCTTCTCTCAATCAATCTTGATTTAATTGTCCACACCTTGCCAAGGTAGCCACATATGTGAGAAACTAGTGGCTACATATCCATTAAATGTTTTTTATCAATCCTATATGAGTAAAAATCCATATAAATCTAGGATGTTGACCATTAGTATGTCAATAAATTATTATACAAACAAATCAAAGGCTAGATATATGTGTACATTCAATAATTTTGTGACACAGGCTACTACATAATGGTTTCATTGTAAGACTACCCTTTTTGATTTATATGGGATCAGTCCCAATTTTTTGAATATGACTATAGACATCACATTAAATGAATCTCCTGAGTCAACTAGAAAATTTTGAACATTCTTACTAAACATTCTAACTATTAGTAGGAAGGGTGAAACCTCAGGTTTGTGCTTTTGGATCATCACATTTTCTTGAGAAGTCTTGGATTTTTCAATAAAATATCTTCTAGTCAAGGCTTTTAGTAGTAGTTACCTTTGCTTAGTGATATGGGATAACTCATGTAGGGTGATATTATATTTGATATTATTCATATCCTACATGATATTTTACCCCCATTCATTTAGTGATTTTGTGGGATGCATCTGATTCCTCTCCTTTGGGGGAGGTGGATTATTATTTCTCTTTATATTTAGAGGAGTGTTAGCATTATTATTTGAAGGTGTATAATTATTAAAAGGATGGTTGTTTCTTATATTATAATCATTTATTTATAACTACTAGAAATCATGGACTTCATCTATGATGTACTCTAGTTCATTATCTTCTTCAATTGGAAATAGAATATCATATGTATCAAAGACCATAAAAGTACGGGAATGACTTGAAGCATCAAGAGGAGATGGATCATGAATATTCACTAATATATCTTGTTTATCCATTTTTCTCTAAATTATTTCAAAGGCTACATATAATTCTTCACAATCTAGTTCCCCATGTTTGATTGTGCTAAGAACTCTACACAAGTTAGGTAATGCATCCTCCATGATGTTCATCTTTGGCATATTATTATATAGATGATCGACATTATTCCTTTATATTTTTAAGGGATTTTTGTATCAATAGACACTTAAATGTGGAAACTAATGACCTCTAACCAAGCTTTGAACCAATTTCCATCAAACATCACAATTCGAGCTAAAAACACTAAAATGAATTAAATGGTTTGAACTTATCATATATAAGTTCTAATTTAGGCTAAAATATACCTAAATGGGCAATTCATTTTATGTGATTGTTAATTTTTACTAAATCATTTTGATCTAACATGTCAAAAACATAATTTGATGCTCTAATCCACTAAATTCCCCTAATTCAAAAGCACACAACACATGCATGAGTAATTTTGTATTGAAAATGTCCTAAATGGCATATTGGTCCTATTCAATTAACATCATCTTATAATTCCACTCCAGTCAAATTTTGACCCAATAATATGACATTTAGACTAGTTTAACTAATTTGTGCACCAATTTGCAAAGAATTGCACTAAAATTATTTAATCTTATGTAGGCAAATTAAACCAAATTATGATCTTAAGTAAGAATTCCATAAAACTTATTGAATATTTATTTATTGGAAATTATTTTCTAATATATTAATCATCATGTGACATCATTTTTTTAGGTGGCATCCATAGGCCATAAATGCAAAACATATCTAATTAAGCCCTCCCATGCCTCATGAATTCCCCTTATTCCTAAATCATGATGAGGGTATTTATGGATTTTATTTACGTAATTGGATTAATTAATGGCCACACATATTCATATTGAGATGGATGGTCATGGTTGATCCTAGCCCATTTGAAAAATATATAAATCAAAGGCCTTACACTCATAATTTTAAGCTCTCATAAGCTAAAGTTATAATGCATAAATGATTTCAAAGCTATTTTGGTATAGTGTTATTATGCCAAAATATTGAGTCAAGCTTCACAAGCCAAAGACACAAATCCAATAATGCCAAGGAGAGAAGGAGATAGCCAAGCTCCATTGCCACAAATTTATTGAGCACAATCTAAGCAAGCTAATGAAAAGATATCTTGGAGCATTCAAGGAAGGTAAGAAATTTTATTTTATTGCATTTTAATTGTGCTTTGTCTATGGTTTTTATTCACTAATCTACCTTTAAGATTTAGGATTAAGGTGTTAGTTCATTAGTGTGTTTTTATATTTGATTTCATCTAGTAACATGATATAATCTCCACTTATTGGATTCTTATGTTCACAAATGGCATGTTAGGTTAGATCCAATGCATCCCATGTACTAATGAGATCAATATGTAGGTATTAAACCAAGATTATGGATGATTCAATCTCTCTAAAACTAATTTTCTAACTTTTTTTGTTAGGATTTCATTTTCAAGGGTTTACACAGAGACTACCAACGGTCATGTATGACTATAGACGGTTAGCTCCAACTACCAACATTTTAGTTGTAGGGTAGAAAAAGACAAAAAACTTGCATTTTGATTCTTTATATCATACCTATTATTTATTTCTAGGTTTTAAATGCATTTAAATCCTCAACTAAGTTTTACCTTGTAGGTTTTCTTGAAATTTTAACTAACAAAGCCTAATCTAATGCATTTTTTTTGAGGTTTTGCCTTTGGGATCACAGGTCATTACAAATGGTTTTTTATCAAATGATAGCGATTCTACTTAATCAATAATGATATATTAAATGATCAATGATGTTTTCCTTTAAATAATCTATAATTATTTGTGATCATTGATGGTCACTATGTGAAGTTAAATCCAAACCTGAGAGCTAAAATTCAAACCCCATTTGTTTAATCAATAAAGTGATTCAAATAAGGGGGTTATAATATAACATTTACAAGTTGAATAATTGAGTTGAAGACCAATTTTCTTGTTTTAACAAATTAAACACTTGATTTTGGGATTTAAAAGGAATTTATTCAAATCAAAGATTTCAATTTGGGTCCTAAAATGAACATGCCAAATCTTGCACATTTGGATATTGGTGATTAACAACACTAGGAACTTGTATTTGGTGCTTTAAAATAAAAATTTACATGTTTATGTTGAATGTTTTTATTTTTCATAAGTTTTTTAAACTTAAGGATAAGGGGATAAATAATGTCCCCAAACACTTTAATTATGTGCCTTAAAATCAAACTCACTTCAAATTTTTGTTTTATAAAATTGTTTGAGTGAAAAGGAATTTGTGAATATATGCTCTCCCACCATCTCCTATAGGGAACTTGTGGGATCAAAATCACCATTTTCATTTCAAATAGTGCCTTAGTCCAAAGGTGTAAAAAGGAAGTTGTCTAATCTCTCCCCAAAACCTACATGGTTTGGGTTATCTAAAAATAACCTATAAAGCCTTTTTACTTATATTTTATTTCATGAATTTTAGATTGTGTTGGGTGAATATTTTGTCATCAACTAACTGAAGGAAAAATAGTTATATCAGCCATAGTGTAATGAGATAAATCTCTCCTCTCAGCAAGGGGAGGTTCCCTATAAACTATCAAAAATGAATCTAAACTAAATATTAATTCAAGGGTGATAGCACAACATCCATTTCTCTTTTTTAGAAATAATTTTTACAAAATAAAAGAACACTTTCTTGATATTAACTAAAAAACCAAGAAAACATGAGAGCTCAAAGTCTATTGCTACTTCTTTTGCTAATTTGTAACTTAGAACACAGTAGAATGATGTGCAGCCCAAGTCTTCACTGAAAACTACAAAAAAACATATGATCAAAAAAGATAATATTAGTTCAAATCCTTTTCAATATAATTTAATTTAAAACACTAAAACACAAACTAAAGATAAATTTTGTAGTGCAAAGTCTCCATAATCAACTTTAGAATATCTCTCAGATAATCTTCACCCACACTGCTTATTTAATCAAATAGATAAGATTGTATTAGGAAAAGGACATAAGAATAATTTCCAATACAACACAATTTATTTCAACACAAATTTTGAGAAATCACTAGCTTTATCATTCACTTGATAAAATTTGATTTACAATTTGAGCTCAAAGTCTCAGAATACATTTCAATTTTAGCAGAGTTTCATTTTAATAACTAAAAAGATGATAATTTTTACAAAAGAAGCCCTCTTTATTTATAGGGAGATGCCTTGAGAAAATTTAGGAAAAACCTAACTACTTTGACCTATTCAAAAATAGGAGTCCTTATTGACTTGGGACTTCCTATTTTTTACATGTAATTACATATGCAAAAAGTACATGTAAAAATGTCCAAAGTTATTTCAAAATTACATCTAAAAAATGGAAAATAAACTAAGGGAAAAATATATTGCCTTAATTCATATCACCATCCTTCTTCATGTGTCCATTATACATAATGAAAGCTACTTGCATCCTACTACTGTCTAGACTAACAGTGTTCTTGAAAATCATCTTGGCTCTAACTATGGCATCTCTTACTATGGTGATTGATTTTGCATGACTAGTTAACTTGGTTTTCAAATTATCCAGAGTCAACTGATTGACTAGGATATTTTCCACAAAGGCTATATAAAATTTTTTATCTTCATATTCTTTTTGGAACATATCTTCAAATTCTCAAATCATTTCTTCTATCGAGAGAAATTGATTATATCGTGACATAATATTGCAAGGTAGCTCCTCCAATTTATGCAAAAGACTGACATCACTTTGTTCACTGAGTTCCCTTATATATTCAAGGTCATTGATCAAATATTTAAGCACATGGCTCTTATATGTCAATGCCTCTTTAGTTTCAGTATAAGAATCCCTACCAGTAATGATGTCAATTGATATTAGAGTGCTTATTTTTAGTTTTCTCATCTCCACCCATTTATCATGATTCTTTTCTATGATATAAATATCTTAAGAAACAAATTAAATGAAATCATCAAGTTCTGCTCTTATTTTCCTCATTTTATCTATTTTCTTAGATAGCTTTGTAAGTAGGGAAATTCCTTATGCATGCATCCTATCTAGGTACTCTTCAAGTACTTTTCCTTTGAGATAAGTCTTTTCTACTTTCTGAATAACGAGGTCTTCTACATAAATGGCCTTAAGAGTTACTGATTCTAAACTCAAAATGATTTTCCTTACCACTACAATCAACTATTCCATCATTTCTTTATAGTGATCCTTCATTTCTTTCTCCCTATCAAATTTCTAAATCAGGATGTCCATGGATGACTGTATATCATTCTTGGCACTTTCGTGAGTTATCTTGCCTAACTCAACTCTAGAACTAGATTAATTATTTATATCAAAATTTTCCATGATTGTATCCTGTGAAGGTCTTTAAATCTCTATAAATTTGTGTCCCTTATCCCTAAGTATTTTTGAAAGAATCTTTGGCTTTTACGAGGTTTTAGCTTTTACAGGCACCAACTTATTAAAATCAAAGTCATCTAGAGAGATGACTTGTTTCTTCTTTTTTGGTGTATAAGCTGAGAACCATGGTGGAAGCATAGAAGTACTCACATTAAGATCTGTCTCCATTGTTGGTGTCACCAGAGATGCACTTACATAGGTAGTGGAAATAATAGGTGGAGTGTTAGTAAAAATTACACCTTTTACTATGTGATCAAAAATAGAATTATCTCCAGTATCAAAAGATGTTGAGGACAAACTAGGAATAAACCTTGAGGAATAGAGAACATCTTCAAAAAAAATTGAGAATTTTCAAAAATTATTGTGGAAGGAGAGGGAGATTCAGAAGAGGGAACATTAATAGGAGAAAATATGAAGGAGCTACAACAGGTGTGTCAGGTAGGGGAGGAAAAAATCTCATTTATTGTTGTACATTCTCTTATGGGGATAAAGTTTCCTCTTCTTATTGTTTTGTAGGCCTATCTTTAATCTCCATCTCTTTTGTCACTAGTTATTCAGTGCTTTATTTCTCAACTTCCATATCTTCTATTTTAGACTCTTTTTCCACGGCTTTTGACTTCTTCATCACAAATATGATCTTAGGCTTATGTGGCTTGGAAGAAGAAGGATCATCACTTTTGTTCTTCATCCTATTCTCTACCTTTCTTCTTGTTTTTTCTTGAATCTCAGCTTTTGACCTTGTGAGGAATTCTTTCAAAGAAGTTCCCTTATTTGCTAGCCAATTATTGGTATTTGCCAATATAGGTTCAAATCTTTTCCTCAAAGAGGTTAGCACTATTTGAGACCATTGGATTGGAGGGAGAGGAGCATTAAAAATATGTTCAATATTTTATCTATCATTAATCAACTCTCCATCATCAACTATATTCTCAAGAATTTCAGCAAGTCCTAGATATTCAATCTGCTCAATAGATAACCTATTTTAGTCCATTTTCCTGACATTTTCTTCTATTATCAAATCTACACAAACACCTTCTACCATAGGTTCATGAAATTGGGTTTTCCTCTTGATTATGTCTTTCACACCCCTGTAGTCAAAATTTGGTCTTTGCTTGAATAGCTTTATGGTTACAAGATACATCTCAGTTTCTATGACTCTAGCCCTCATAGTAGTTAATACTGAATACCTACCAATTTCAACTAGGAATATAAAACTAGGCTTCTTGAGCTCCATTTGTTTATTATGCATGATGATCATTTTTTTTCATAAATCCATTAAGACTATTTTATCTGAGGGGAATCTTGGAAGCATATAAGGATGACCTTAGAAAAAGCCAACCCTTAGGTATGAGAAAGAAAGAAACTATAAGAACATACATCCAAAATCATTTACTAATGTCCAAGCCTCATCTGACACTCTTCTTTGATCTAGTTAAGGATTAAAAATACATAATAATACTATAAAAAAATCATCATTTACTCTCCTAAAATGATGAATGAAACCCTTCAATGTTAATTGAGAATAGTATTGATATACAGGGATTACTCTCTTATCTCCTTCTGATGTTTGACCTTGAAAGATTCTCATTAAAGCTAAAATATACACTAGATAAGAAGTCATATAGAACTTGAAGGTAGTGGATACCTTGATTAATTTTTCATGTAAGGCATTACTAATTTTCTCTCCCCAGAAGATGGGTTATTTGCCTTGGAGTATTATCTTGATGAAAGGTTACATCCATTCATGAAACTGTGAGGAAGAGGGCAAACCTCTTATCCTACTAAGAAGAGTTATCAGATCACCAAATTCTTCTATAAAATCACTTATAGGAAAACTCTATGGCCACCTTAAAAAATTTGACCTTGACATCTTGAGCCATTTATTATTGATTACCTTCTTTGCTTTTTATAGATTTTTTTCATACTCTTTTTGTGCTTCAACAAAATCAAGATTTATCACTTCTATAGTAGGAGGGCACATAAATACCTTATCAATGAATTCATGATCTAGTCTGATTATCACATTGCTACTAGCATCCATCACAACCCTAGTATCTCTTTTATAAAATTGAGTACATTGAAGGAAAAATTTAATGTTGTGGGCTTCCACCAGGAAAGAAGATACCAAATGAATGTTATTATCAATTATCTTATTCATTTTAAAGCTAGGATTGCTCAACTTAGTTCTCTCCATAAACTCAGTGATATACACATGCCCAATTTATGTATCTCTAATGTCAATGACATTAGAAGTAATTGAGGTGATTAGAAAAACACCTTGATATTTGTACTTCATCACTTTTGACTTCTTTGAAGATAACCCAGTCATTTGAATGAGCTATTACCAAAAAGATGTAGATGAATAAAGAATACATATGGAAGAAACTACAACAAAAAGTCATGATCATGTAATTAGGGAAAATACTAGCAATCTAGAAAAATTTCATGTTGATGATCATGATTATGGAGATGTACTTGAAAGGTCTAAAGTGTGAGTAGGACAAAAAACTAGAGGAAAGTGGGCTCGAAAAAACAAAATTGAAAATATCCTAGAGTTAGGAAAACTTAAGATAATGTTTACATGGGCAACAAAATTTGCCACCCTTGCATGTGAGGGATATTGACCATTTACATCAGTAGAAAAATTCACTACTGTTACATGTAAGGGAAAATTCAAGTGTTTATGCATTGGTGGTGAAATTAACTAACATTTCATATTGGTATGATTTTGTTATTGGTGTTCAGGTGGTGTAATTTGTTGCTACTACAAGTAATGAGAACAATGTTTGGGTGGCAATTTTCACTACCTATGTGTATGGTAAGAGCTGGAGATTTTTTGTGTAAGGGTGGCGGGTTTCACCCCTCATACATTTCCTCTTAAGAATATCATAAAATATTTAAGTGGCAACAAAATTTACTAACTCTACTTTTGACTCGATCACCATAGGGACATGGCAAAAGTAGAGTATTTAGCCATCGTCATGATGGTTTTTAGAAGATTATTTTCAACTAACACGAGTTGGGGGGAAACCTGGTTGGATCAAAAATGCCAATGACACTCAATGAAAACCTAAGGCATGAAAGGAGGTCGGTGGATTTCTCTATCTAGGATTGATAAGGAAAAAATGAAGATGAAACAAAGGTGGCACAAAATAAATCAAAAATAAAATAAAAAAATCAATCTACAGTAGATAACACTAAAAAAAATGAAAGCCTAGAAGTCTAAAACAACTTACCTGGCAAGTTTGAAACCCTAAGCTTGATGGTGAATTCAAAATCTTCATTTATTACCATAGTCAAGCAGTTGCAGAAAGGGGTTGAGGAAACTCTGATAAAATAAATGAAAAAAGAAATGCATTTAAAATCTCTAAACAAGCCTTTAAAACTTTGCACATGTAGCCATAAATGCCACTCAAAGTTTAATATTTTAAAGATCTTTGCTCAGGTGGTGAAAGTTAGCACCTTGACACGTGTTGGTGATGATAACATGTAATGGTGGTAAAAAATGCCACCAAGCATATTAATAAACAAAAACCATGTAAAATCAGCACTAAAGGCCAACCTTACATGATCAAAATCAAAATTCACAAACACCTTCAAAATGATCAAAATTGACATTTTGATCAGTGAAAGACTATAATAATTTTCACAATTTTCAAGAAATCATGGTGAGGGAAGGTCATAAAATTTCCTAGGATGTCATACAACTTAATTTAGGTCAAGATAATTTTGTCTCACATGATGAACTTAGAGTGTATAGATTGTGAAATGGACAAGTTTCATATGGGTTGTCCATAAAATGAGCATAGCTAATTTTGAGAATAATAGTTGGCTCTAGCTAGGGAAATTTCATCGATAAAACTTTGAAATGATTAAAGGGAGAAGAATGTAGTCTCTAAGTGCCTTCATTCATGGCATTGGGTTATGGATTCAAGCTACCAAAAATAAAAAGACACAAATAACTAAACAAAAACACAAAAATAAAAACATAAAACTATACAAATGTATAAATAAACTTATTTGATACTTCAAGGATTGAAGTGTTTTAGATGTTGCCCATTATGAGGCAATAAGAATGGTTTTCCATCCTACTATTCTAGAAAGAAGTTATTTCCACCACAGAATTGATGAATAGTAAATGAACCTCTCCACAATGAATCAAACTTTCCATGCATTCCTTTTGGTTCTCTCCTCTTGTTCCACAACAAGACTTGATCTCCAATCTGAAATTCATGAGCCTTGCCTTATTTTCAAAGAGTTTCTTTACTTGAATTTGATGATCAGTGATACATTATACTACCATAGTTCATTATTCTTCTAGTTTAATTAGGTACATGATCCTTTTATCAATAAAATTTTTAAAAGTCTGATCATCCACTATTTTTGCCAACTTCAGTGCTTGTAGTTCCAAGGTAATTGGTATATCCACATTGAGACCATATAGAATCTAAAATGGAAATATACCTATTGCCATTTTAGGGGTAATAATGTCTACCAATAAAGCATCAAATAATGCTTTATGCCAAGTTTTCTGATTCTCATCTACCAATTTCTTGATAATAGTAACCGGATTCTTGTTACTTGATTCTGCCTGACCATTTCCTTGAAGATAATAGTCTAAGGAGTGTGAAAGAATGATTCCATGTTTGTAGAGAAATTTAGTAATCTCATGGGAAGAGAAACAAGTAGCATTATCTACTATAATCTTGTTTGGAACTCCAAATTAGGAAATAATATTTTCCTTAAGGAAATTGCATACAATTTCTAAAGTAGCATGCTTAACTGGGATGGCTTCCACCCACTTGGTAAAATAGTCTATCCTAGTGAGAATATAATCATGTTTGGAACTTGAGAGTGGGTTCACAACACCAATTAAGTTGATTCCCCATTACTGAAAAGGTTCTTCAATCACCACTGGCTTGAGAGGTAATATGGCCAACTTAGGTTTCCCAATGAACTATTGACACAACTCACACCTACGCACCCAATTATACATATCTTGAAATAGTGTAGGATAATAGTATATGGATCATAGAATATTATGAGTTGTCATGGGTGTATAAAAATGTCCTCCATAAGCCAAATTGTGGAAAGACTCCAAAAGTTTAATTTTGTATGCTTTATCCATGTAATGAAGAAATACTCCATCAAGGCTTCTTTTGTACAAACCATTATCCCATAGGATGTAGTTGGCAGCCTTCAACTTAACAATTATTTTCTCCTTATAAGACAGCTGGGTAGGACACTTACCATAGGTAATAAAATGAGTGATATTTGAATACCACTCATCAATAGTAATGACAAAAAGAATTGTTGGCATGTCTTCAGCTTCAGCTTCTTCATCCGCCATCTCTTTTGGTACGTTGTCAACAATCAATTGAAACAAACCTCTTCCATGCACAAGCTTAGTGGGTTTTATATCAAGATTAAACTCTTCGATCTTAGCAATCTAGTTTCCCCTTTTAGTACCAAACTCTTGTTTAGTTATAATAAACTTTATTGTTGTGTCAGGCACCAAAACAACAGTATTTGAATTCAAGATATAAAATCAAAAATACTTTACCATCTTAACCATGGAATAAGCATGCTTCTCCATGTTTGAATATTTAAATTCATGAGATTTGATAGGATAACTCATAAATGATGTGGGAGATTCCACACCTTCTTCATTCTGCTAAACCAAAATGGTTGAAAGTGTATGTTCATAAGCATAACTATATACTATGAAATCTTTAGTATAGTATGGATAAACAAGAACTAGATCATGAGCAATAACCTTATTGATATCCTCAAATGTTTCTTTGCCTTTTTTAGTCTAATGGAAAGTAGCCTTACCCTTCATCATGTTAATGATGTGATAGGTTTTCTTTGTAAATTTAGGAATGAACCTTCAAAGAAAATTCACCTTTCTAAAGAAAGAATGAATTGAAGTCTTATTGGCAGGTAGAGTAAGGATTTGAATAGATTTGAATCTTTTTAAATCAATTTTAGTACATTCTCAGGATATAATGTGATTGAGAATTTTACCTTCTATAACCTCAAAAACTAACTTCTTAGGATTGAGAGAAATACCATTTTATCGATAGTGTTCTAGTGCTTGTTGTAAATGGTACACATGATTATGATGGTGTTTGCATAAAATAGTCAAGTCATCAAGATACACCATAATGAATGTCCCTATCTTATCTCTGAAGGTAAGCTCCATTACTCTCTAGAATATGGTGCTAGCATTGATCAGACCAAAAGGCATTCTATGATATGCAAATGTGCTCCAAGGTGTAGTGAAAGTAGTTTTATACTGATCTAATTTATTAACTTCCAATTGATTATACCCGTAAAAACTATCTAACATAGATAACATTTATAAACTAGTTACTATTTACAATACTTGGTCCATGATGGGTAGGGGTAGTTATACTTTAGAGAAGATTGATTGAGATTCTTGAAATCAACATAAATATGAATTTCTCCATTATTCTTCCTTATAGGAACTATGTTCATGATCCAGGTGGAATGATGAAGTGAAAAAGTTATCCTTGCATTCAACATTTTTTGAATCTCAAAAAAGATAGTACTTGATATTTTGGGGTTATATTGCCTTTGTTTCTACTTGTGAGGCAATGACCTAGATTTAAGGGGAATTTTATGCTAAATTTCCTTAGGCCTAAAGGACATTAGATCATCATAAGAATATGCCAAAACATTAATGTAATGATGAAGGAGATTAATGAATTTTAACTTTTCATTGTCAGTGCAACATTTCTCAATGTTGACCATTTTGGGATCTACCTCCGACCTCAAATTTACTTGCTCAGATTTCATGGAAGAACTTGAATCTAGTTGATCATGCTACTTAATATATCTATCATGCTTATCAAATAGTTTTTCAAGGGAAACCAAACCTTTTGGAATTTTATTCCCTTTCAGTTGAAGAAACTCTTCACTAGTTTGTGAATCTATTTCAAAAATGTATTCCCATGGTGGAGATTCACTACCTTCAAAATAGATCTCATCAAAGTTATCCATATTTTTCAATAAAGCAATAATTTATTTATCACCATTGAACACCTACCAATGATCAACATTATCAAGTACACTTGGTTGAAAGACCAACTCAATGATGCACTTGTTTCTTTTGAAATCTTTATGAGATACCATGAGAGTTGTAGAGATAGCCAATGAATTTTCATGATCATTAAACTCTCTTGGTACCATAGAGATATTGAAAGCATCAAAAATTTCAATGCAATACCATACATGATTATGATAATATCATAATATTTCATTTTTGGTTTGATACAAATTTCTCATTTGATAAACTACTAATTCAACATCTCCTTGAGCATGAAGAATCTTAACACCTCTAGCATGAGTAGCTTTCCATCCAAGCAACAATGATTCATATTCAGTGGTGTTATTGGTATTATCAAACTACAACTTGTATGAGCAAGGGAAAATATCTCCTTATTGGGATATCAAAAAAAATTTGGCTCCAGAACTAGTAGAGGAAACCCAAACCTTTTTAGATTCCTCTTCATTAGTGAGGGAAGATTCCTCTTTACCTGAACTTTCCTTTGAAAAATATTTTGATTTTTTGTCGAAATTATCTGAACTATCACCTAATGAACTTTCATTTGATGGATTAGAAACATCTTTGGTGGATAGGAAATAATTACCCATTCCCAAGGACTCAAACAAAATTTGAGCTTCAAGATTTACCATTTGGGTAAAAATATATTTTGCCTCTTTCTCAAGAAGAAAATTTTGCATGATGCCTTTAATAGGTATCCTGTCTTTAGATAGATCCATGTTTAAATCTCCACCTACATCCTTGCAAAAATTACGTCCGATCAAAATGCCATAAGAAGCTGGAACATTAACCACTAAGACTATCATCTTAATCCTCTTATCTAGAAAAGTTGCAAATACAAATTAGGCATCTTTAATTTGACCCAAAAGTGGTACTTGCTTATTTTATATGGAGAAACATCTCCCAAAATTTTTAGTTAAGGTGAGACCAAGATATTTTTCTACCTTGGTAGGCATAACATTATCAAAGGCTCTAGAATCTATTATGCAATTGCTCAACTTATGACCATTTACCAATAGAGAAACATAGAAAGGTTCTTTTTTCAGAGGCAATAAGGGGATTAGTGACAAGATTATTTTGGGTAGATTTATTCTTTGAGAAATCATGAGTCACTTTTGGAAAATCTTGTCCTGTAGGGATGGTTTTTTTTTTGATGTATTCAGCCAACCTATCAAATTATTCAGGATTAGCTTGTAAATACTCAACTTCATACATTTGGATCTTGGTCTTCCTAGCATGATCTATTATGTCAAATAACTGGAATGAACTAGAAATAGAGGAAGGAAATCCATTATTATGATTTTTATTTGATGTGGTACTAGTCTGAGGCATAGAAGTAGAAGATATAGGATTGTTAATGTACTTACTTGCTTATTACTCATCAGGTCCTTTGGTTGGAAAGACAATAAAGTTCTCTATTTAGTAATTGAGATCACTGGTTGAGGTTATTTTGTTGCTTTTCCCTTATCAACTTGCTAAGTTGATTAATTTTAAGACCTAGTAAAAATAACATATGCTCCATTATACACTTCTCTTTATTTTTTAGCTTCATCTTGATAATTTAGAAAACTAATGGTAGAGTCACCAGCTAATTCTTCTTCTCCTTCTGCAAAGATATTAGCATCATTCTCTTAGTTCAACTCAAGTTGGAAAGAATGATCATATTCAACTTCATAATAACTAACTACTGAGTTGACTGGTGTTGCTTTAATGGAAAGCTTCCCCTGTGTAGGAGGAAGATGATTTGATTTCCCTTTATTTTTAGCACCATTGCTTTGATATGAATTGTTGGGAAATTTCCTCCTTGGTATATCCTGATGAGGAGGGGCAGACATACCTTGGGACATTTACCTTTTCAGATCTAGCAATTCATTTGTTAAATTTTGCACCACAGGGTCAGTGGTGCTAGTGGAAGAATTTTTAGTATAAGAGAAAAATCTAATTTTGTTGGAATCTCTTTTTATCTTACATGAAAGGATAAGATCATCTTCAACTTTGGTAGCTAGAATATGAGCTACAGGAAGATCTACAAGGCCAGCCCACCTTAACAAAAAACTCACTTCAAGAAGTTGAGAATTGATAAAGAAGCATTTAAGATTCTCTAGTGTTGGCTTAGTGATTGTAGGAATCCTATTCCTCAACTTTTTGAATTTAGCAATGAAGTCTCGCATAGGCTCATGAGGCTCCTTCTTCATTTGTGTTAGCTATGCTAATAAGGCATGAGCATCTTCTACATGTCTAAACTTGGCTTCAAACTTGGTATTAATATTTTTCTAATTCATTATAGTCTAAGCTTGAAGATGATAAAACCAATCCATGATAGCACCTTGTAATGTTTCTACAAAAATCCTTATTGCTAGATCTTCATGTTTAACACCCATCACACCATATGATATGTAAAAATCTATAGTGTGCTCATCAAGGTGAACTTTCCCATCACCATATAACTTGGGAAAATTATTTCTTGAACTATGAGGTAGTTCATGCAAAGGTGGAGTTAAATTTAGAAGGCTAAAAATGTTACCCTAAGGGCCTTGGGCTGACATGATATGATAATTAAAAGGTAGGATAACAAACCTTTGTGGAGTATGAATAGACAAAACTCTGCTAGCACTAGAACTAAAATCTTCACCTAGTACTGGAGACCTAGCATTGGTAGGAGGAAAAATCTTGGTTCACTAAAGGTGAGATCGTAGAGGCAAGAGATCAAAATTATTTTGTTACACCAACTCAAATATAGGATCAATAATAACTGCAGCTCTCCAACTTCACGTATACCATGAATTTTCCAGAATGTAGAATGGAAAAGAACTAAAAGTGCTTTAACTCAGAGCATGAGGTTTCAAATTGCACATTCTTTCCCTAGCAGAGTCACCAAAAACTATTGGGTGAATATTTTGTTGTCAACTAATTGAAGGAAAAATGGTTATATCAGCCATAGTGTAATGAGATAAATCTCTCCTCTCAACAATGGGAGGTTCCCTATAAACTATGACAAACTAATCTAAACTAAATACTAATTTAGGGGTGATACCACATCATCCATTTCTTTTTTTTAAAATAATGTTTACAAAATAAAAGAACACTTTCTTGATATTAACTAAAAAGCCAAGAAAATAGAAGAGCTCAAAGTCTATCACTACTTCTTTTGCTGATTTTTAACTTAGAACATAGTAGAATGAGGTGCAGCCTAAAGTCATCATAAAAAAATACAACAAAATATATGATCACAAAATATAATCTTAGTTCAAATCCTTTTCAATATAGTTTACTTTAAATCACTAAAACACAAACTAAAGATAATTATCATAGCACAAAGTCTCCAAAATCAACTTTAGAACATCTCCCAAATTATCTTCACCCACACTACTTTCAAACCGATAAGATTTTATTAAGAAAAGGACACTAGAAAAATTTCCAATACAGCAATAGTTATTTCAACTCAAAGTTTGAGAGATCACTTGCTTTCTCATTCACTTGATAAAATTTGATTTACAATTTGAGCTAAAAGTCTCAAAATGCCTTTCAATTTTGGTAGAGTTTCATTTCAATAACTAAAAATATGATCCTTTTTACAAAATAATCCCTCTTTATTTATAGGGAAAGGTCTTGAGAAAATTTAGGAAAAACCTAACTAATTTGACCTACTCAAAAATAGGATTCCTTATTGACTTGGGACTTCCTACTTTTTACATGTAATTACATATGAAAAAAGTACATGTAAAAATATCCAAAGTTGTTTCAAAAGTACATCTAAAAAATGGACAATAAACTAAAGGAAAAATATATTGCTTCAATTCATATCACCATCCTTATTCACGTGTCCATCATACATAGTGAAAGCTACTTGCATCCTGATACTGTCTAGACTAACAGTGTTCCTGAAAATCATCTTGGCTCTAACTATAACATCTCTTACTGTGGTGACTGATTTTACATGACTAGTTAACTTAGTTTTCAAATTATCCAAAGTCAACTGATTGTCCAAGATATTGTCCATATAGGCTATAGAAAAAAAATTATCTTCAAATTCTTTCTGGAATATATCATCAAATTTTTGAATCATTTCTTTTGCTGAGAGAAATTAATTATCTTATGATGTAAGCTTGCAAAGAAGCTCCTCCAATTTATGCAAAATATTGACATCAATTTTTTCACTGAGTTCCCTTATAGATTCAAGGTCATTGATCAAATATTTAAGCACATAGCTCCTATATATCAATGCCTCTTTAGTTTTAGTATAAGAATCCCTACAAGTAATGATGCTAATTGATATTAGAGTGCTTATTTTTAGTTTACTCATCTCCACCCATTTATCGTGATTATTTTCTATGCTCTCAATATATTGAGAAATAAATTGAATGAGATCATCAAGTTCTCTTATTTTCTTGATTTATCTATTTTCTCAGATAGCTCTGTAAGTAGGGAAATTCCTTGTGCATGCATCCTGTCTAGGTACTCTTTAATTACTTTTCCTTTGAGATAAGTCTTTTCTACTTTACGAATAATGGGGTGTTCTATAGAAATAGCCTCAAAAGTTATTGCTTATGAACTCAAATTGATTTTCTTTACCACTGTAGTCAACTATTCCACCATTGCTTTGTAGTGATCCTTCATTTCTTTCTCCCTATCAAATTTTTGAATCAGGATGTCCATGGCTGACTACATATCATTCTTGGTACTTTAATGAGTTATCTTACCTAACTCAACTCTAGAAATAGAGTAATTATTTATATCAAAATTCTCCATGGTTGCATCTTGTAGAGGTCTTGCAATCTCTAGAAATTTATGTCCCTTGTCACCAAATATTTTTGAAAGAATCTTTCTCTTCTTCGGGGTCTTAGCTTTTACAGGCACCAACTTATTAAAATCAAAGTCATCTAGAGAGATGGATTGATTCTTATTTTTTGGTGTATAAGCTGACAACCATGGTGGAAGCACAAAATTACTCATATTAGGATGTATCTCCATTGTTAGCATCACTAGAGCTACACTTGCATAGGTAGTGGAAATAATATGTGGAGTGTTATTAAAAATTGTACTTTTTACTAAGTGATCAAAAATAGAAGTATCTCTGATATATAAAGATGGGGAGGAAAAACTAGGAATAGACCCTAAGGAATGGAGAAAATTTTCAAAAATATTATGAGGATTATCAAAAATTATTTTGGAAGGAGAGTGAGATTTAAAAGAGGGAACATTAATATGAGAAACAAATGAAGGAGCTACAATAGGTGTGTTAGGTAGGGGAGAAGAAACTCCCATTTCTTCTTGTAAATTCTCTTGTGGGGATAAAGTTTCCTCCTCTTGTTGATTTTTAGGCCTATCTTTAATCTCCATCTCTTCCATCACTAGTTCTTCGGTGCTCTATTTCTTAACTTTCATATCTTCTATTTCAAACTCTTTTTCCATAGTTTTTCACTTCTTCATCACAAATATGATCTTAGGCTTATATGGATTGGAAGAAGAAGGAACATCACTTTTGTTCTTCATCCTATTCTCTAACTTTCTTCTTGTTTCTTCTTGAATCTCAGCTTCTAACCCTATGAGGAATGCTTTCAAAGTAATTCCCTTATTTGCTAACCAATTATTAGTGTTTGCCAATATAGGTTCAAATCATTCCCTCAAAAAGGTTATCTCATTTTGGGACCATTATATTAGAGGGAGAGGGGCATTACAAATCTTTTCAGTATTGTATCTATCATTAATCAACTCTCCATCATCCACTAGATTCTTAGGAATATCAGCAAGTCCCAAATATTCAATCTGCTCAAGAGATAACCTACTATAGTCCATTTTCCTAACATCTTATTCTATTCTCAAATCTACCCAAACATCTTCTACCATAGTTTCATGGAATTAGGTTTTCCTTTGATTATGTCTTTCATGCCCCTCTAGTCAAAATTTGGTCTTCTTGAATTTCTTCATGGTTACAAGCTGTATCTCAATTTCCATGACTCTAGCGCTCGCAACAGTTAATACTGAATACCTACCAATTTCATCTAGGAATCTAAAACTAAGATTTTTGAGCTCCATTTATTTATTATGCATGATGATAATTTGTTTGCATAACTCAATTAAGACCAATTTATCTTGAGGGAATCTTGGAAGCATATAAGGATGACCTTGGAAAAAGCCAACCCTTACGTATGAGAAAGAAGGAAACTATAAGAACATGCATCCAAAATCATTTACCACTGTCCAAGCCTCATCTGACACTCTTCTTTGTTCTAGTTGAGGATAAAAAATACATAAGAATACTACAAATAAAGTATCATTTACTCTCTTGAAATGATGAATAAAACCCTCCAATGTTAACTAAGAATAGTATTGATACACAGGGATTACTCTCCTATCTCCTTCTGATGTTAGACCTAGAAAGATTCTCATTGAAGATGAAATATATACTAGATAAGAAGTCATGTAGAAATTGATGGTAGTGGATACCTTCATCAATTGTTCATGCTAGGCATTACTGATTTGTTCTCCCTAGAAGTTGGTTTGTTTTCCTTGGAGTATTACCTTGATGAAAGGATACATCCATTCATGAAACTATGAGGAAGAGGTCAAACCTCTTATCCTACTAAGAAGAGTTATTAGATCACCAACTTCTTCTATAAAGTCACTTCTAGGAAAACTCCATGGCCACCTTGACAAATTTGACCTTGACATCTTGAGCCATTTAATATTGATTACCTTCTTTGCTTTTTCAAGATTTTTGTCATACTCTTTTTTTGCTTCAACAAAATTAAGCTTTATCACTTCTATAGTAGGAGGGAACATAAACACATTATCAATTAATTTAGGATCTAGTCTGATTATCACATTGCCACTAGCGTCCATCATAGCCCTAGTATTTCTATTGTAAAACTAAGCACACTGATGGATAAATTATGTGTTGTGGGCTACCAATGAGAAAGAAGATACCAAATTAATGTTACTATCAACTATCTTATTCATTTTAGAGCTGGGATTACTTGGCTTGGTTCTCTCCACAAACTCAGCCATGTCCACATGGCCAATCTCTACATCTCTAATGGCATCGACATTAGAAGTAACTGAGGTGATTGGAAAAACACCTTGATATTTTTACTTCATCACTTTTGACTTCTTCATAGATAACTCAATTATTTAAATGAGCTATTACCAAAAGGATTTTGATGAAGAAAGAAGATTCATAAAAGAAACTACAACAAAAAGTCATGATCATGCAATTAGGGAAAATACTAGTAATCTGGGAAAACTACATGTTGATGATCATGATTACAGAGATGCAATTGAAAGGGATAAAGTACAAGCAAGACAAAAAACTAGAGGAAAGTGGGCTTAGAAAAAAAAAATTGAAAATATTTTAGAGTTAGGAAAATTTAAGAAAATGTTTGCATGGGTGGTAAAATTTGCTGCCCTTACATGCAAGGGATATTGACCATTTGCATTGGCAAAAAAATGCACCACTATTACATGTAAGGGAAAATTCAAGTGTTTATACATTGCCAAAATAATTCACCGACATTTCATATTGGTATGATTTTGCTGTTGATGTTCAGACGGTGGAATTTTCCACTACTGTAGGTAATGAGAGCAATGTTTGGGTGGAAATTTTTGCTACCTATGTGTATGGTAGGAGCTAGAGATGTTTTGTGTAAGGGTGGCAGGTTTCACCACCCATACATTTATTCTTAAGAACATCTTAAAATATTTAAGGGATGGAAAAATTCATTGACTCTACCTTTGACTCGATCACCATAGGGACATGGTGAAAGAAGAATATTTAGCTGTCATCATGATGGTTTTTAGAAGATTATTTTTAACTAACATGAGTTAGGGGAAAACCTAGTCGGATCAAAAATATTGACGACACTCAATGAAAACATATGGCATGAAAGGAGGTCAGTGGATTTCACTAACTTGGCCCATTAAGGCAAAAATGAGGATAAAACAAAGGTGGCACAAAATAAATAAAAAATAAAAGAAAAAAATCAATCTACAGTAGATAACACTAAAAAAATGAAACCCTAAAAGTCAAAAACAACTTACTTGGAAAGTTTAAAACCCTAAGCTTGGCGGTAGTAAATTTTAAATATTCCTCCATTACCACGATCGAGCGGTTGCAGAAAGGGGTTGAGGAAACTCTCTTAAAATAAATGAAAAAATAAATGCATTTAAAAGCTCCAAACAAGACTTTAAAACTTAGTGCACGTGGCCATAAATGCCACTCAAAGTTTAATATTTTGAAGATCTTTGCTTAGGTGGTAAAATTTTCCACCCTGACATGTGTTGGCAATGAGAACATGTAATGGCAATAAAAAGTGCCACCTAAGCATGTTAAAAAACAAAAACCATGTAAGAGCGGCAATAAAGGCCAACCTTACATGAGAAAAATCAAAAATCACTAACACCCTTAAAATGATCAAAATTGACATTTTGATCAGTGAAAGACTATAACAAGTTTCATGATTTTTGATAAATCATGGTGAGGGAAGGTCATAAAATTTCCTAAGATGTTAGACAACTTCACTTGAGGTCAAGAGAATCTTGTCTTGAATGACGAACTTAGAGTGTAGATTATGAAATGGACAAGTTTTGTATGGGTTGTCCATAAAAGGAGCATAGCTAATTTTGGGAACAAAAGATTTTGAAAGGGATTTCATTACCTCCCACAAGTTTTATAGAGAACATTTGACCTAGGGTTTCATCTCCCAGCATTGTCCTCAACCCCTCTCCATAGGGGGGTCTATAAATTAGGATCACCCCATTGAGATAGTGGTTTGAGTGGTTAAACCATCTCCATTACTAGCAGGTAAAGTCTATGACATATGACTGATATGGACATTGTACTACACTAAGTAAATGATAGATGTAGTGGTTGTGAAAAGGATAAGACCTTTTCATAATAATCCCATCAATGTAGACTCAATTTACATGCTACTTCTCTTGTGTGCATATGTAAAAGTGTGTACACATGAGATCAATCTAGATGATTGAAAACAAAATATTTTTAGTCAATCCTACTTTGCCACACCTTGACAAGATTTAGGATGCTATACTTAGGTCTATTTTTTGTCATTTTTGTATTATTTGTTGTGTTATAACTAAAACTTATTATTTAAACCATGTCTTTAAGGATTTTATTTGTCCACATTACTTGATTATTTGAGGAGGCCTTATGACATCCATTTGACACCTTAATTTGACTTATCAAAACTTTTTGTGTCAAAAAGATGGTGTGTGTCACTTGATAGAAACATGTAACATTATGATTCCTAAATAATTTTAAGTCTAGTACCTTAGAAGTCTTTGAAACGTAAACATTGTCACATCTTTTTTAGAGTGATAATACCATTACACTACCCAAATTTTTTCAAAATAATTTTCTTATCTTGTATCCCAATTATCATTGTTTAAACAAATCACATGTGTCTTGTTGGATCTTTGTTTTAGCATTGTTACATTATTCAAATTTACCTAGTTATTGGTCATTAAATCCTATGTTTTCTTAAGTTTAGTCTTTAATTAACTTTTCTAAGTTCAAATCCAAACATTGATTGATTTCTATTTAGGCCTCAACATGTAGGGGCTGATACATAGATCTTTCCCTTTTGGGTTGTTTAATATAGGTTAATTCTTGACATAAAAGTCAAAAAACTATATTATTTATGCCTTCAAATTTTTAAAATCAATCCATCTTTAAACTACCTTTTGTTTAGTGTTTTTCACTAATCAGATCATGTTCATGTCTAGAATCAAGTGGTTAATTTTTGCCAAACTTTTCCATTTTTGTTAGATTAATCATCAGAAACCTTTGTTTCAAGTCTACATTTTTACACCGTGTTTGGCTAAAAGTCCTATCATATCCTATTTGAGCCTAACTTTTGACTCTATGTTTGGACAAAATACCTAGCAACATTTTTGTTTCCTAGTTTAGACCTATTTAAAACACATTTAGATATTATAGTTTGGCATCTTGTTTTTAGTTCATCCGCTTTACCTATTTTGTGTGAGACAATTAACATTATACATTTTAATTTATACTATTTTTACCAAATCTTAACATAGATGTTATGGAGATACAACTCCACCTTTGACCAAGTTAGACTTAGTTGAAAATTTTATCATTTTAGACATAAATTTTAAGAGTTGTATAACCCTAACCCATCTTGTCATGAAATATTTGCATTTTATTTGACCATGTCTCACTTTATATGTAGTAGATACATGTATAATCTAGGATATGGAAATGTTAAAACACAATAACAATTTTTTTAGGACCCTTACAAAGATGATGTTGTTTGGGAGATGGATTCTTATCCACCATACAACACTAAAAAATGGAAACAAAGTCAAGATATTTTGGCTAATTATTTGGTTATAATGCATCTATACATGGAGCAAGACCAAGATAAAACAACCCAATATTTGTCTAGTGTACTTTTAGTTCTATTAAATGTTCAACAACAACCTTATTATGTGACCATGCCATCAAATTATGATTTCAATAGAACCATAGAGATAGGACTTGATAATTTTCTACATCTACCAAGAAGACCTTATACCATGTTTTATAATTTGAATAATGATGAAGTCTCTTCTAGTAACCCTAATTACATAATACTAATTCCATATCAAGATCCATAAATGCTTGTCACACAAAAGACTAATTCATATAAATGTATACAACATACTAGGCATATAAAAACCTAGTGTGTAACTTTAATCAAATAGACATTTAAAATACACTATTTATTTAGTCACTCCCTTTAATGGGAGTTTTATTTGAGTTGATAGGTCAATGAAATTAGGGTGTTGACCCACTTATGCAAAATACTTCAGTCAGTAACATGTTCAATATCCTAACCATCTAGTATGAGTCTTATGCTTTTATGCAGAATAGTGAGCAAAATGTAGTGGACAATATGCAAATAACATGCAATCCAAACCAAAGTGGTGTTAACAAATAATCACATAGTCAACAACAAAATGTGCCTTTAACTATCACCATTAATGGATCAAAAACTTAGGGAGTAGGATTTTTTATGTCCCCACATCAATCAATTACCTCTAATCCTCAATGAGATACTTCTTCTATCACCCACTAACAAGGATTAAGTAATCAGCTAATGACCAATGTTGTGCCACAATAGAATATGATGAATCTTAATCATCCCTAATAGGTGATGAGTAATATTCCATAATAACAAACACCATCCAATCAACCCACATAGTAGAGAAAAAACATATTACCACTTCAATAATGGAAAACCAATGTTCTACCTTACTAAGTAGCATCAAACATACTTGTCTCATTGCAGACTAGCATGTCGATCCAAAAATAAATTATGTTTAACTAATAATGAACAAGTCATAATCAATGACAGATGCTTAATCTCCAACATGTGTCTACTTCCTAACTAGGATTTGTACAACAAAAAGGTTCCAATGTTCTTCAAGTACCTATTAAGAAGCAATTGCCTTTCGTATAGAATGTACCACAAGTTCAATGATAGGGTTTTAGTTCACAAGTCCCTCTCAATCATCCATGTATGACTAGTAATCAACATGTCCCTATTCAACCTCAATAGGCATAATACAACCATATACCACCATACCAAACTTTGTATTCCCAACATCATACCTACATACCCAACCCCAACTATAATATCACAAAACCACATGTGCAATTTCAATAAATGTACCCTAATCTGTGAATACATATTCTAAGTCCATTTACTAACAAATTCAATATTTCCCAATAAATACCTCCATAGTACCTCGATCAAAGTGATGTACCTATGACTATATAACCTCCACCTCAACAGGCCAATGACTCCATTAGTATCCTTGCATAGTAGCTACAACAAATGAAAGATAAAATCACTACCATCCAAGCTAGGAAATAATTCAAGTAGTTCAAGTTGGATAATGTGTGATCTTACTATTTAAACATGGAGTACTTATAGATACCATTTCCTCTAGGGTATGATCCACCAAAGTTTGACAAATACAAGGGGAAAGGTGACCCCAAATCCCATCTAATAGAGTTCTTTATCACATACTAACTAGTGGCCTATAGTGACATTTAATTTTTGTTTTTATTTCCAAGAATTCTAGTTAGACAAGCCCTAGAATGGTTCTTAAATTTACCAAGAGGTCCTGATTTCCATGATCTTTTAAACAAATTTGTGTATCATTTCTCTTACAATCTGGTGCATGATATTTCATTAGTAGACTTGACACAAGTAAAATAGAAACTAGGTGAATGTTTTTTAAGAAATTTACAACAATGGAGAGCCCTTGAAATCTTTTTCACCCATACTATACTAGAAAAACTAGTCATTTTGTTTACCAAAAATCTACACAATGAGATATCTTACTATCTGGAGTTGTAGTGTGCACATACATTCAAAGAGATCACTGACAAAGGTTTACTGATAAAAAAATACTTTATTAATAAGGTAATCATTATATTAACCTGGTCAAATTAAAATAATGACCATAATAAAAAACTAGAATAGTGACCAAAATCTGCATCCAGTTCAAGCGCAAGAATCACAACTGATACATGATAATAACAATGATAGGCCTAAGTAATTCAATTGCAATAACAATATTATATGGAATAGAGTGACAAAATAATGACATGTCTAAATGGTGAAATCACCATTTTCTCAACATATGCCATCTTCATAACTTACTCCTAACTAAGAACATTTTTAGTAGCTAAAACAGTCACAACAACCTAGACTAGCACTATAAATACAATAAATGTAATCTATTCCTTTGAAAAACCCTCCTCATCCAAGAAGAAATGTTCCAAATCAATGTGTTTTTATCAACCTTGAAGAGCCTATTGATATCATGTTTCACAAACTTTCCATAGCTAAATTGATTAGATGGCCTATTCTAAAAGGGTCAATTCTTGAGGGTGATAACATTCTAGACTAGTACATGCCAAATTAATTCTATTAATATCATCATGTTAGCATCCATAATTTTTAGTGATGTTTGAAAATCAAACATGTGATTGATAATATGATTAAAAATGGAGAGATATCATTAGATCATGGAGCTTCCACATCCAATCAAAACCTTGGCATTTATCAAAATCCATTTCCTCAGCATAATAACCAACAATAATAACAACACTAACTAGTATGATAATAAAAACAACATCAAAAATGAATATTTAACCAATAATATAATCAACAAAACAAATAGTTTTAAAATAATATACAAAACTAAGGTCAAAATGGTAATAACCAAATGAACTACCATGTAGTTACACATGACTATAATGCAATTATAGGTAATATTTTAGGAGGTCATGTTAACACCATTTTAATTAATCCTAGACCAAGTAACATTCAAACAAGACTATTGCTAATCATTCCCAATCAACCAACGTCTATCAATAATCTTTCCTTGACTTGGGACCGCACATAGGCAAACCAACAAGCAGGGATTCCCATGTTTGGACCTTATACTGATAACTTGTTGGTATCCCATAACTACTCATAAGTGCATAGATAACTAAGACTTGTCTTATCTAGTCCCCCTCCACCATCATTTATTAGAAAAACCAATCCTATACCTAATCTTGATTGTGCAATCACAACCTATTAGTTAAAGATTACCATACCATGCCTACAACCATTTACCACTTCACCCATCATTCAACTAATCATTCTATGTTATAACACACTATTTACCATTGTTTAAGCAAAAATGTTTGACATTATTGAAAAATTACAAAATATTCCATCACTAATCTCCATTTTAAATTTGTGACATACATCTACAATCCATAAAAACATCTTGACAAAGTTCCTTAATCAATCTACAGTTCCAAATGACATATCTCCTAATAAATTTCAAACTTTGGTTGGACATCTAGCTCCAACCCAACAAGTAACCCTCAATGAAATAAATATGTCATCCCTTGGTGTATTTCACAATAATCCATTATACATTAAATTCTACATAAAGAGGTGTAAAGTGAAATGTATCCTCATAGACAATGGATCACGTTTGAATATAGTGTTTCTAAAGCTTATCAAGCTTGTTAGGTACACCTTAGTAGATATCAAATAAAAAAAAATCACCATCAAAGCCTATGATAATGAATAATGAGAATCACAAGGTACCATTAGATTTCTAGTTGATTTAACTTATTTGGGAATAATGGAGTTTTATTCCTATTTTAATTAAGGGTCTAGATTAATAAATTAGTATATAATATAACAATAATTATAGTTCTAATTTGTGCAATTGTTTATCCTTTTTAGCTTTCTAAAAATAATAATAAATGGGAAGAAATATAACTTAGTTGGAAATAGATTAAGATGGCTGATATAGAGGCTAAAAATGGCTGTGTAGGACTAGGAAGGTGTCATAAACCTAAATATATCTTTCATTTAGTGAAAGGATAGGAGTGCGAAAAATTGGATGCTTTGGTTTTTGACACTATTACTTGTTCCTTCCAATATTATCCAAACTAATCATAGAGGATTGAAACTTTTTGGGTAGTTGTGTTGTGCTTGTGTGAGCTCGCCTATGAAAAATTGGGCATTGGTTGTTGATATAACTCATTATAGAGCTGATTTTGTCTCAAAACCCTAACCTATATTATGCTTGATAAACAAATATTTGAATCACTTGAGAAATAGGGGGATTAGTGTGTAAGATATACTGAATGTGTAATCCACACCCCTTATGTGGTTATGTTGCGTACATACCAATACCCTAAAGAGGGACCAAGCCATATGTAGTTCTCCCACCTAGTGTGCTTTATGAAATAGTGTGATGTAGATACAAAATGACAATTTGATAGTGTTTGAGGTTGCTAGGTACTAGTATGAGGATTTGAATATGTTTATAGCTATTTTGGGTGACTATGTGTAGAGAATAGGGAAGTTTACCTTAGTTTCTTGTTTTTATTCTTGATTGTTTTGTAAGTTTAGTCACCTCCTTTGTAAGTGAACTTTGAGTGGGATTCTATAGAGAACAATTGGTCATGGGTTATATTTATTCATACTAATCCAACCTAATGGAAGATAAGAACCTGATGAAAATGACTGTTGGGTCTCAAAGTGAAAAAATATAGGATCACTAAAAATGGGACACTTTGGTTCTTGATGCTATAGTCCAAGTTTGGTGCTTTTGTTCTACAGGCTCATGACTTATAGGAATAGGATTGGTATAGGGAATACTATCTAGATGAGGTAGAATCAAGGTTTAAAAGGTTTTAGATGATTGTAATGAGCAAAAAGGTGTCTCTAAGGGTTACAAGAGAATGCAAAAAGGACCCAATGGATGGGGTCTTGCAAGCCATACTCAAACTACCAATTTAGACATTTTATATGACTACATTTCCCCCCCTTCATTCTAGTGATGCAACAAAGTGAAATACTAAGATACAAGAAAAATATAAATCATTCCTGAACTTACATATAAGGGTGAAGCCCATGAACATGTGTGATGTTGAGTGTGCATAGAGAGAGCATAGTGTGAAGCATAAATCTAAAAAATAAAGAAAGGAATAGATCAGTTCTTAATAGACATGCTATGTCTAAAATAAGAATGTATAAAGGGTATGTCAAAAAGAGAGAAAAAGAAAAGAATGAATACACCTCAATATGTATGCAAACTAATAGAAAACCTATTGTGATGTTTCATGATTTTGAGTGATGTTGGGTATGTGTTGTACTAAGAGTAATATCATGAATGGAGTTGAGTGCTCAATTCCCTGAGGGTGTATCAAGAAAATAAACACTGGCCCTTTGGCTCCATCATTACCCACTAAGTGAATTTATGTGATTTTTTTTTGTGTTAATCAATGTTTTGACTGTGTGTCCAATCCATTTGATTAGGTGGCTCAAGAATACAAAGGCTAGTTAGTCCTTTGGTTCCATCATTACCCACTATGTAGCGAGTTATGAACTACTACTAGTATGAATGTGTGTCATATGAGATGGATCATGAAGCCCATGAATTCTTTATAATCTAATAATGTGGAAAGGATAGCCAAATGTGTAATGAGAAATAGGCCAATCTTAGCCACTCTAAAAGGTGGAGACCAGGCTTGTATGAAATCCACTCTAAAATTGAGAATGAGGCTCATATAGAAGCCAATCTAAAATGATGCCAACCACCTATAGATGGAATAAGGAATGTAATTACTAAGAATACTTGGGTAATATAATGAACTGGAAGGAAAAGAAGGCAAATGTGCCATGCACATTTCCCTAAATCACTAGTGTTTGTAACATGTATTTTGATCTAGAAGGTGTACCAACTGCCTGATATAAAACTAGAAGTGAGAGCCATCATGTCACACATGCTGCCCCTATATCTAGATACTCTGAGTAAAACTATAGTAAAAATACCTAATCTGAACAAAACTATAGCTAAAAAAACTATAGTTGACCTTACCTTTCCATCTGATTATGAAAATTTTGGGGTTTTGGTTGTTTGGATAGAAGCATCAAAAAGTGGAAACTTTGGTATTCGATGTTATCATCCAATTTTGGCACTCTTATCCTTTACTATTTTTATGACTATTCTATATTCATTACTATTTTTTTGGACTATTTTATGTGTTTTGAATTTTTATTATTGTTCTGAGTGTTTTGAAAGCTAATTTTTGACTGGTAGAGGGCTTTGATCTCTATGATAAAACCCTTGTTTGTTATCCCCTCTTCCAAGGATAGGAAAGAAGACCATACAATGACTACCATTAGAAGAAAGATACCTACAAGTGTGTTATGCTATGAAATACATGATATATTAATGATAATCCAAAATATGTCTTAATATATATCATGGTTTATATTGGAGATTGTTAGATCAATAGGGGTATGCCTAGATATATGTAACAATGTAATAACATGTGCAATATATTGAACTAAAACTAGAAATATAGTTTTTTGTTGAGGGATGGAACATGATGTCCATCATGGCATCCAAGAAGGAAAGATAATATATGATGTGGATCATGGCATTGCAAACAATTGAGAAACAAACAAGCATGCATGATAAGAAATAAGAAGAATATAAAAGAGGCCAAGGGGATAAGCAAATAAGGGACATGGGCACATGCCACTCCAAATGGGAAGGAAAACTTACAAGGCATGTTCAAATACCCACATATACATAAAATTACAAACAATCAAGATTGGCATGATGGCCATAAACACATATAAGAGTACAAGCAAATGACATTGGAAAATGTCCTAAGGCACACACAAGTAACAAAATAAGAAATACGAAATGCAATCATATATAGCTACTCAAAGCAAGAAAGGAAGGCATGTAAATGTTGGAAATAATATCGCATCTAACTAATTAAATCAATAAGTGAAAGTATGCAAAACATATAGTACAAGACTAGGTAGATGCTAAGAAATACACAAGTTCTATATATTAGTGAGTATTGATAGAATAATCTATGCAAGCTAGTAAGTAATGTACACCAACATGATAACTAGAGTGTATGGTGTAGGAATGATATAACTTGGATGGTGTAGTTATGTATAAGATGCCCCAAGTGGGTAGATATGTCGATGTATGTCTCAAATGTAGAAGTAGAATGCCCCCTCAATGGTTAGAGTGAAGCAATCAAGGATATGGGTGTCACTACACACACTCAGATAAGATAAAGTGAAGCATGGTAATGTAGATAAATCAACAAACAATAGCATAGAATAGAAAAATGTAAGTCTAGAATGGTAGTATAAATATAAAACATGGATAGTGCATGTAGTTTAAAATTTTTTGGTGTTTTTGAGTTATATTAATGTTTTTTGTATTTGACATGTTATATTGTTTTTTGTATTTTGAAATAATTTATGTACAAGTAAGCAAAAAAACTATGTACAAGTAAGCAAGAATACATTATATACAATTAAGCTAAGAAATTATGTATAATAATGTAGGAAGAAACTATGTAAAATAATTTGAGTAAAGTAATATGTACGTAATGACATAAAAGATTAGGATGGAGGGGGTAAAGGGTTCAAGGATGAAGCCCACTAGGGATGGAGATGGAGGAAGGGATTATGTCCATCATCAAATATCTCAAGATCATCATCATAATTATCATTGTATGCTAAAGTCTCTATATACATGGTGGTTATCTCCTCAAGTATTAGTAAGATATGTGCTCTTTGTGTAGTCATATATTTATCACTCATAGTGGTGTCATCCTACCGAAGCTAAACAAAGGGTTGTTTTGGTGGTGAAGATGTTGGTTATTCTCTAGGGAATTTATCTTTGGTAGGAGGATGCCTTGATGGAAGTGATGGAGCTAATGCTAGTGGTGATATAATTTGCATAGTACCTTAAACTTGTTGTTTATCCAATCTTTGTTGTAAAGTTGTACATGAGTCTGTGTCATGGCCTATGATTTAGTGAAAGAGACAAAATTGGTGACCATCCTACCATGATAACCTACTAATAGATCTATGTTATAGTATAGTTAGTGTGATTAATCCATGTTCAAGTAACATATGTAGCATAATCTATGGTTGATGCTATCTATTACCTATCAGATCTACCTATCTAAACCTAAATGACTAGTTTTATATCCATCAAGGTAACCATGTGAACTATATGTGATAAGTGATATATCTATGGTCATGAATGTGGAGTATATCTTGAGAGTGTAGTGTGAGATGCTATGAGTGATTTAGGATATGTGATGAGGGATCTAGATTCATATTAATACTCTTTTAGGCCAATTGGTGTAAAGTTTAATCCACATATATAGTCATCTATGAGTGTGGGTGTAATATCATCATTTGAATTAGCCTAGGAATCTATATCAGCATCATGCACATATGGTAAATAAGAATTTACCACAAAGGGTAAATATGATATGGGTGTCTCATCAACTATATTAGGTAAAGATGATGATGCTATGAGAGTATTTATAATTGGTGAAGTGACTATGACTACATGAAGATTTGTATCTAAAGAATCAATTGGGACTACTAGAACTACTATTGATGATTGCATAATTGTAATAGGTGTAGGAAATGTGACTGATGGAATAGATATAATGGTTGAAGCTAATATAACTAGCTAAATATATAGAGCTAAGGAAATAATTATAAGTGGAGTGTGAGATGTGCTAGTGTCTCTTACCTCATATGTATGTATCTGGTCAAGAGAGATGTGATGAGGTGGTGAATGAGCTATGATATGAGGTGTCCCATCTAGTGAAATAGTCAAAGATGACTCTATAATTCTATAATATCTAAATGGTTGGTTATATACTGGGCATGTGTATAGGTATTCTTCATGGAGGAACTTAACACATTGATGAAGAGTGGAAGGAACTACCCCTATAACATGTATCCAAGATCATCCATTTAAAAGGTTATAATTAAGAGGACCCGGTATGACTTAAAATTATGTAGAGAGGTTTTTAGGCCTTACCATGATATCCAAAGTAATGGTCCTTAATGTTTATCATGGTATATCATCAAACCCTCTAATGTTCCTATATGACTTCTACATGGAAGCCATATCTACACCCATGGTTTGTAAGAATGTGATATTACATATATTAAGTCCAAAACCACTATCAACTAAAACTCTCTTAACTGTAATAGTTTTAACTTGACCTTGTATGAATAGTGGTAAATTTTGATCAATAATTTTATAAGAAATAATGTCCTCACGATCAAAATAAATAACATATTATATAGTTTTTAATGTGTTAACCACAGGTGAAAAATAAGAAGGATATGAATCAATGGGCATAGAAGTCTAAGTGAGTTATTTATAAAGAATGTCCTGAAACACATTTGCTTTCTAAAGTAGTTCTAACATAGAAATCTTAACTTGTGTATTTTTCAATTGATTGACAATATCATGTGCCCTATACAGATCTACTTATGTAGGTGGGTTGGGCCTGGGATGGGAGGGAATAGGAGGGTGTTGGGATTCCTAACTAGGGAGAGGAGGCATGGTGGCATGTTGAGTATCAACTCTAACTACATTATATATTAGTCATCTAAGGTTAGTAGTATCTACATGAGGATAGAAAATATAATCAATAGGTTAAGGTGGTGGAGAGATAAAGGGTGTCAATTGGGCTCTCTGGCGATGGGTAGTGACCTAGGGAAGAGTAAAATGAACAATGCAACATGAATTGGCATAGGATAGAGGCTTCAAGGGAGGTGAGGCAAGAGGTATATTGACATGTTTATAAATAAATTTATTAATATCATCCCATATTAAAAAAAGTAAGCATGAAAGGGAAATAATGAAGCTTTGCATTAACATATATTAAACCTCATCATTCATATACATAATAGGACTAACTATAGACTCCTTATTGTTTGCAAGAAATGTTTGAAAATAAGTGAGGTCATATTTGATATTATGTGAAATATGATTTAGATGTATGGTGATACCTTAAAAAGAAATAGGACCAAGCATATTGTACTAGAATTTAAAATAAATGATTTTAAAATTACTATGCTTACTTTTAAAAATTAAATGTAAAATTTTGATTTATATATGTGAGAAAAAAATCAAAAAAGTACTACTAAAATCAATAAAAAAATTTCCGTAGTTTTTTGTGCATAAACAAAGTAAGTCAGGTTCACCAAATGATTTAACTTATTTGAGAATAATACAGTTTTATTCCTATTTTAGTTAAGTGTCTAGATTAATAAATTAATAAAAAACCTAACAATAATTATAGTTCTATTTGCGCAATTTTTTTAAAATCTTTTTCACCTTTATAAAAATAAAAATAAATAGGAAGAAATATCACTTAGCTAGAAAGAGATTGAGATGGCTAATACATATGTTAAAAATGGTTGTGCATGACTAGGAAGGTGTCATAAACATAAATCTATCTTTCATTCAATGAAAGGATAGGAGCATTGAAAAGTGAATGCTCTGGTGTCTGACATTACTGTCCATTCTTACCAATATTGTCCAAACTAATCATAAAGATCTAAAATTTATGGATATTTACATTGTACCTATGTGAGCTTGCTTGTGAAAAATTGAGCATTGGTTGTTGATAAAACTCATTATAAAGTTGATTTTGTCTCAAAACCCTAACCCTCCATTATGTTTGATACAATGATATTTAAATCACTTGAGAAAGAGGGGATTAGTGTGTAAGATTTACTAAATGTGCAATCCACACCCCTTGTGTGGGAATATTACCTATATACCAATACTCCAAACATGGATCAAGCCATATGTAGTTCTCCCACGTAGTGTGATTTGTGTAATAGTGTGATGCAAATGTAAAATTCCAATTTGATAGTGTTTGAGGTGGATAGGGAATGGTATGAGGATTTTAATATGTTTGTAACTGTGTTGGGTGACTATATGTAGAAAATAGGGAAGTTTTCCTTAGTGCTTTATTTGTATTCTTTTTTTCTTTGTAAGTTTGGTCACGTCCTTTGTAAATGAACTTTGAGTGGGATTTTATAGGGAACAATTGGTCATGGGTCAAATATATTCATGCTAATACTACCTAATTAAAGGTAATAATTAGATGAAAATGACCCTTAGGGATCAAATTTTAAAAGGATAGGATCACCAAAAATGGGACACTTTGGTACCTAATGCTATAGTCAAATTTTGGTGCTCCTATCCTAAAAACTCAAGACCTAGGGAAATAATATTGGCACACAAAATACTATATGTCTGAGATGGAATAAGGTTTCAAAAGGTTTTAGTTAATTGGTAATGAGAAAAAATGTGTCTATAAGGGCCACAATAGCATGTAAAAAGGACCTATAGATGGAGTCTCACAAGACACACTCAAACTACCAATTTTGACATTTTATATTACTACACTAGTTATCATTGGGCCCTTAACCCATAATACACCTTGCCATGTGTTATATATCAATGTTTCATATAATATTATTTTAGGTAGACCTTAGATACATGAGATTCATGTAGTCCCATTGACACTACACTAGTATTCTCCCATTCAAGGATTGAGGTTAGTATTTTAGGATATTTACATCCATATGAGCATTGCAAACATATTGAGGTTAAGTTTAAAATCTAAAATCACAATTTTATCATGAATCCAATTGCCAAGTAGGACAAAGGGAAAGAAATACTTATTGATTTACCTAAGTTCAACTACATTGACCCTAATACCCTTGATTCCCTTTCCCACATGCTACCTCCTAAAATTTCCAATCATTACACCATTTTGGATAATGTCCTAGGAGAATAATTGACCCATGACACCTTTCACATTACAAAACTTCCATAGAAACTTAAGTTATTTGGAAGATAAAAATCTAAACCACTCAAGAAATGGGAAAGAAAAGGCAAAGGCCAAATACATAGTCCAACACCTATCAATTTCATATCATCCTCTAGAAAATAAAAGGACCCTCTTGAAGGATATGATTCATGGTTATATAATGACAAATTGGTTGATTGTTACAATAACTCCAAGTATCTCATTCCTAATTGGATCATGGAGAACCAAGACAATGAAGGAAGATGTCTCAAGCCGAATCAATAGGGAGCACTAGAGCCAATTTCTATGACTAAGAAAATAGGAACCTACGGACTTAGATTTAAACCACCTAGGGGTGACCCCATGTATCTTATTTGAGTTCCATCTCCAATGACTAGTGACGATGATACCGATAGCAAAGTAGAGTTTGATCTTAACCAACTCAATGACTTAACCCAAACTAACCTCTTTGATAATAATGTTATTTTTACCCTTTAATCAATCATTAATCATAATACACTACCATTATATTATCCCAAATTGATAGAATAGGACCAATAATAAGATAATGTGTCAATTGATGAGTTCCAAAATGATGAGGCCTTATGTGATTTTCTATGCCTTAGGGACAATGTTTCATTGGGAGATCATAAATCTAGATTCTCAATCAATTTGGATCCCAAATCCTATTTTGGAGAGTAGTTGAACACCCTTAGCCAAAAAACGAATAAAAAATTGAGGTCCCAAAGTGAAAACCTCTTTTAGGTTCTTTTTTGACCAAGGAAAAATAAATATAAAGGCCAATCTAGTGGTGAAAACCTATTTTAGGCACCACTACATGGGGGTGATTAACCTTATTCAAATTAAGACTAGGAGACCAGCAATGATAAACTTGTCTATAATTCTAAGTGTATTTTTGAAGATCATTAGGATTTTGATTACATAATCTAGGATCACAACCATGAAAAACCTATCTATGGATCTAAATTCAGTATTGAAGAACAATAATCTTTTGATCAAATCATACAATAATTTCCAACTATTTTTTTCACATGGCCATATCTCCCATTGGAGGATTTTGATTCATTATGTCTAGGATAACTTTAAGATCTAGTCTTAATAGATGACTCTAACATAGCCAAACATTTCAAATCTTTTCCCACTACTCTTAAAGATTTTTCAACCCTTATAATGGAAGATATAATAGAGGTAAACATAGGGTCCCCAAGTGACCCAAAATGGATTACATTAGGCACATCTCTCATTGAGGAGGATCGTGAAGTCTTAAAAACCCTATTGAGGTAATTTGTAGATATATTTACATGGGCATATTCTAACATGCCTAGTTTGGAACCCACCTTAGTTGTTCATCACATTATGGTACATCATGATGCCAAACTAGTGAAGCAAAAGTTATGAATAATGTATCCTCATATTTTTGTATTTGTAAATAAAGATTTAGATAAGTGATATGTATCATGCCAATCAACTAGAATAGATTTCCAATATTATACCTGTTGGAAAAAAACTAGAACGAATATAAATCTACACTAATTTCAAGGACATTAACAAAACTTACCCTAAGGATAAATTTACATTTCCAAACATTGACATGATTATTGACACCAAATTGGTTATGATATGCTTTCATTGATGGATGGATTCTCAAGCTATAATTAGATTAGAATAGCACTAAAAAACAAACACAAAATAATGTTCACCACTCTGTGGGAAACATTTTGTTATGAGGTTATGCCAGTCTGGTCTCAAGAATGCAAGGGCCACCTATCAAAGAGCCATTATAGTCATATTTCATGATATGATGCATGATATTATCAAAGACTATGTTAAAGAAATACTAGGAAAATTAAAGACTAGGGTCAATCATCCAACAACATCAAGGAGGATATTTGAGTGATTACATGAATATAAAGTTAGGATCAACCCCAAAAAATGTGTTTTTGGCATTACTTATAAAACAATTATTATCTTCATTATATCTCTTAGGGGCATTGAATTCGATCCAGCTAAAGTATGAGCCATAACAGAGATGTCACCACTGACCAATTTTAAGTAGCTCCATAGTTTGCAAGGAAAGATCTAGTCTACTAGACACTTCATATCTCAATTGGTTGATAAGTGTCATACTTTTACATGCCTAATGAATAAGGGTCTAACATTTTTTTGGGATAATTATTGTCAATTTTTTTTATTATTAGATAAAATACTATCTTACCAATCTACCAATTTTATTGCCTATCACACTAGGAAAACCATTCCTACTATATCTATCAGCCATAAACAATGCCTTGGGGGCACTTCTAGCTCAACATGATGAAAATGGAAAAGATCATGTCATATACTATCTAATTCATACACTGGTAGTCTATGAACACAATTATATGCCCATTGAAAAAGCCTTCTAACTATGGTCTTTACAACTCAAGACCTATGCCATTACATGTAAAATAATAAAACCATGGTCATTTCAAAAGTATATCCCCTCAAACATATACTATCTAAAACATATTTATAAGGTCATATGGCCAAATGGATCATGCTTCTTAGTGAGTTTGACATTAATATGTGAACTAGAAAGCCATAAAGGGGCAAGTTCTTGTAGATTAGTTTGTTGAAGCACCCCTTATGGACATAGATCCACTCACATTCTAATTTCTTGATGAATCCATCATGACCATCATTGAAACACATTTTGAGGAGAAAAAGTAATTGTTTTATTTTGATGGTTCACTCATAACACATAGATCAGGCGTAGACCTTTTGTTTATCACATCATAAGGGGATCTAATTCCTAAGCCATTTAGAATCAACTTTCCTTGTACCAATAACATGGATAAATATGAAGCAATCATGGAAGGGCTTTGACATCTAGTACAATAGAACATACATCATCTAAAGGTTTATGGTGATTCATAGTTAATAATCAATTAGGTTATAAACCACTCTCAGACCAAATATGACAATTTGGTTCTCTATAATTCCATGGTTGAAACTCTCATGTAACATATTATCGCCATCCAATTTGAACATATACCAAGGTCAAGTAACAAAACAAAAGATGTAATGGATACCATTAGGTCACTCATTCAACATATAGAGATGACAAAATACTAATAATTTCTTGTTAAAAATCTAATAGTGCCAACTCATGAACCTTCAACTATCAAAATGATATGTGATATTGTTGGTCCCAACTCTACTTGGTATTTAGACTTATACACTTACCTCCATAACCAAAATATGCCATCAGAATTATCCCACAAACATTTAAAAATTTTCATACACAATGCACACCATTATACCTTACTCATACCAACCCTATAACATCATAATTTTGATATAACTCTACTTCATTATTTACCTTTAAAAGAATCTATACTAGCATTATGGGAAGTTTACAAAGGGGTGTGTGGATCCCACACTAGTAGGGTAGTCATGTCCAAAAATCTCCTATGAACTAGTTATTATTGGATAATAATGAATGTAGATATAACTACATATGTCAATAGATGCAATAAATGTCAATGACATGCTAATCTAATTCATTTCCTAACTTAAACTCTAAAACTAATGTTGAAACCATGGACATTTAGTACATAGGGCCTTGATCTCATTGATAAGATAAACCCCACATCATCTAATGGCCATAAACACATCCCCACCACCACTTATTATTTCACTAAGTGGGTTGAAGCTATACCCATCACTTACATAATTAGAAATAAAATTTCTATATTTAGTTTCAATCACCTCATTTTCTACTAGGGTATCCCTTCTAAAATTATATGTAATAATAGAGGATCATTTTAGAATAAGGATTTAAAAAATATATGTGTGAAATATAACATCATAGAACACTTTTCCATGACATATTACCCTCAAAGAATTGACCAGGCTAAAGCATGAAATAAAACCATTATCAACATCTTCAAAAATATTATCAATGATGCTAGTTGTAACTAGCACCTTCATATATTTTGTGCCCTCTAGGAACACCATACAAATCACCACACCTCAATAGGATCCACTCCATACTCACTTGTTTGTGGTACTAAATATATTTTTCCCATTGAGGTCAAGTTACCTTCTTTATGAATTTTTGTGAAGCATGTCCTAGTAGACTATCGATTAGCTCACCTACAAGAGCTAGAGTTGCTTGATGAGAAATGCTTGGCTATAGTGAACCATATACAATAATATCAAAACTAAATTTGTGGACATTACAATGAGTATGTGAAACATATAAATTTTAAATTTAGTGATCTTTTCCTCAAAGAGAAACAAAATAATACTACATCTAAAAAGAAGTATAAAGGCAAGTTTAAACCCAACTAGGTACGTCCTTTCATCATTGTTATAGACTATGGAACTGGAGCATACAAGGTAACCACACTAAATGGCGATTAACTTGATGAGCCTATGAAACTTATACACCTCAATAAGTATTATCCTTAAGTGATATTATGTATTGTCTATTAGGATCATTTCAAGTTGTACCATATTATTGAATTTCTTCTTTGTTTTATACCATTCTACCATTATATCACTTTAGCATTCCACCATTATATTCTACCATGCCTTTTATATTGTCTAACATGTTTTCACACTCCCTACCTAACCTATTTAACACTGGTTTATCCATTGTTGTCACATTCAACATGCAAAATCATATCAGTTTCAATAGTTATTTTAAGCATTCTAGATAAAGGTCGTATTTTGGAGTAGTATAACAAAAGTTTTGGGAGTTTCATCCTTCATTTATTGTTTCATTCTATATCATGCCTTATTTGTGTGGGCTTGATTATATTTACCTACATGGGTAAATTAGCATTTCACCAGTCTTGCTACTAATTATAACCACTGATAGGTAAATTAGTATCATTGATCTGATCTATTATTTACTATTATAAATACCTATGGAATAACTAGGGGAAACATTTGTTTATTAGGCCTTGATGTACCAAATAGCCATTCACATGCTATATTATGCCATTCTTCCAACTGTGCATGTTTTATTTAAATTGTTTACTACAGTAGTCAGATTCTTCCACTATAAGGTGGAACTACTATAAACTAAGGCCATTTTGGGACTATGTGGGTCATGTTTGATTCTTATTGATCTCAGCTCAGTCCCCCTTTCCATCATACTCTCACCATTTTATGAACATCATTATAATTTTTCCATGCTCTCACTATTTTGTGAGCTTGGAATGTTTATCATCTCATCATTATCAATCGAGTTGGGATACTCCAAAATTCTAAAAACACTGTTAAAATCATTTACAAAAATAAAAAAACATTGACCACTTCTTTGCCTTAAGGATTTTGGGAAACCTCACTAAGTCACAAGAAATAATTTGTTATTTAGTTTCCCTATATTTTTTGGCTTTTTATCCCACACACTTGTCATTTTTTAGGATCATTCCTATATTACTCTATCACATCCATCATGTTTTTTTCATCAGTTATCATTTTTATTCCCATTTCTTGGGAGGACTACATTTGTCTTGAAGTTTTTTTGGATATCACATCCATATTACTATATAGGTAGTGTCCACTTGCCTATTACATATGGAGACAGCTCAGCCACCCATTTCCTTTTATTCTAGTCCACCATCTTGTTTGTTTGTTAATTTGTCACTTATTTTCAAGGGGTAATGTTTGTCATCATGTTTGTGTTGCATTTTTTGTACTAACATTGTGACTAATCATTGTTTGTTTATTTACTTGTTTGTTTCTTATGTCCTTTTTTGTTTACTTTTACTAATGTTGCCTTGATTTAGTATATGTGTGTTCATTGGGTGATTGCTTGCATACGTTACTCTTAAATTCATCTATAGTCTTACATCAACATTATCATCATGGTATTTATAATTGGTGTATTATTTTTCTTTGAGTATTGGATCTTGGGATTTAGTCCTTATGCATATTTCAGCCAAGTCCTCATGGTGTTCTATCTTGATGATTACTATCATGTGCTATAATAAAAATCAGTTTTGAGAAGTTTCTATGGTAGTAAAGATATGATATCTCTCCTTGGAAATTAATACCAAACTTGAGCTAACCAAAATAATATAATATTAGAGTAATTAAGAAATGAGATAATTTCACCCTTTATTAGTTTAGATGAGCATCTCTTTACTATCAGGTTTTCCCACTTCATCTTTATCCTTTATATCAAGTTGTCATCATCCTATTTTCAATCATCAACTATCAATCATGTTTTCCATAATTGGGGTCCAATGATTATAACCACCTATGGGCAAATCATTTCACACCATCCCACCTACATTCTCAATAATTATAACCACCTTTGGGTAAATCATTGTGTTATAACTAATTCTAATCATTTACTTTCTTTTTACCACCTAGGGCATGTTTTTATCATATTTATCTATCCTAACTGGGGCACCTCCATATTCTCAGTGATTATAACCACCTTTGGGTAAATAATTGTATTATCATACCACATTGCCACTATCAGAGTATAATGCTAATAACCACCTTTGACCAAACCATTGTACACCATCCCACCTACATTCTAAATGATTTTGACCACTTTTGGGAAAATAATGGTGGTCACCCCATCCCTTTTAATTTTTTTGGTCTACTCATTTTATTATTTTGAGGGATTGTTTGCTGACCCCTTTGTCAACCATTCCCTTGAAGGGTCACATACAGTTCATCCATTACCATTGAAGTCATAGGCATGCAAGACCTTTTAATTATTTTAGAAGACGTTACTATGCCTATATATTGTAATGCTTTCCCAAATAAGGTCAAACTATAGACACCTAAAATTTGCCACCAATGACCTCCAACCAAGTTACAAACCAATTTCTACCAAAAATCACAATTTGAGATAAAAACACTAAGACATGTTAAATGGTTCAAACTTGTCATATACAAGTATCAATTGAGGCTAAAATATTCATAAATAGGGTAATATATTTTATGTGATTGTTATTTCTTCTTGAATCATTTTGAGCCAAAATGCCAAAAATGCAATTTGATGTTCTAAACCACCAAATTCCCCTAATTCAGAAGCACATGACATGTGCATGTGTTATTTTATGTCAAAAAGTCCTAAATGGGATATTGGTTGATATACAACTAACATTATCTTCTAATTCTAATCCTATCAAATTTTGACCTAATAATATGACATTTAGATGAGTTTGATTATTTTGTGCACTAATTTATAAATAATTGCACTAAAATTATTTAATCTTACTTCAAAAAATTAAACCAAATTATGAGCTTAAGTAAGAATTCCATAGAATTTATTGAATATTTCTTTATTGGGAATCAGTTTCTAATATTTACATCATCATGTGACATCATTTTTTGAGGTGAAATCCATAGGTCATAAATGCAACAAATATCAGATTGAGCCATCTATTGCCTCATTAATGCCCATCATTCCTAAATCATGATGAGGGTATTTATGGAAATTATTTACATAATTGGATTAATGCATAGCCACACATATTCATATTGAGACTGATGGTCATGGTTTATCCTATCCCATTTGAAAAATATATAAATAGAAAGCCTCACACTCATAATTTTAAGCTCTCATAAGACAAAGTTATAATTCATAAATAATTTTAAATCCATTCTAATATAGTGTTATTATGCCAAAATATTGAATCAAGCTTCACAAACCAAATCTAAAAATCTAATGATGCTAAGGAGATAAGGAGATAGACAAGCTCCATTACCATATACTTTTTTAGCACAATCCAAGAAAGTTAATGAAGATATCTCTTTGAGAATTCAATGAAGGAAATAAAGTTTATTTTCTTGCATTTTAGTTGTGCTTTGTCAATGGTTTTTATTCACTAATCTCCTCCTAATATATAATCTTAAGGTTTTAGTTCATTAGTGTGTTTTTGTATTTGATTTCATGTACTAACATGATACTAATCTCCCCTGATTTGATTCCTATATTTACAATATCTCTGGTAACCAAATATCTAGTTGGTGTTCTATCAACTAACATTCCCCATACATTTATGCATATTAAGAACTCATTACTTCAACTTTTGTACCATCCTCTAGATGGAATATATATCAACCTTATTAGAATTAGTAATAGTACTTTGAGTAGTAGAAGCATTGACTGGGACTAGATCTTGGATTCTATGAGGATCAACTTCTTGGACATGATTATTTAAGAAACCTAAACTCTGGTTAGGTGCAACATGAGACAAGGGAAAATACATATGGGGCTATGTTCTATTATGGGTCATAATTTTTTAATTATCACTTAGGATTGGATTTAACATTGGATAGGTTTGATGAACATTTGGTCCTACCAAGCCTTTTGACTAGGGGTTCATTTATTTTTCAACCTCTATAGCTTTGACATGTTTTTGGGTCAAGTCTAAGACACTGACCACCCTATGTAAAAACACTACAATCAAGGTATCTAAATCATTTTTATACATCTCTATAGCTAATGACACATTTTGATTATATGAAATATTTATCGATCTATACATTTTTTGGAATATTGCATTAAATGATCTTATGGGTTCATTAGTTTTCCTTTTCATACTACCAAAGAGTTGGTAAATAATATTAGTTCTAGTGACTTCGTTGAACTATCCTAAGAAGTGGTATAGCAATTAGTCTAGGATTTGATGGAATCCTTAATGATATTAAGGAACCAATCATAGCTATAATATTATAGTGTGAATGGGAAAATCTAGTAAGCTACATCCTCATGGAATATATTTAGTATCTTAAGAGTATTTATATAGGATTTCACATATTCTTTAGTGTTTCTTCCCCCTGAGGGATAAAATGTGGGAAGACATTTCTTTGGATTTATAGGTAGGTGATGGATATCTCCTAGAATATTAAGGGTAAAACCTATTAACCAAGGTTGGGACATTAGACATGGGAGTGGTCATTTGTTTGGAAACGATGACTGACCCTATGACCTCTTTAGAACACCTCTATCTGACCTAAAGTTTCTATGGGATTGAAGGGGAAGATGCTTCAAGTTACTATCAAAGTCATACCTAGTTAGTCTTTGGGATATATCCAATGTAACTTCATAGATATTCAATTCTAGATAGTGAAAGAAGCCCTCCTTCTAGTGATAGATTATGTTATTCTAAATTTTACACACACTATAAAATACATATGAGGTATCCGCTAACAATTTAGGATATCAATGAAGATCAAATTCACTCTGAGGCATGAATTACAAGTATTGAGTCTTGTAGTAACTAGTGGTGGAATATCTATGAGCAATGAAAATGATAACCTAGTTGGTTCAGATATGGATATGGATCCTAGATCTACCCATGTTGAACGGAATGGTGATGGATATGGATTTATCCTAAGGTGGGTAAAATTTAAATAAACCATAAAAAAGGAGGGAAAGGCAAGGTATAAAATAATTTCTATGAAAAAATAACATGAATCCTTTCTAACCATATCTAGGTAAAGGACAAACACCAAAGAACTAATGCTTTTAGATTACTAAGTTATCACATAGAACTGGTAAACATAGTGAAAAGGTCTAAAGGATCTAATGTAGTTAGCTCCAAGTTATTAATGAAAGGTTGATTATTATTATCAAGACTATCATAACATATCTTAACATCAATATTATAGCTAAAACAAAAGAGCACCTTTGACTAGCTATGGATTCATCTAGGAAGTTTCATCAAATGGTGTCTCTACATAAATTCCAAAGAGTAACCTAGCTAGATTATTACCAAAAACAAGATCTATCGATCTAAATTACTTATGCACATTCCAATTAGTAAAACCTTATTAATCAATTATAAGATACATGAAATTGATAATGCATAAATTGAGAAATACTAAGTCATTAGTTAGATCAAAAATCATAAACACTATAACATAGACATGAAAGAGAGAGAATGAGTAATGCAACACAAACTTGCAGAACAAATTGAAGGATTTCTTATCTATATTATAATGTCAAAATTTCTCCTCCATTTGGAATGAGGGAGATACATGTATACTCATCACTCAATCCATTCTCAAAGTTTACATCTGTTTTAAAAAATATCTCTCGAAAGAGTACACCTGGGACACTTGGCAAATGATGCCACCAATGAATAAAAATTATTACAATAAAACTTTGATACAACTAACTAAAATAATTTCTAAGGGGAATTCCTACGATGATGTAGTTGCATTGGTATATTACTATACTCTAGTTGTTTTTACCATTGTAAATAGAGTTACAACTAAGGTTAACTATGTTTCTTATAAACTAGTCATAACTGAAATGGTTGATAGAGCCCTCTTACTCACCTGAATCTACAAGTAGAGGGATTGGTTGCCTTAAAAATCATTTCCAATGGTATTAAAATATAAAAAAGTATTTTTGAAAATATTTTGGAACTTATCCATTAATTTCTTGTGTGATTTTAAAGTATCCTCGATCTCCACATAAAGAGTCTATGTATCAAGGCCCCTGATTTTAGAAAAAAATATCTATTGTTATAGGTCATCATGGGTTTATATATTATGCCCTTGACATTTTATCTAAAATTATTTGTTATTAGATGGATAAAACTTATAATATGTCCTTAAGGATGAATTATCCACTTTGGTTAAGTACACCATTAACTCTCATTTTCCCCATAATTATGATGGCTTACTCCTCATAATCGATGAGTTTGTACACTAAATTTCAAATCTCTTAATGCCATTCAATCAAGTTATATCTTCTAACAACCACATATTTTTGGGCCCATGCAAAATATGGGGGAGTTATTAAGTTTATATGAATGTATGCCTTTTCCCTTGTTACTTAGCCCAAAAAATAAAGCTTGGCCTTCATCTTGTTCATGTACTCTAAAATGGATGAGACATCCCCCCATTCCCTTATTAATTATAGGACATCATATATATTCTAGGCTATACCCTACACATTGCCTATGAGGCCCCTTAGAGGATGAATGGTTTTCCTTTCCTATAGGTACCCCATATAGTGATCATATCCCTTAAACCTATCCTTTATTTCTCCCCTATAGAGTTTAAAAAAGTATAGGGGTATTTAATATAACCACCCAAGTTAAAGGGTAAAGTCATATACTTTTTATATAATAGGAACACATATCCTATTTGCTTTGACTCGACCTTCTACCATTCATCCATTATGATTTTTATTTTTATCTTCCTTTTAGTCTACTTTTCTTTGTCAAAATAAAACTTGACTATGGTATGTTACACAATGACTAAGTCCTACTTGTTTGCATCTACTTGTTACATCTTCTAGATCCATTCAAAAATATTCAAGGTAACTAATTTTTGTGAAGGTTCTACATGTTATATAGGGGTGGAAAATGGGTATTTCGTAGGGGGAAGCATGGGATTGGGAGAAGATGTTACCAACTAAAGGAAGGGAAGAATGGATCTAATCCATCTAGTGATCCTTTTGAGATCCACTATATCAACTATTAGTTTCCATTTGTCTAGGCCTTGACTAATGTAATAGTGGTAGACTGTACTTGGGATACTTGTCTAATAGGAAGGTCTAATTAGGTGGATTTATAGGGAGGAGTGACTAGGGAGTAAAATATGGTAGGCAAGACTATATTCTTAAAGTGTACTTATTTATTGAGTATAGAGGACTAAGGGCTAGAGGCAGTAAATAATGAATAAGTAGGAGGGGTATTGGGCAATTTTTACAAATAATCATTTATAAATGTATGAGTAACCCCAATAGGATATTTTTAAAATTGGATGGGAGGCACCATAACTTAAATTATAGATGTTGGGGTTGGTATTTACAAAACTAGTCTGATAGTTACCTAGGCCTTATTTGATTAGCCCAAAGAATCCAAAGAATGAGGAATAACTACTATAAAACTAGATGTTATGGAAGAAGTTATTGTAATAGATGAGGAATTATAAAATTATGTACTCACCCTTTGTGTAGTATAAATTTTGGAAATTATTTCCATAGATGGTATTGATGTGCCAAGAAGTGTTGAGGTTAGAGATATACTCATTGATTGAATTTATGTTGAAGATGGAGGTTTTTAATCTAATTCATCTCCATTATATGGTAGATAAGACTATATTCTTAAAGTGTACTTATTTATTGAGTCTAGAGGACTAAGGGATAGAGGTAGTATATAATGAATAAGTAGGAGGGGTATTGGGTAAGTTTTACAAATAATCAGTTATAAATGTATGAGTAACCCCAATAGGAAATTTTGAAACTTGGCTGGGAGGTACCATAACTTGAAGTATAGAGGTTGGGGTTGGTATTTGCAAAAGTAGTCTAATATTTACCTAGGCCTTATTTGATTAGCCCAAAGAATCCAAAGTATGAGGAATAACTACTATAAAACTAGATGTTATGGAAGAAGTTATTGTGATAGATGAGGAATGAGAAAATTATGTACTCACCCTTTGTGTAGTAAAAATCTTGGAAATTATTTCCATAGATGGTATTGATGTGTCAAGAAGTGTTGAGGTTAGAGGTATACTCGTTGATTGATTTTGTGTTGAAGCTATAGGTTTTTACTCCAATTCATCTCCATTATCTCTACCTTGGTCCTCAAGTAGTTTAGTTGAGCTTGAATTGGTCTTTAAATTTATAGTGTCCATAAACTGAGCTTCCTCTAAGAGCCATTCATCCTTTAGGTAAATATTTGTGGTCTTATTAATGGTCTTAGATAAGTATGTTTCTATCTTATCTTACCTTTCTTCTTCTAGGAACCATTCTCCCTCTATAAGCTTCTCTTTATCATTCTTACTATTATCTAAGATTTACATGGGTTATGCTTCTTTATATCCATTTATTTTAACCTTTTCTTCTATTGAATTTTCCTATGAGGTTAATATTATCAGCCCAAGTTATAACCTACTAAATTAGATTGTTCAAATCTCCTTCAAACCTAGACTAACATTGAATTGGTTTATTGGTGTGGGGTACTTGTACTTTGACCAAACCTCTATATTATGAGGAAAGCTCCTTTGATATATCACTTATACTCAGCTTACTGAAACCTACTTTTTTATTTGGGATGAAAAGAGTTATAAGGATCATTGAAAAGGTAAATCCTATTCAACTAATGGTGATACACCTATATTTCTAGTTCATCTACTCAATTTGAACTCCAACTAACATTAATAAATAATGCAAATAATTGAATATTACAACTCTAAGGTACTCATATGCAATAATATTTCATATAAAAGTTCTATCAAGTATGAAAATAATGAGTGAAATGATGGAAGGCCTGATTTAAGGCACTAACTAGTCAATATTTCTATAATTAGCTTAGCTGCTCAACATCAAACACTGTATATGACTTGTATAAGATGGAATCCTAGTAACCAGGTGAGATTAGGAACTAAAAAGGGATAAATAATACCACATGTGTAAAAAATAATAACATGATATCACTAAACCTATATCAAGTAATGTAAAATATTCATTTTTATTATCTAAAGATATTACAAAGCTCAATCTTGGTAGAGTTTCATCATGCCCAAGAGAGGGATCTTTAAAATAGGCCTAAAAGCTTGAATATATAGAACATGAGAAGAGAGAATCCAAGAGAATGGTGTAGAGGATAAGAGGAATATTTATCCAATCATCAACTCTAGATTATTTTAGTTTCAACTTATTTTAAAAAGTCCTCCAAAGATCTCTTCTTATTTAATGTTCTTTCATCCTCTTGTTGGCATTGGAAATAAGGTGTTGGGCCATCATGTATTATTAAAAATAATTTTAAAGCATGATACACCATATAATTTTCAAATAAATCCTATTAAAATGAGATCAATTTAAGTTAATGACCACTTCCTGCATGAAAATTATAGAATATGTATTTATGCCATTTTAGATTAGTTAACCATGATAAGGACAAGTTATGTGTTGATTGACAACTCAAGGACAAGTTGTTCATGTAAATGGAACTTGAATAAAATTTATATCATATTATTTCAACCTAATATAATTTATAAATCATGATAAATCCACATTAACTCATTTGATAACCCTTCTACACCATTTTCAACTTTAATTGATTCACCAACAAGGTCTACTAGGCCAATTAGTCCTAGTACTCTAACTTCTTGCACTTGATGGATATGAAATAATACATGAAACCATTATAAAATTAAAATATAATGAGTTTTATACATTAATAAATGACTCACATCATCAAATTATCCTTTATTTAACAAGTAACACCTATTAATTGGTCAAAGTAGTTGACTAGGTCAAATTATCTTCAATTTCTACAGACTGGCTATTTTGAAGAGACCAATAAGGGAATTTACAAGCATGGATTTTATAAAATTATATATTTATTAGGAATAAAGAGTTCCAAAATTCACTCTCCATTTATTAGCATCCATTAAACTACCTTGTACCTCTATTTTATGCACTTTTTCCTCAAAAACCCCTATTGTATGCCATGTTCATAGAGTTTTATACATCATGATACCATTTATAGGACCTTATATAAATTTATATCATTTTAAAATGGTTATAAATTGATTAATTGGATTTTTAATGAAATACTCTTCACTTTTCTCAAAACTAGTATGTAGGAGAGTTTAGGAGAGTTTTGGAGGTGAACCTTCTTAACAATGGTTCATAAAGTACAAACCTATAAACTAGAAATTTTTGACATGTATATTTATTCCATATACCCCTTAAAATTTATTTATAGGCTTTTGTTCCCATGAAAAATTTGTGAAAATATATTTACATAATGAAGTTTGTTTATAGGGTTTAGAATGCATTCTGGACATGCTTATACTCTTAGCGACGATTCATAAACCTGATCCACTCAACCAACCTAAATACTTCATGGATTTAAAATAAAAAAAGGTTACTAAAATCATTCTAATATAATTTTATCAAACTCCTCCTATGGTGAAAAATATGAGCTCTTGAATAGGCAACCCAAGCTAAATGTATGGACTGTGTAGTTTGAATTTGCTCTTGAGGATAAAATTGAATTTTTCATTATATTTATTTTATTTAAAACACATTCATGGGACCTAAAAAAACCTATCACATCCTATCAATAATTCATCTTTAATTTTAATGTTTGAAAGTGTCTTCATGTGATACAAACATTTTAGGCCTAAAACTAGTTTATAGGCCTAACCGGCCAAATTTGAGTACTGGAAGTCTAAGTGACCTATAAGATGATATGGGGTGGGGGGGGGATATTTTTTTCCATTAATTTACATCCCTATTTACCTCCTTTTTTTACCTAGGCTTCACCTTATATCCATGATATCTTAAGGTTGCCTATGGGAATGATTGTGACTTTGCATAAAATAGAGATCTATAAGTACTTCCTCATTCATGAATAGATTTAAAGTAGTTTTAAACTTATAAAATATGTTATTATAGTGATATCCATCCTCAATCTGAGTCTACATCCTCATAAAATCTTGTACTCTCTTCATGTCTCTACCTTAGGGTTTGCAAATAGTCATTACTTCTTAAACCTTGGGTTGGGTTTGATGCTTTGCCTTAATGAAATTGATATATTGATCTTATTAAAGTGTTTTAAATTTAAATTATCATCTATTATTACCTTCCAATATCTAATAATTTCTTAAAACATATCTCAACCCACTTGGTGTTACCAACATAGTATACAGGCTTATCTTAACTCTCTTCTCTTTACTAGCCCTTAAGACTTTTGAATTGAAAACTAATTTTTGTTCAAACATAAAAGCATATAAAGACACCAAAAATAATATTTCACTATTTCAAATCTTCTCCATGAATCTTAAATGATCCATTATCACTCAAACCTCTTTAAAACATCATTTGGTCTATAATATGACTATTCATGACTAAAAGAGGTTTGTGCTAAAATAGTGACTAATTAAAATGATAATGTGTCCTTAAGGATAGAATAAAAATATTTATCAGGTCATGAAAATAATTTTTACCAAAAATAAATTCTTGATTAGACCTATAGATACATCAAAATCATAAATTCCCTCAAAATTGGCTCATAAGTGTTGATTGTGTGTATATGACTATGTAGATGCACGTTGGCTATGTATGTTTGAGTATTTGGGTCTATATCCACTATAGGACCAGAATTTACAAATAATTTTAAACTAATTTTAATCCTCATCAAGCTCTAAATACCTCAAACAATTCTCACTCTTCACCATATTGCACTTGTAGACCTTATTGACTTGATAATGGTTTAGTCAAAAGGATGACCTATAAGTTGGAGCCTGTAAGTCAATTTTTTGATAATATAATACACCTTAACATCACACATAACCATTAAAATTTTTTATAATATCAATTAAGATACCTCCACTATCACTTCTTGCTGATCTATGAGGTATACATCAAGCATACGGACACTTTGAGTTTGCCTACCTCACTGAACATTTCACATCACTATGATGGTCATAGATATGCATTTAGGACAATATATGGATATTAGGTTAATTAAGGATATTAGGTTAATTAAGGATATTAGGTGATTTTTTTTCTTATTTAAATTTTATCTTACATCATTCAACTTGAAACCTCTCTATCATTCATCTTAACCAAGACCAAGGATTTGATTCCTACTATCGAAACTCAATCATTATGAGGCTTATCAAACCTTGATATACGTACTGAGATAGAAAACAAGCATGATGCATGGTGAATTAGATTTCTATATTTTTTATTTTTTCTATTATAAAATTTAATTTTATTTCATTTATCATATAATATTGTCTATCTCCCGCTTGTCTTGATGGTCTCTTAAGAAACTCCTTAAGACTATATTGAAGCATCCCATACAATCATCTATAGGTGGATATTGGGGTGTTGACTATGATAAAAAATTCATGACTAATTATATACATGTGTTCTTGGATAAGATTATGGCCTTTAATCATCTTGATCATAACATTGTAATCATGCTCACTATCCTTCTTCAAATATAAAACACTGAACTTTTTTGGAGAGTGGTGACATGAGTATGTTTTGGTGTGATTATATGGATTGAGACAATTTTAGACCTTGATAAGGTCAAATATATAGTTTATTATCTTCATATTATTTAATAAATTTCCTCCATAGGCTCCAAAACCACACTTGAATATAAAAATATCTTGAAGGTCTTCACTCATTTCTCTGCCTACTTCTTGGGTTCTTAAATGTGTGCTCTTGAAGAGATGACTATCGGTATATTTTATTAGGTGAATTCCCATGATATCTTGTAACTTTAACCTCATTTATTGTTGAAACACACCATCATTACATGTTATTCTCAATTCTAGGTTAAAAAAATCCTTTAACCTAAAGGTATAACAACACCTTTCTAATAGTCTTGGTTTGATAAGGTGTTGACATACTTTAAACCCCTTTAAACTCTATTATAGGTGGTAATTTTCATTAAAACATGTCTGATTTGAGAGTTATTACCACTCATGATATTCACTTCATGAAAAAATCATAGATATTACCTTTTAACACTATATTTTCCGTTCTCAATACCCCAATTTTAAGCATCCAGACCTTTCTTCATCATAATCTTGACTATGTTTGACATTTTTTTACCTTTTTTACAAACTGTGCATAGTTTATAGGTATCTAACAACACCAATAGACCTATTATTATTTAATTATAATGTTATAAATCTTTATTTAAGTTCTTGAGTTCCATTTTCTATTCACAACATCTATTTAATCTAATGTTGCATCTTTGATCTCGCCCTTTGCTAACATGGTTGTAGGTGGAGATCATGTGATGCTTGTATGGATAGTGAGTAAGATTAAAAGATTATAATTCGAGTAAATATGTTCACCAATATTTTTATCATGTTATTTTATTTTATAAAGTGTAACCTTTACTTCAATGTACTTAATACACTAACTTTTCTTGAAATTAATCCTAACAAGACTATAGATGTTATTAAAGCTTGGCTACATATGATATTTAGTAGGTTTAGAATTGTAATAAGGTTTTAAAACACATATCCATGACAATTTTATTTATCAATAACCTTGAATCCTTATTAATATTGGATACATGAAGTGGAAGAGGATGGAAGGTGGTATGATTACAATCGATCATGGAGAATGAGAAAGAGATAGAAAAACAAGCTTGAAATAGTGACGAAATGGCAATGTGAACATTTTGTTTGGGATGACATAAGATGGAGGTTAAAATAACATGTGAAGTATACACAAAAAACATATTTAATGGTCTTAAAAAATCATAGGTACACCCTCAACAACATATATTATTTTTGAGGCTCTTAAAGGATGTATCCATAATGTAAAATAAACTGAGGACTTTGTTAAAAACTTTAGCATATGCTAAAATACCTTAACATATGTTAAAATGGGAATATGAATGTGTTTAAGAATGATAAATTATATTATAGGATATAAATATTCATGAAAATTTGAGAAATATGAGGAGAGGACATATGAAAAATAATGAGATCTCTGATATAGTCACCAACTATGTTTTGACATCTTGAAACCACCACAAACCGTACAATCTCTTCAAACTACCTACAGACTATAAAATAGATATGTATTGTATTTTTAAGATATATTTGACCTCAAAAATTTGAAAATAAGTTGAATAATTCCATGTAAAATTAGATCATTCTCTTGAGAAACTCTAAAAACATCCATTTTTCTATCATGGTGCTTAGATGAGGAGAAATCTTAGAAGACTTGTTGTTTTCTTGGATGAAGAACACATAATGAGTGCCTTGAATTTAAGATGATGGTTCATGAAGGAGAGATATATAAAGTGAGAACCAATTTCCATAACTTGAATCTCTCTAACACCCCTTTCTTTGGCTAAAATTTTAGACCTTGATTTCCTCTCTCATGGCTATACCACGTACAAACTTGAAGCAATCTCTTGATGTGTAAAGAAGCTATATGGAATGATATAAATAGTTTTGAGCCTATTTTTGATCTTTATACCTTTAAATTTTTTTATAAAACCTAAAATATATTCATCTTTAATATCTTGACCTCAGCTATACATAAAAGGTTGTATATTTTTGTACTCCTACATGAAATTACATGGAAAATGGCCTTTCTATACACATTATTCATATTTAAATATTATAACCATGAATTTATTGTAATTATAGAGAGAAAATTATTCATTAATGAGATTATAACAAGTATTAAAACTTTTGACATCTTTATGGGGTTAAATTTGGCATGTATAAGCTCATTAGATGCCTTTTCTACACTTGGACTTGCATGAAATGATATTTCAAATCATGAAATCTTATGAATAATGTAATGAAATAAATATTAATGTGTTAAAAGGTAGTATGAATAATATTTTGGCCTTTTGACACCAAATTTAAGATTTAAATACCAAAATTTATCTTTCTAGGTAATATACCTATATTAGACCACCATTGAGAGGCATATAACAGTGACATGAAATGTTTAGAATTATAGGGGTGGAATTTGGCCTTAATAGGACAATTTCCAACATTTTTGGTGAGTCATAGGGGTTTAAAAGCTTGTTGGTCAAAATAACTCACTGGATTTTCATATGATAAAGATAGTTTTGAAGCATAACAATATGATTTGAGGACTAAATTGACTACTAAATAGACTTTTATACTTTGGTACACCTCTTTTGACTACAAAAATAATAAGACTCAACATAAAAAACATACTAACACACCTAAATCTAATAATAAAACACAACTACCCTAAGGAAATAACACAACAAGATAAACACAACAATAAGTAAGTAGGCTACTATTTATGTTGTTCACTTATTAGAACATAAAAAAACAACCTAAAACAACTAACTTGAGATAAAAATTTGTCCTCCAAGATCAAATTGAAAACTTTTTTTTCCATCATGGAACCTTGAAGTATGATTTCAACATATTGATATCTCTTTCTTATAGCTAGGAGGATTTGCACATTCATAGCCTCTTAGGGAAACAACTGGTTCTTCTAGTTCTAATTTCAGGTGCATGAATTGTAGATGTGAGTCCAAGACCTAGTCATAATCCTCCCATATCCATGCACTTTTAAATAATAATATTAATTCTCCCTTAGTCAAGAGATATTGATTATGGTCATGTTGGGAAGCTTGAAGTGTCTCTTGTGTTATGGTTGCAACATCTAATTTCATGACTTCTTCAAGGCATTTTAGTTCATATTTACCTTCCAATAGTGAAGAGACATCTAAAAATAAAGTGATAAGTTGATAACTTTGTGTGATTGGATCAAACAAGTCATCACTTAATAAGATAACTTATTGAATTTGATTACTTGGAGAGATGACTCTTTTTTGCTTGATGGGACTACTCTTCTCAACATAAAATAAATCACCTCTAAATAAATAATAACCTAAATTGATGACATCAAAAAAAATCAATTATTGGTTTTCACCAAGCTCAAGTATGATTAAAGTTTTTTCATTATTACCATGAAGCTACCAAGTATAATTTGATATCCTTGATTGTTCATTTGAAGTTATTTCATCTTAAACATCCACTTGCTGATTTAGCATACTCTCAAAGTCAACTTATTCTTCACCTTTATTAGATAGATTTTACTTGTCTTCTACAAATTTTACAAGTTATTATGGACTATCATAATTAATGGTAAATACCATGTGACCAAATAATTATTGAGAAACATCTTGATGGAGGATATCTAAAACCTCTTCTTCTTGTGTTTCATATTATACCTAAAGCTTATCTTACAACTCATCTTATTTGGTATTATGAAAGACTAAGTCATGGATATAATTATTAATAAGTGTCTCAATGGTGAATTCCTTTTTTCTCATTCAATACTCTCTCATCTTCATTCACCTCAGCTAAATGTTTTTCATTTACCTCACAAAGAAGAGGTTCCTTCTCAAATAGTGGCATGGTGGATCTTTGAAAATAATCAAGAAGATGAGATGAATCTAATGGTGCTACCATGGACGCTTGATTCTACTCATGGGGCTGCTCAACTTTGAAAACCATCACTTCCTCTTTCTACTACAAGTTCTATTAAATAACCTTCCATGAGGGGAATTCCTTGGGATCTTGAGGAGGGAGAAGTGGAGGTTGAATGATTTTAGGCTTGCTCTTGACTTCAACATCTTAACTTATGCTTGAATTCTCTTCTTTCTCCCTTGATTTTTTCATTTATTTCCAAATCATAAAATTGGGTTTAAGATCTTCTTGTTTTGCACTTATTGTAGCCATGGGAATGAATGAAGGAACTTGTTGCTGAGATTATGTTGATTTTGCATCATTACTATTGACTACTAAAGATGTTAGTTTACAAGCTCAAATTGTTTATCTAGGTGAGACTCAAAGTCCTGAACCAACTCATTAGATATCTCTCCTTATTGATTAGAAGATGAAGGTTATTTTATGATATACTGTGAAACATGGTAATTAGCCTCCTCAAAACACATTTCTTCTATCTTTTAAGGTCTCTCTTCGATAGACTTCCAAGTAGAAAAGGTTGGAAAGGTTTGAATGGAATCTTGAGGGATATGATATATGTTTGTTTGACACTCATAAAGATAAAATGAAAGTTTAATGGGGAATTGATGTCTCTCATGAACTACCAACTTCTCTTTAATCCCTATAATTAGACCACCTATGTCAAGGATATCACCATTGAATTTTGAATGGCCTTATACTATGAAATATGTACACACTTATTTATCTTTATATAATGAATCTCTCATGATCTCAATATCATGTTTGGGGATCTCCTATCCATATCTCTTTTTAGTGTCTATGGTCATCATTTGTTTCTCATATCCAAACAAGGTTTGTTTTAAGCTTCATATGGATTGTCTTGGAACTTGGTTGAGATAACCAAGAATGTCATGAGATTGTCATGACTAATATGGATCATATGGAGGATAACAAGGTTCATGAGGGTTATCATAGGGTTGGTAAGAGCCATCATATTACTCATAAGCTTCTATATAAGGTTGGTGAGGCTCATCAAGGTTGGTGTGGATCATGGTAGGGATGATAGGGGTGATGATGAGGTGGGTAGGGATCATATTATATCTAGAATGGATCATAGGGTTGATCATAAGGAAATGAATGACTAAAATATTCTCCATAGGCTACCATATTTCATCATAAGAACATGAAAATAACAAAATTTATGAAAAAGAGATTCCCTTTACCTCAAATATGATGACCACATGAGTGCTTGAAACTAGTAATAAAGACCAAGATATTATAAATGAATAATCCAATGGCTAGATCCATGTCCCATTGAGAATGCCAAAACTATCAGAAACCCAATTTGTACCTTACTAAAGTATATTCCTCAAATCTCCTTCAAACCTAGATTAACATTAGATTGGTCTATATGTGTGGGATACCTATACTTGGACCAAACCTCTAGATTATGAGGTTACCTCCTCTAATATATCACTTATGCTCAGCTTACTAAAATCTACTTTTTTATTTATGATGAAAATAGTTAGAAGGATTACTGAAATGGGAAATCATATTCAAAATATGGTGATACACCTATATTTATGGTTCATCCACTCAAGTTGAACTCTAACTACCACTAATAAACAGTGAATATCATTGATATTATAACTCTAAGGGACTACTATGTAATCATATTTTAAATAAAGGTTCTATAATTCAATCAAAGCATGATGGTAGTGATGAAATGCTTGATTCAAGGAAATAACCAATCAATATTTCCATTATCATCTCAATTACTCAACATCAAATACTATATATGACCTGCATAAGATGACATACTAGTAACTAGGTGAGATTATGACCTACTAAGGGAGAAAATACTACCACATGTGAAAATAAAACTAGCATAATCACACTAAAATTACATAAAATAATATTGAACAATCATTTTCATTATCTCAAGAGGTTACAAATATCAATCTTTGCATAGTTTCATCATGCCCAAGAGAGGGATCTTGAAAATAGGCCTAGAATCTTGAATATATACAACATGAGAAGAGAGAAGCCAAGAGAATGGAATAAAGGATAATAGTAATAGTTATTCAATCATTAAATATAGATTATTTTAGTTTCAATTTGTTGTAAATATCCCTCCAAATATCTCTTCTTATTTAATATTCTTCATGTTCCTTTTGGCTTTGGAAACAAGGTGGTGGGACATCATGGCTTGTTCAAACTTATTTTCAAGTATTATACACCATATAATTTTAAAATAATTCATATTCACATGATATAAAGTTAATTTAATGATCACTTCCTACATGAAAACTATGTAATATGTATTGATGCTACTTTAGATCAGTTACCTCATGATAAGGACCAATTAAGTGTTGAATGACAACTCAAATACTAGTTATGCATGGAAATGAAACTTAAAGAATATTTGTATCATGTTATTACCACCTATATTATTTATTAAATGTTATAAATCCATATTAAATCATTTGATAAAACTTATGCATTATTTTCAACTTTAAATGATTGACCAAATAGGTCTACTAGGCCAATTAGGCATAGTAGCCTAACTTCTTACACTTGATATATATGAAATCCTACACAAAACCATTAGAACCTAAAAATATAATTAATTTTAGACATGAATAAATGACTCACATAATTAAATGAGCCTTTTTTAACAAGCAACATTTGTAAATTGGTCAAAGTAGTTGACTAGGTTAAACTCTCTTGAATTTTTGTAGACTAGTTATTTTGAAGAGACTAATCAGGTAATTTATAGGCATTGATTTGAGAATATTATGGATTTAATAGGAATAAAATGTTCCAAACTTAAATCTCCATTTATTTGAATTCATTAAAATACCTTATATTTATGCACTTTTTCCTTATAAACCCTATTTTATTCCATGTACATATAGTTATATACATCATGGTACCATTTATAGGACCTTATCTGCATTTATTTCATGTTTCCATTGTTTATCAAGTGATTCATGGGGTTTTGAGTGCAAGAAATGTAACTTTTCTAAAAATTGGTTTGTAGGAGGGTTTTGGAGGTGAAACTTCTTAATGATGGTTCATAAATTATGAACATCAAAACCATAAATTATTTCCATGTATATTTATTCCATATGCCCCTTCAAATTTCTTGAGAATATAATGTTCCCATTCAAAATGTGTACGAAGATACATACATAATGAAGTTTTCTTATAGGGTTCTAAATATATTTTGGACATGCTTATACTCTTAGCGATGGTTCATAAACCTCATCCCCTCAAAAAAACTAAATAATTCATGGATTTCAATTTCATATTGGTCCTAAAATCATGATAAGACAATTTGGTCAAACTCCTCCTATGGTGAACTATATGAGCTCTTGAATATGTAGCTCAAACTAAGTGTATGGACTGTGTAATTCAAATTTGCTCTTGAGGATAAAATTTAATTTTTCATTATCTTTATTTCATTAAAAATATATTCATGGGAATTTAAACAACCTCTCACATCCTCTCAATAATTCATATTGCATTTTAATGTCTGAAAGTGTCTTCATGTGATATATGCCTTTAAGGCCTAAAACTAGTTTCTAGGCCTAATTAGCCAAATTTGAGTAATAAAGGTCTGAGTGAACTATATATTATATGGGGGGAGGGGTATAAACATTTTTTTACCATTCATTTCCATCCCCTTTTACTTCCTTTTACTTCCTAAGCTTCACTTTGTCTATATGGTCTCTTAAGACTGCCTATGAGAATTATTGTGAGTTTGCATAAAAAAGAGGTCTATAAATCCTTCCTCCTTCATGAATAGAGTTAAAAGAGTTGTAAACTTATAAAAAAAATTCTTAGAGTGATCTTCATCCTCAATATATGTCTACATCCTCTCAAAAACTTATACTTTCTTCATTTTTCTACCCTAGGGCTTGCAAATAGTTATAGCTTCTCAACCCCTGGGTTGGGTTTGATACTCTACCTTTCTAAACCTAAGATATTAATATTATAAAATTAGTTTACCTTTACATTATAATATATTCTTACCTTTAAATATATTATTTATGTCTTGAAACATCTCTCAACCCACTTGAGTGTCACTAAAATAGTGTACAACCCTATCTTAATTATCTTCTCTTTACTAGCCCTTAAGACTTTTGAATTGAAAATTGATTGTTGTTAAAAACCAAAAGAATATAAAGACACAAAAAATAATATTTCACTATTTAAAATCTCCTCCATGAATTTTAAACTCTTCATTGGCACTCAAACCTCTTTAAAACATCATTTGGTCTCTAATATAATTGTTCATGACTATAGGAGATATATCCTAAAATAGTGAGTTATTTAAGTGATAGTGTGGCCTTAAAAATGGAATAATAATCTTTAAGTTCTTTAATATAATTTATACCAAAAATAAGTCATAATTAGACCTATAGATACCTCAAAATCACAAATTCTATCAAAATTGGCTCATAGGTGTTATCAATGTGTATATGACTGTGTAGATGGATGTTGGTGCTATATGTTTGAAGATTTGGGTCTCTATCCACTATAGTATCAGACTTTAAAACTACTTTAAAATTACTTAGAATGCTCATCAATATCTAAACACCTCAAAAAACTCTCACTCTTCACATTTTTTCACTTGTAGACCTTAAAATGGTTTAGTCAAAATGAGGATCTATAGGTTGGGTCCTATAGGTCACTTTTTGATAATATAATCCACTTGGAAATAAAAAGTACCCCTTAAACTTGGTGATACTATCAACCAAGATATGTCCAATATCATTTCCTAGTTTTTTATCAGGTATACATTAAGAATAAGGATGCTTTGAGTTTACCTACCTTACTGAATATTTCACATCACTACGATGGTCATAGATATACATTTAGGCCACTATATGGACATTAGGTTAATGAAGGATATGAGGTGATTTTGTTCCTTATTTAAATTTTATCTTACATCATTCACCTTGAAACCTCTCTATCATTCATATTAATCAAGACCAAGGCCTTGATGCTTACTATCAAAACTTAGTCATCATGAGGCTTGTCAAACCCTGATATACAAACTAAAATAGAAAACAAGCATGATGTATGGTGAGTGAGGATGGGATATGTTTCATGGTGTCTATTTTATACTTTATTTTCACTTCATTCATCATAAAATATTTCTTATCTCCCACTTGTCTTGATGGTCTCTTGAGAAACTCTTTAATACTGTCTTAAAGCATCCCATTTAGTCAGTTGTAGGTGAAGATTGGGGTGTTGACTATGAAAAAATAATCATGATTGATTATAGACATATGTTATTTGATCATCTTATGGAATTTTTTCACCTTTATCATAACATTATAATCATGTTCACTATCCTTCTTCAAATTCAAAACACTAAATGTTATTGGAGTGTGGTGCCCTGACTATGTTTTAGTGTGATTATATAGATTGATCAAATTTAGACCTTGATAAGGTAAAAGACATAGTTTATGATCTTAATATGATTTCATAAATGGTATCCATAGTCTAAAAAACCACACTTGAATCTCAAAATCTCTTAAATATATTCACTCATATCTCTGCCTACTTCTTGGGTTCTTGATTGCATGTCCTTGAAGAGATGACTATAGGCCTATTTGATTATGTGAAAAAAACATGATATATTATAATTTGAACTAATTTCTTGATATAACACACCATAATTCCATGTTATTATCAACACTATCAAAACAAAATAATTGAACCTAAAGGTATATCAACAACATCCTAACAGTGTTGGTTTGATAAAGTATTGACATACTTTAAACCCCTTTAAATTGTTTTGTAGGTGCTAATTTTCTTGAAAACATGTCTTAGTTAAGATTTATTCTCACTAATTATATGAATTTAATGTAAAAATCATAACTATTACCTTTTAACATTGTATTTTACATACTCAATAGTCTACCTTTCAGTATATAGACCTTTCTTCATCATAATCTTGACTATGTTTGACCTTTTTTGACCTTTTGTACGGACTGTGCATAGTTTATAGGCATTAAAAAACACCAAAAAATATCTTATTATTTAATTATAATTTTATCAATATTGGTTGAAGTTTTCCTTGAGTTCTATATTCTCTTTATAGGCTTGATTTGATTGAATATTGTATCTTTGATTTTACCCTTGCCAACATGGTTGTAGGTGGAGATCCTATGATGCTTGTACTGATTGTGAGTAAGATTAGAATCTTGGAATCTAAAGAAATATGTTAACCAATAATGTTTTCATGTTATTCTATTATATATAGTTTATTATTTAATTCATATTCCTTAATCCACTGACCTTTCTTAAAATTGATCCTAGTAAGACTGTAGATGTTGTTAAAGCTTTATTGTAGATGATCTTTATCAAGTTTAGTAGTGCAATAAGGTTTCAAAACACATTTCCATGACCATGATGTTTTTAAACAACCTTAAATCCTTATTTAAAATGTATACATGAAGTTTAAGAGGATGGAAGGTGGTATGATGATAATGGATCATGGAGAATGAGAAAGAGATAGAAAAAAATATTGAAACAATGATGAAATGGTAGTGTGAAGACTGTGTTTGGGATGACACAAGATTTAGGTGAGAGGAACATGTGAATTACATTCCAAGACCGTATTCAATGGTATTAAACAATCATATTCACACCCTCAATAATATATATCAGTTTAGAGTCTCTTAAAGTAGGCATTCATAGTGCAAAAGAAACCTAGGACTGTTAAAAAACTTAACATATGCTAAAATACCTTAACATATGCTAAATTTGGAATATGAAGGTGTTTGAGGATAATTTGTGATATTATATAATATGAATCTTCATGAAAATTTTATAAACACGAGGAGAGGACATATGAATAAGAGTGTGATCTATTATACAATCACCAATTATGTTTTGACATCTTGAAACCACCATGATTTGTACAATCTCTCCCAACTGCCTACAAACTATAAACTATATGTGTATTAACTTATTTAGATCCATATGACATAACATGTGAAACTAAGTTCAATAATTCCATGGAAAGGTGGATCATGCTCTTGAGAAGCTCTGTAACCTTTCATTTTTCTTCCATGAAGCTCAAATGAGGAGAAATCTTGAAAGACCAGTTGTTTTCTTAGATGAAGAACACATGATGAGTGCCTTGACTTCAAGAGGATGGTTCATGAAGGAGAGAGAGAAAATAATAACCAATTTCCATAAATAAAATCTATATGAGACCCCTTTCTTTGCCTAAAATTTTAGACCTTGATTTTCTCTCTCATGGTCATACCACCTATAAACCTGAAGGGTTCTCTGTATGTGCAAAGAAGCTAGATGGATGGAGAGAACTAGTTTTGAGCTTGTTTTGAATCCTTTTTCCTTGAAAATATTTTATAAAACCTACCATATCTTCACATTCAATCTCTTGATCTCAACTATATGGAAAAGTCCATACAATTCTATACTCCATGAAATTACATGAAAAATGGCATTTATTTGCATATTATTCATATTTCAATCTTAAAACCATGAATTTAGAGCAAGGAAAGAGGAAAAACGAGTCATGTAGGATATTATAACAAGTATTAAAACTTTTGACATCTTTATGGGGCCAAATTTTGCATGTGTGATCTCATTAGATGCCTTTTCTATGCTTCTATTGGCATGACATGATATTTCAAAGCATGAAACCTTATAACTAAGGTAATGAAATAAATATGAATGTGTTCAAAGGTATTATGAGTAATTGTGTGGCCTTTTAACACAAAAATTAACATATAAAGAAAAAAACTTATCTTTTTAGGCAATATACCTATATTATACCACCATGTAGAGGCTTATAAAAGTGCCATGAAAAGTTTCAAGTTATAGAGGTCACATTTGGAATTGAAAGGCAAAATTTCCAATAATTCCCTTTATTGGAGTCCCCTGAGGGGAAATAGAAGGGGCCTCAACCTTGTTTCTGTATACAAGATGTGGTATAATGGGATTAGTAGTTTCCATTGAAAATTGGGAAGTAACATCAAGTGAAATTAGAGGGATAATGGGAGGTGAATATTTAATGGAAACAATGGTTGTTGGAGAGGAACCTGGGGATGTAATCATCAGTACTTGGGATGGATAAGTTGATGGATGTGATGATGCAAGAGTTTGGTCTAGGGATGAAATTAGAGCCAAAATAGAAAATGGGAGGTGTAAATATTGGAGACTCACTTATTATTATATAGTGATTTGAGGGAAATGCAACATATAAAATGGTCCACTAGGTTAAGTTAGGCTTGCAGTACTTAATGTAGTGGTAGTCAGGTGAGGGGGAGTGGGCACTATGGTGATTTATGTACTGGTGACCATTAGGATGGGATGATGAATATTTCCTTGATTGATTATTTTTTCAATCTTCATAGAAGCTTGTCCAAATGGACCAACCTACTCCTATCCTTGTACTTTAACTTGTGAGAAAGGTCTAGGAGGGGACTTTGAAGTCAAATGTTATTTCTAATTTTTTTAAGCATTGGAATTTGTTGTATTAATATTATAATGAATGTTCTTGGTCACCATAATAGACATATTTACCTTGTTCATCCTATCTTGAACTTCTATAACATTCATAGCATCTAAGAACACTTTATCATGTTGATATGACACATGGCCATAATCAATGTTCACCCTAGATTTGAGTCTATCTAGGTGGTTCTTAACCCTTTTTATTGGATCCCATTACCTATAGGATGGCCATTTAAAATCATAAGATGTTATATTCTTACCTATTAGGTGGAAATGTTCCCATTTAGTGTATTGAATTTGGGCAATGTTAACATGTGTTGGGTGGATTACTCCCTATTTGGCACTCCTTAGTTTAACATCTATAAAATCTACCAATTGAGCTATAATTTTTTGTTCTTACACCTTATCTAGTACCAAAAAAATAAGATACATGGGAAGGGCATTGGTTACCTCTATTTTGATGATTATGTAGCCTAGGTACAACTAATATCTACCAATCATTCTAAGAGTCCTTTTGATATGATCAAATAACCTAGGCATGTCCTTACCATAAATGTCATATTAAGCCATTGGATTTAAGGTCTCTATTAACCTCATCCTATTCTTCCTAAATATATGGATGTGGAGAATATTTAACTCATCAAAAATTATATTCTTGGGGTATTCTAGTGAGGCTTCTTAGGGTTATTCAAAAGTCTAGTGGACTCTCACATTTATGATATCCACTAGATAAGACATCATACAAAAGTTTCCATCTAGCTGGTTGTTTGAGATAATAACTTGGTGGATCAAATTAACACTAATTATTTCTTTGATTTTCATGACCTTGGTAGAGGTGAGGATGGTATCTAGTATGGGAATACAAAACTCATTGATGTAGGTTATAGTTGGGAAACCATAGATTCTATTCAATATGGTCATGGAAATATTGATTATTGGTTTGAAAGTGGTAATTAGGATGGCAAAGATGGGTCTCTTAACCTTGAATTTGGTTGGGTCATGTGCCCACTCCTATAAATTATCAATAAAATTGTTAGCCAACATCCATTAGCCAATTAGGGCTTGGTTATAGGTCACCTCTAGGTTAGGGAGTTAGTAATACTTCTCATGAGCACACCCAATAAGATAGGCCACATGTGTGTTATTTTGATACATATGTATAATTTTTCCAAAAAAATTGGCCATTTGTAATTAAATCATAAACTAGGTCAATGTAGGCACTACCTCTAGTTTTATCATTGTGTTGTGTATGTCCAATAATTTTATCATCACTAGGTCATACCGATACCTTCATGTAGAGGTCCATAGTTGATCATTAGGGTCATAGGGCTTTGTTGCCTCAACTTAATCCCATATAGTTGAGTAGTGTTTGAAGTCATGATTGTGAGAAACTTCATCAAAATTTGTATTTGTATATTGATTAGACCCTAAAATAGAATACATAGAGGGCGAGGTGGAAATTTTGAAGTAGAAGACATTAATATACACTCAAGTTATATATCTCTAGAATTATTTGGATGATTCATTAAAAAATGGATTTTGAATTCACATTTGTAGTTATTAATTCGATGGTAATTTGATTAACTTTGATTTGGATTATCACATATATTTCTTCCTATATTCACTTACTTTGTTAAATTGAATGTAGTTGGATAATTCATGCAGATTAATGGCTCTAATGACTTTGGCTCATTTTTACTTTTGTCTAGTTTCACATTTTGAATTTTCTTTGTGATGCATCATCCCTTTAGAAAATATTTTTACCTAGTGGTTTTTCCCTCTTAACTCTGAGTTCTTTGTCATCCTTTCTCTTACACTTTTCATCTTCTTTATTTTCCCAAAAGAATTGGCTTTCCATTATTAAACCTTTACATAGTTTCAAGTACACATGGTGAAATTTCACCTCCTTGTTGCCTCATGGTTCTTTCTTTGACTTGATATATGCTTATTACCACCTCAGGCCCATGGGATGGTGAAACTTGGTGAATACTATGATCTCACTCTCCTTAGGGGTATCATATTATCTTTCATATTTACATAGGCTCTAGGTGATTAGGATGATGACACAAGTCATCATCTTGATGATTTTATTCTGATAAGATGTCATGCTCCTCTTTTTGTTGTGTAGAATCTAGGTAATTAGGATGATAATGACATGTGTCATCATCATGTCACTCTGCTTACTTGGAATATTCATAAATTTTATAATGATGTGATGACTATAGGTCGATAATATTGGGATAGTTAGATGGTTATCACTGCTCCCTTTACTTGGGAATTCCAAACTTTGAAACTTTGATCCTACTAGTCAGGAGCTAAGTGGGATTATGACACCTAGAAACATCTTGGTACTATGCTTACATGGAAATCTTTTAAAATTTTATAAGTGTTCAAATAGCCATGGGTTAAATTTTTTTTACCATGTGGAACTAATTTCTCTAAATATCAAAGTGTAAAACTTCACCAAGTTAAAATAGGCACTAGTAGAAGTAGATGATTTTTTAACTAGTAGAAGTAGATGATAATGAAGCTCTAATAGATCTGATTTGGCATATAATACCCAATGGATAAATTTTTTGAGGAACTTGTGTATTGAATAGAAATGTTGAACAAATTTTTTGAATATAGGAACATAAAGTGCAACCTCAGAGAACCTACACACTTAGGAAACTTTTGAAAAATATTAATAGGTTATCCCAAGTAGAATAAACAATGAAAACTTAGATACCCATGGGAATGGAAAATATTGTTATAATTAAGACACCTATTCTTAAATATAAACCCATACATAAGAATTTTTGGTAAATTATATCATTATTATGCACTTGATAAATAATAATAAATGATCCACCCACCATAGCTAGTTCCTTTCAAGATGAAATGGGCTCTTACTTGAAAAAAAAAATTGAAGGTGGGGTATGCTGAGTACAACAAGTAACATCAATGTAACTATCTTAGGACAATATGAGTGTCTATGACTCAAGAGGCACTAAATCTAGAGTTTAATGACTATTCCAAAATTGTATTCTAGTCTACTTCTCACCTGCTCTAGATTTAGAACTACATTAGCATCAAAACAAGCTAAGTACATTACCTCTTTATCATTTACATATTGATAATAGTTTTAGTTTCTATTTTAATCTTAACTTAGTATAATAAATTCATTATATATTATATATTATTTTAACACCCTATTACCTTGTTGTATATATAATTATCACCTTTGTACGTATTCATTTATATATACCCCTTTAATACAATCTAGGTAATCTTAACCTAGAAAACACTCATTTTATTGTTAAACATTTGGTGACCCTGATATTTAAACTTCAAACTCTAAGTCAATTAGGGTTTTATATATTTTTATTACTAATCCTTGATTATTATAAAAATTATGCAACATGGATGAATATATCACCTATTTTGGGTTCCAATATATTATAGTTGCCATGGTTTTCTAGATTAGTTTCATTATCAAATTTATTAAGTGAATCCTTGCCAATTATGATAGGGTTTTAAAGAAATAACACTTGATCTCTCTTCAAAATTCTTTTTGAAATGTTATATATTGAATATCTAGATGCCAACATACATTATCTCAACCATTATTTTTACCTAAGTCTTATTCAAATGATAGCTACCATCCCACATCTATTATTTTCCCACATATTATATTTTATTCTATAGTTCACGTTATTACTAATCAAAGAGGTAAGGTTGATTAACCCATCTTACCACATATTAATATACATTATGTGCCTCTTAAACCTAATCTTATATTAAAATATAAAGGATATGATATTATTGATCAATTAAGAAATATACATGCTAAAAAATCAATCTTTGAGCTCATTAAGAAATCTAATGTTTATAAGGATATCCTATATGAAGTATTACATGAGATACAAGTTCCAAGTGATATTGATCCTACTTATTTTATTGATTCATGAAATATATCAATCATAATACTAAGCTCATTACGTTTGATGCAACATAGTTACCACCCAAAGACATTATTGACCAAAATTTGTCTTTATTCATACAAGTTACCAAGCAAAACAAAGGCATAAAAAGTGTTCTCCTTGATAATGGATTAGGACTAAAAAATTTTATCATAAAATTTCTAACCACCATGGGTATTAGAACCAATATTATTCAAAAAATGATTATGCACATAAAAGGATTTGATAATTCACATAGCCCTCTAGTTGATCAAATCACATTAGATGTGCAATGGGAAAAAAATAGTTTAAATTACTTTTCAAGTCATGTCTAAATCATTAAATTATAATTTACTTATGGGTAGACCTTAAATATATTAAGTGAAAGCTATCCGATATACATTTCACCAATGTATACAATTCATACATAATGGGACCTTATTATCCATGTCTATTGATGATGAACATTTTAAATTTTGTAAAATGATATATTTATAAATTTAAGGCATCCCTACAATTGTGACACCTTAATAATGAATTCGTCTTCACCACATACACATGTATGAAATATGTGAGTCAATTATAATGGATCCTTTGTCTCTAGATGTAAAAAAGGAACTAACTATTGAGGTACACATAGATGCACATCAAGGATAAGAACCATTACTAAAATATAAATAGAACCACAAGAGCACACACCATTTGAGATTCCTCCATTTGTCAATCTTGAATAGAAATATGGCCATGTTTCATATTACTATGATTGTGATGATGATATTACTTATGATATGACATATGAGAAAATGAAAAGTTTAAAATTTGATCCATTTGATCACATGTTACACAACCTATTCAATCCTACGAGTCTTGACACATATAAACTAAATCCATTTGTAGAAAATGTAGAACTAAATATAGAAGGGAAAAACAAAAATGGAAGATGAGCATGTAAATTATTATTTCTTGATATATCCCTTGTGGATGATAACACTGATTCGACATTATAAGGGTCAAATGAAAATTCATCTTATGAATAATGTAGAGTCTTTTCAAAAGGCTTTACAATAAATTTTACAAATCATGACACAAAATAAAACTCTAGACATCATGTTATCTATGTTAATTGAGCATAAAATGATTTATTTTTCTTCTACTACACATAGATCATGCAGACTTCTACCCATAGAATAAATTATACCATACTATAAATATCATCAGATCATTGGCCATAATACTTATCAATATTAGACATTAAATAGCCAAATTCAAAAATATAAGAATGGATGCATAAAAATTGTGTTAGACATGAGAAAAAGGTAAAATTATTCATATCTTTTAGAAAAAAAATATTTCTCAAGATGAGTGAAGTATGAATATAGAACTATTACTAAATATTGATGGGGCATATTTCCACCATATCTAGATTGATATTAACAAGTAGGATACAACTTGTGGTACTACATTTATCACATAATTAGGACATACTATAGATGAAATAATATACTCTCCATTAATGATATAATTTTGAGGATACATTTAGATACCTATAGCCTATGGCTCAAGGATAGAATATTCCATCATATGGGTATTAGAATCCAAACCAAATTTAAATATAAATTTTGGGTGAAACTAGTAAATCAAGTGTAATGTTAATATAGATACTAAAAAAATGTGTGTTACTTTTCTTGATATGGATACACTTATTTTCATACAACATGATGGAAATGACTATTTGGATTTAGGTAAACCATTAAATAGAAACATTAGTGGTGACAGTGCAGTGATATAAATAAATATTGAGAAAATTTTAAGTGGTCTTACACTTTTTTATGATGAAGACATCCTTGATTAAACATTTCAAATATTCAAATAAAAATCCTAAAAAATAAAAAAACATTCAAAAATCTAAAAAAAATCATCACCTACATATCATATTAGCTCGTTGACATCTATCTATTAGTTTTGTGTTGATGGATGCCATATCAATTACTCCTACATACACATGTGTGTCCCATTTCTACTTGAGTGTAAGACAAACATACATATATATATGATCTATTAATATTTCATATGTTGGGATTTCCCTCTACTCATATCATGTGGACGTTATGGGCATCAACTTCATTGATCTTGATACTCATAGGTTATATGGTTCAATGATCACCTTTTATTATAATGTTTGAGATTATATTTAATTACACATGCCTTTATCCTTGATTATATCTCTCACATGGTACTTTATATGGTATGTATTTTACATGTGTTGCTAACACATTTGATCCATAGGATACTATGATATGTTTATGTTTTTTACTTATGCTTTCCTTTATGCGCTTCTTTGAGTGCCTTGCCTTGTTATTGTCTTGATTGTTCAAGCATTTGAATATGCTAATTTACTTGTAGCCCCTATGCCTATGCATGATTTATTTGACATTTTAATATTTTATTGTTTGTTGTATGGACATTTGAATATGTCACTCTTTCTTTTATGGATATTTAAATCAATCATGTGCCTTCAATTGTGTAGCATTTGAACATGCCCCTTGTTTGCAATATCCTTGGACCATTGTATTGTGACTTGTTATTGAGTTATATTTTATGTGTACTTGATTTTATCATATAAATTATAATGTAATTATATATGCATTATAATGAACCTTATCATGCATTTTAGGCCTTCATGTGATCACATTATCTTATGAATTTTAATGATACATTTACTTAAACATGTTATTATACATGCTATATGGTTATATTCAAAAACTCTTTAGTTTTATTATAATTTTGAGGTGAGATAAATGCTGGTTTCAATTTTTACCTCACCTCAAATGGGCACATATCAGTGGGGGCATGTTATAGAGGCATGTTCTTCACATTTTTCAGATTTAGTGGGGACATGCTTTGGAAGTATTTTATCCACACTTATTCAATACATAGAAGCTATATCAATTTTTAGATGTAGTGGGGGAATTTCATATAGGAATGGATTCCACACATCCATAATATTTAGATTCAGTTGGGAAATTATTTAGAGGTATGTTCTCCACACTTGTTCACTATTCAACATCTCCAAATTAAAGTGGGGGCATGTTTTGGAAACATGTTATCCACATTGGTAATTATTTAAATTTTTAGATTTCTCCATATGTAGTGTGGGAATGTTTTAAAATAATTTTATCCATACTTACATATTTTATAAATTGGCCAAAGCACATATTTATATGATTTAGAATCACAATTATGGCAAAATTCTATATATTGGTACCATTTTTATACATAGTATTAACATGAGACATATATAAGGTGCATATGTTATACAATTTGAAAATAATATTTAAAAATAAAAATTAGTTTCATATTTAAAAAATCTTCTATGGAATATTACCATATCATGGACTTTTACACACTAATACCCAGGACAAACTTTTACAGAGAATATTGAGCCAATCTACTGTAGTAGTTGGTTCAATTTTTGGTATAGTTGAGGTTCTTAAATCACTTAATATTTCCAATTTTTAAAGTTAGACTTGATTTTATCATTTATCTTTACCAAGTTATGAGTACCATTGGGTGACATAGTTTAGTTAGTCTTAACTATTGAGTGATAACTCACCTTTTTGCCAAGGTTGGGGGAATGTCCCTTCCAATCTCTCTCTCTCTCTCTCTCTATATATATATATATATATATATATATATATATATATTTCATAATAATATATCATTATAAATTTCTAAAAATAAAATTATGAAATATATATATATATATATATATATATATATATTTCATAATTTTAGTTTTAGAAATTTATAATGATACATAAACACACAAGTGTACTCCTAAACCTCACTCTTTTAATTTAAATATTTTCAATAATTTAAATTACAAATTATTGTTGGCAAGTGTTTTAATTGATGTCAAATATTGATATCATGTGTGCATTGATGTCAAAGGTAATGGCAAAGTGGTGATGTCATGATGATGATGATGAGTTTGAACATAAAGTATGCAAGGTAAGATTTGGATACATATGAGCTAAGGTATATTTTTTTAGGCTTATCATATTGTATCTATCATGTTGATGCATTTTTAGGATAATGAGAAAGACAAGCATGTGAGTAATGTGTTGGCAAAGGCTTGGTAGTCTAGTATATAAGCATGGATATTCATTATACACTTGGATAGGAAGTTGATTAATGTTATGAATGATGATATAATGTTTTAAAACTCCTATGGGGTGTAAGAAATGCTTAAAATTCTTATGGGAATGTATGGTGTTTATCTAGTTTTTCATAATGTTTATCTAGGCATAGTCAGTTCTATGGAATAAAATTTGAGTAGGTAGTTTGATGGTATAATATTTCACACACATGAAGGATCCATGATCATATTGATATATGGATGGATTCCTCTATGTGAGGAGATCATATGGTTCAAATTTTAGGTCATGAGGTTGAGTGTAGATAAATATATGTGGGTGCAAAGTTGGCCTCTCAAATAAAAGTTCACCAAGCCAAACCATCATTGCACATCATATAGATATGAATGAACCAAAAAGATTGTGAATTTAATTTAGGTAAAAATAAAGTCAATAATGGTAAAATATTTAAATAGATATTTTTTCTATATTTATAAGAATCTACCATAGAAATTTTGAGTCTTGAAGTGATTTCTAGGTCAAGTAATAAAGCTTTAAAGTTGCTCTAGCAGACTATAATAGGCTAGAGACCATCAAGTTTAATCACATTGAAGTCTAAGGTTATTAGTCTAGAAGATCCAATAGTGAGAGCTTAATCATACATATTGATATCAATGGTACATATAAAGCAAACATGTCAAAGGTTGCATGCACTAGTGACAAGTGTCACAAGCTTGCTAATTTGACAGAATATCAATAATGAGCGGCAGTTTGTACTTATGAAGGACAATATAACATGATAAGTTAAAGAGTAAATAAATCACATGTGACTTCTAAGGGGAAACAACACATAGAATGATAGAAAAGTGTTTATAAGGCATGTAAGGGTTCCAAGTGTCATAATTATGAGTTATGATCAAGATATAATGATGAGTGTTGTAAGTTAAAGTCTAGGCTACTCTCGAAGAGATCAATGGAGAAAATTTATTCTAAATTGTCAAAAAGAAGTGAGATGATGATAAGTGCTTGGTGTTTAAAATTTATTAAAGGTAAGACTAATCTAATCTATGGATATCAATGATGTGTATCAATTCAAGATATGAGATGGAATGAGATGTTAAAAAAATGTTTGATGTTTAATAGTGACCATTGTAATTTGAATACTCAAATTAGTAAAGGGAGAAAATAGTGTAGAGTATTTTAGCCATAACTTTTGATCTAGGACAAATTCAATGGTGAATTAAAAAATAAAATTTGTAGAGGACTTCAAGGCACATCTATATAACCTATTTATAAGGTGTGAAGTTTTGTACTGTTAAAGCTATTAAGCTCCAAATTTGACTGTGTCTAACCAAGTTTTGTATTTGACTCGAGAAGGATATTTGAGTTGTTCCTGATGGTATTTATAAGTTTAAAGGGGAATTATCTATTTGAGAGTATTTTATAATATATAAGGATGATCTATATGGATTTTTGAGGTTTTAATAATCTATATTAAGTATGAAAAAATTCTTAAAAGTTGATTTTGTGTTCATTCATGGTGTTTTTGTGTACATAGCTAAAGTTTGAGTAGATTGAGCATACACAAAAATGTATAATGAATATTTCAAACATTTGAGGATGTATAAAATGTTAAAATGAGTGGAACTATGCATTTTTAGGTGGTTCTATGTTTCTAAATTGATCGATGGAGTTCTAAATGGGTGACTAAGTCTCCATGAGACCTATAAGGGATTCTAAGGCCTAATTGAGAGGTGTAGCTACTTAAGGGTGACCCTATGAAGCTATGAATGACTTGAGAATGGTATTGAGATATTTATTCATATTATATAAGACTTAAGGGTTAAGAAAAGTCTAAATGTTGACTAAGAATATAATAATAATGAAGGTTGTATAAAAGGTGAAATAAAATGTTGTGATTTATAGACTTGAGAAAAGAGGTGTATGTGAGAGTTGAAGAGTGAAGGAAAGAAGAAAGGGTGTGTGCCTAGTGAATGGGTTGTAGAGTATACTAGGTTGATGACTATGTATATTAATTTTTATTTTTATTTTTGATGTCAAATATATTACTCTTATAGGTTTGAAGATTGAGGATAAGCGAAGAGGTCTAGAGTGATCCAAAATAATGTTTTAGATGACTTGAGTGTGACTGAAAGATGGATGATGTATTTATAAGCTTGGTGGTTGATTTTATAGGTAGATTAGAGTGTGTCATATGTGTATGACCATCTAGTTAAGTTATTAAGGTTGTGATAGAGTTATTTTTGAGAAGTGTAGAGTGATCCAAAAGGTGGTTTTTTGATGTTTATGGTTATGTGAAGTGAAGAGGGCTGATATAAATTATATCTTCAATAGATCAGAAAGAAATAAGTGTTCAAGAGATGTTCATTTCATAAGTTTTGGGAGGTTGTTCAGCATCTAGTTTAGAAGGACTTGACCATACTAGGGGTAGGTGCTCCTTGTGGAATATGTGTTTCACTAAATTATGGTCAGAAGGACTTGACCATTCTAGGGGTAGGTGTTCCTTGTGGAATGGATGTTCCACTAAAATATCATGTTTGTAATACCTTATAGGATAGTTATTCCTTGTGTTTTTAGGCTTGAGAGTGGATTTTATTCCCCATGAGGGTTTCTCACATTAGATGTTGTGTTATGATGTGCTTCTCTTATTCATGTTTTGTATGTAATCTCCTTACTTTGATGGTAATCTAGTTGCATATGCTTGTATTGTTGATTAATGAATTCCAATAAATGAATGCTAAGTGATCATAAAGTGAAATATTGGTTGAATTATTAACCCCCTCCTATCAATCATCTTGTACCTCTAACAATTAGTATCAAATTAGGTCCTTTAAAGGAAGATTAACAACTTGAAGGGGATACTAAGTAGCACAAGATGGCTAAGTATTTGAAGAAAGAGAATAAATAGTGGAAGGTTGTGATCAAGGCACTTGGAAAGTAGACATGTAATTTGAATAAATATGCCAAAGAAGATGAGAAAGTTATTAATGATATCAAGGTTCATCTAGAAGATTCCAAGGCAAGTTTGAGTTCAAAAGAGGAAAGTTATTCAAAAGAAAAGGACATCATATATGATGAAGAAATTTTACATGACAGTGGAGAAGAATATGTGTTCTATGATAGTGAGGAAGAAGTGGATGTATGAGTTGAGTTCATAAAGAAGAATCATAAGATGAGGTATGTGATCAAAGGTCTTGAAGCATAAGTCAATTCTCTTGAGGGAAGTTTGTTAGGCAAGACTAAGGGAGATGAGAAGAATTATCAAGAGCTGATCAAGTCTCTTTAATAGAAACATGTGGATTAAAGGATGATATTGATAAAGAATCCCTGAAGGATAAAGAGGTCATTAAAGATCTCAGAGGTTAATTAGAGATTTTAAATGATAGCCTAAAATCAAGAGAAGAAGAATGTAGATATCTCAAGACTCAGTTAGAAGAAGCCAATACCAAGGTGAGTTTGAATCAAAGTGATCTTGATGAGTTGAAGAATAATCTTGATTCATTGAGAGTAGAGAATGAACAAATCATAGATAAGTTGGACAAGCTATAAAAAGAACATGTAGAGAATGATCAAGCTAAGAAGAATACAAGCTTTGAAAGCAATGAATAAGGTCTATTAGACAACCAAATGCTTCAAGGTATGATATTTTATTCCATGTTCATTGTTATACATGTAATAAGTATGGTCATAGAGCTAAGCATTGTAAAATTAAGTCAGTCAAGTATGGGCATTCATGGAGATATGATAGAAGGTGTTTTTGGCCAAAGATTGATCACATTTTAAATATGTCAAAAGGTTTGAATGATGTTATTTTTTTAATTTGTGATATGAAATGTCATATTTATATAATTTATCTTAGTAAATTTTATAATTCCTCAAGTCATATAATAAAGGTAGAGACTCCTAGAAAGCATATCAAAAGTTAAAACATGATGTGGAGACCTAAGTTAGTGAAGGCTAGTCATGTTGAGGTCAAGGATCAAAATTATGATACTATAGAAAAGGAATAAATTTTTATGGTGTATAAAGAGTGAAAAGGAAGATTTATATCAGTAAAAATGGAGAAGAAGGTGGATTTTCTAAGAATCAAGTTAGTTATACCAATCAAAGCCAAGGAGAGTCTGAAATAAGGATTTCAATCTGATGGTTTATTTGTTGTAGTTGAATAATTTTTAGGTACGAAGGAGTTTCATGATTTCCAAGAGTTCTTGTTGTGTAATTTAAAAGAGGATAAGGTGTTATTTGAAGATATATACCAATAACCTATGTTTTCATCATGCATTAACAAGGAATCCAAAGAAAAGATAGATGCTTAGAAAATTATTTCAGTTAAGAAGAGGAAGAGGAAGAAGGTTCTTCATTCCTATGATGAGGTCTAGTATGCTCCTCTATTCTAGGTCCTTGTGAATTAAATATGTATTTATTTTGATTCATGAATACATTTATTAGTTCGAATAATCATGTGGTCTTGCAAGGGTGTTTTCAATTGGAAAAGTCTGTAAGGTCAGATTGAAAGTTTCTAGGTGGAAAAGGAGGATTTGTGAGTTTTTAAGATGATATTTTTTCATAAAAATGTCTATTGACCTTATTATAGAATTATCTAGGTGGTTTTATGGTTTGAAGGTATGTTGAAGTCAAATTGGAGATTTTTGAGTTCTCTCAATTTTCTTAGTTTTGACTTAAAGGCAAGCATGCCTAAAATGGGTTATAGGATGTATGTGTTCACAAAGGTTTGAAAGCTAAAAAAAATTTCTAAAAGTGTGTGATGGTTATCTCTAGGTGTACAAGAAGTTTTATAGGTGGGTGTTGACCAGAAGGAGGTTTGTTGACCCTATTTGTTTTGAGATTCTATAGTTTTGGGCTATGCTATAAAAGTAGTTTTCCTTATGATTTAATGTTTGAGGATTATTAATAGGTTGAATGAGATAAAAATTTTATCAAATATATCTTCATAGAGATTTTAAGGTTTGTGGTTTTCAAATTATTCAAGTTTTTGTCAAAATGGAGGCCTAATTGACTAGTAGGTTTGTGAAGGAAGTATGTTGTAGATGATTATTTAGGTGATGAAAATTTATGTGCTTGAGGGGACATATGATAATACTTCAGATATGAAGTTTCAGCTCTTGAAAATATGTCTATTAAAATTTATGGGATATGTAAGTTTTAGGTAGGGCGATAAGGAGTCTAGACATGCCTAGTGTGAAGATTTAATGTTTTTTTCTCAATTTCTCCAAAAGAGAAAGACATGAGTGTTTTAAGGCTCAGTGGCATGAAGTTATGTTAGTGGTCCCTTAGGTGGTTTAGAGAGAAGGCTAGTAAGCCTGTGTGGTGGTTCTTCATGTTGTCTAGAGATTTGAATATGCTCAAGAGGTTTAATGGCTCATAGATCTTAAGGGGATTACCTCTTAGTGTTCTCAAGGTGAGTTCAATCAGTTTTTGGTGTTTATGTGTGTTTATTACTCATTAATAATAGTACATGATCAAATAAGAGTGTTTTCATGGTGCATGGTTGAGAATTACAAGGTGGCTTACATAGAGTTAGGGGGAGCTAACTCATAAATTTTGAGTGACTTGTGGATCCATGCATGATGTAAGGAGAATTATTTGTGAGATGTTCAATTCATTGAGAAAATGCATTGAATATTGATGGATAAGCAAAGAGATCTTGTGATTTATATCAGATAATAGGTCCAAAGATCATAAAATCCCAAGTTTAGATTGGTGTATGACAAAAGGGGGAACAATTGTTTCATATGAGGTATGTAATTATCCTGAGCACCTAGAAGTTTATTTGAATACATTCATGATGTTAAGAAAAGCTTGGTGTCTGGTTAGTCCACTTTATCATTAATGGAAAATGAGGAGAAGTAAAATAAGAGGTTTCCTTTGATGACATAGAGTGAGATTTTTGGAAACTATTGTCATTGATGTCAAATATTGATGCCATGTGTGCATTGATGTCAAAGGTAATGACAAAGTGGTGATGTCATAATGATGATGAGTTTGAGATTGAAATTATGCAGGGAAGGATTTAGATGAATATGAGTTAAGGTAAGTATTTTTTTAGTCTTATCATATTGTATCTAACATGTTGATGTGGTTTTAGGTAAGGAGAGTAGATAAGCATGTGAATAGTGTGTTGGCATAGGCCTGGTAGCCTAGTATGTAAGCATGGATATTCAATATACAATTGGATAGGAAGTTAATGAATGTTATAGATGAAGAGATCATGTTTTATATGTCTTATGGGTTATCAATATTTCTTAAAATTCTTATGGTAATGCATGGTGTTTATCTAGTTATTCATTATGTTCATCTAGGCATAATTGGATCTATGGCAAAAAAATCCAAGTAGTTTTATGGCGTCATATTTCATATGCATGAAGGTTCTAGGAGTATATTAATATATGTATGGATTAAAATATTTTATTATATCATATGGTTCAAATTTTAGGTCATGAGGTTGAGCGTAGATAAATATATGTGGGTACAAATTTGGCATCTCAAATAGAAGTTCACTAAGCCAAACCGTCACTGCACATCATACAGATATGAATGAAACAACAAGTTTGTGCATTTAATTTAGGTATGAATAAAGTAAATAATGGTAAAATGTTTACATATATATTATTTTTATAGGTCCAAGAAGATAACATATAAATTTAGAGTCTTGAAGTGATTTCTAGCTCAAGTTATAAATCTTCAAAGTTTCTCTAGTAGATTGTGATAGGCCAGAGACCATCAAGTTTAATCACATTAAAGTCTGAGGTCATTGGTCTAGAAGATCCAATAAAGAGAAATTAATCATAAATATTTAGATAAATGGTTCATATTAATTGAACATGTAAAATATTGTACATTATAGTGATAAGTTTTATAAGCTCGCTAATATGATAGAAGATCAACGGTGAGTAGTAGTTTGTACTTATGAAAATCAACAATGAGGGACAAGTCAAAGAGTCAAAAAATAATGTGTGAATACCAAGTGGTACAAAAACATGGATTAAAAAAAAAGTTTTAATAAGTATATAAGGTTTCCAAGTGTCATAATCGTAAGAGCTATGATTGATATCTAATGGTGAGCATTGCAGGTTAAAGTCTAGGCTACTCTCAAAGAGATCAATGGACTGTGTTTGTTCCAAATTATCAAGAAGCAATGATGATAAGTGATTGATGTTTAATAGTGAGAAAATTTAAATACTATGATAATACATAGAGATTTATGATTCATATTTGTTCAAGCTATGATAGGGAATGAGATGTTGATAGACTATTCAATTTTAATAATGACCATTGGAATTTAAATATTCAAATTAGCAAAGGAAAAAACTAGTATGCAGTATTTGAACCATAACTTTTGATCTAGGATGAATTTAAAGGTGTAGTAAAAATAAAAGCTATATAGGACTTCAAATTACATCTAAATAATATATTTATAATGTTTGAATATTTATATAATTAAAGTTATTGAGATCCAAATTTGACTGTGTTTTTTATCATGTTCTATAACTGACTCAAGAAGGATATTTGAGATATTTTTGATGGCATTTGGATGTTTCAAGGGTATTAGATATTGGATAGTATTTTAATCTATAAGGATTATCTATTTTGATTTTATAGGTTTGACCAATCCATATTTAGTATGAAAAAATTCTTAGAAGTTGATTATGTGTTCGGTCATGGTGTTCTTGTGTATATGGATAATGTTTGAGTAGATTGAGCATACAAAAATATGTGTAATGAAAAATTTCATCATTTAAGGATGTATAAAATGTCATGAGGATTAGACCTATGTATTTATAAGTGTTCATATGTTTCTAAATTTATTGATGGAGTTTTAAATGGGTGAGTATGTCTCCATGAGACCTATAAGGGCTACTAAGGCCTAATTGAGAGGTGAAACTATTTAAGGGTTACCCATGGATTCTATGGATAACCTATGAGAATATTATTGAGATACGTATTCATATGATAAAATCCTTAAGGATTAAGGTAATTCTAAAGGTTAACTAAGAAGATAATAATCATGAAGGCTCTATAAAAGGTGAAATCAAATGTGGTGATTTATACACTTGAGAGAAGAGGTGTTTTCAGAGTTGAAGAGTGAAGGAATGAAGAAAGGGTGTGTGACCCGTGGGTGGGTTGTATAGTAGATTAGGTTGATGACTATGTGTATGACCTGGAGGTTATATTTTTAATATCAAAAATAGTGATCTTATAGGTTTGAATATTGAAGATGAGCAAAGAGGTCTAAAGTGATCCAAAAGGATGTTTTGGATGCCGTGAGTGTGATTTTGTGTAAGCTTGGTGGTTGATGTGAGAAATAGATCAGAGTGTGGACTATGCATATGACCACTTGGTCATGTTTTTAAGGTTGTGATAGAGTTGTTATTGGGAAGTGTAAAGTGATCCAAAAGGTGGTTTTGGATGTTTGTGTATATGTGAAGAAGTGAAGGGGTATAATATACATTGTATCTCCATCATATTGGTAGGAAATCAATGTTCAAAATTTGTTAATTTCATAGGTGTTAGGAGGGTACTCAACATCTAGGTTAGAAGGACTTAACCATTCTAAGGGTAGGTGCTCCTTGTGGAATAGGTGTTTAACTAAACTCTGGTTAGAATGACTTGACCATCCTAGGGGTAGAAGCTCCAAGTGTTTCACTAAATTTTGGTCAGAAGGACTTGACCATCCTATGGGTAGGTGCTCATTTTGGAATAGGTGTTTCACTAAATTCTGGTTAGAAGGACTTGACCATCTTAGGGGTAGGTGTTCCTTATGGAGTGGCTGTTACACTAAAGTCTCATGTTTGTAATACCTTATAGGATAAGTAATCCATGTTTTTTCATGTTTGAGAGTGGGTTTTATTCCCCATGAGGGTTTCCCACATTATATGTTGTGTTATTATGTGCTTCTCTGATTCATGCTTTGTATGTGGTCTCTTTTCTTTGATGGTAATCTAGTTGTATATGCTTTTAATTTTGATTCACAAATGCTAATAAATGAATGATAAATGATCATAAAGTGAAAGATTGGTTGACTTATTCACCCCCTCCTAGTCATCTTATACCTCCAATAATTATATACATTGATTATTGTTATTCCCTTAATCATTGGGGTGTCTAGGGATATGTGTGGCTGACTTGTGGCTTACATACCTCATTTATTTACTTGTTAAATTTCTCTATGTTCTTAGATAGGTTAGCCTATGTAATAACCTTGGATAAGTAGACTATATATAGGAGGTAGTGTTTAGTATTTAATCATCATGTTAAATATTTTTCTATTAGTGCATTGTTGTGGAGGTTTCCCCCTCAAAGTGGCTTTGTTATATTATCTAGTATTATGTTTTGCTATCAATTATCATTATGTAATATCTCATATTTTCTTATTTTGTGTAATATAAAATCATTCTATGTGAATATCTAAGTAATTTCATTATAATTGGTATCATAGATTCGACTTGGCAAGTTTCCTATGATGTTTTTTTTAGATATGGTGAGGCATGGCTTTTATGAGTAGTGAAAGTGAAAAAACATAACTTGTAATTTGGGAAGAATTAATTTTTTTCGTCAATGCAGTATTGCTCAAAACACTTTTTGGAAAAAAAAATTAAAAAAAAGTCTGGAATTTTTTTTTCCCTTAGACACTTGTAATCATTGGACTCATCTTTGATGAGATGATCACAATGGTATATTCTATCGATACACTTTTTTGGTACCAAAATTTTTACTCTAGTACGCAAAAGTAATCATTTAATTTAACTTGACAAGGTGATCGCAAAGGTACCATTTCCTAGTACACTTTTTTTTGGGTCAAAAGCCTCTTAGGGTTTATTTATGGTAGGTCCTTCAACTTAAGGAAGAAAAGGGGCACTTGAAAATCCTAAGACTCCTTTTGTTGATGACATAGAATCTAGAACTTTATATCTAGTAATTTCTTAGCTTCAAGAGGACATAAAAAAATTGGTGAGGCATGATGACTTTGTTACAGTCCAAGCTAATGTTTTAGGGATGCCAATAGAGATTAATGGGGTTCAAAATTAATTACAACATATCGCTATGTAATTGGCTGCCCTCACATCTCAATTTTAGCCTAACAACCCTCTACTTCAGCATTCAAATCCTTCTATCAACAACTCCCATGCTAGTATGAAGATGATGTTTCCAAAAGTGGGCATGCATAAGTTTGATGGTAAGGATCCTCTCACTTGGATTACCCAAATTGAGAATTTATTTGAGTTACATCAAACACCTAGTTCTCAAAGGGTGATGGTGGCATCCCTATATATGGAACCTAAGAAATTCATTTGGTATCATTGGTTATGTGATCAAAATAAAACTAATGGTGATCCTATTTCATGGACTATTTTTACTAAATATTTGATAGCTCATTATTAGAATAATGTCTCTGAGAACTATTTCAGCCAATTAGCCAAGTTATGGCAAATAAGAACTATGAAGGATTATATTCATCAATTTCAAAATCTCTCTTTATGGGTGGAAGATATCACTAAGAAAAATTTGATGGATCTATTTTTGGGTGGCCTAAAAAATAGCATCCAATATGCATTTTGAATGTTTAAACCAACATCTATATCAAAATCTATCCCTAAGGCATGCATGATAAAAGAAAAAGAGATAGTCAAAATGAAAACTTTCACTACTGGTCATGAACACAACTTTCTAGCACCATCATTTCCACAACCCACCAGATTAACACAATGACAAATTAAGGAGAAGAAATCCAAATGGTTATGTTATGGTTGTGACAAAAATGGAGCAAAGACCATCTTTGTGCTGAAAAGAAGCTATTTTACATTGAAGGTGCCAATGATGATGAAGACAATGCAAAAGTACATGATGTAGATGCAAAATTTCCTATGGAGGAATCTAAAGACTCTCAACCTACTATTTTGTGTCATGCCTATTAGGTATTAATACTTTCCAAACCCTTAAGGTGATGGGTTTCTTTAAGAAATAGAAGGTCACTTTCTTGATTGATTTTAGGAACACACACAATTTCATCCATAGTAAGTTGGCTACTCATTTAAACTATTTCATTTATCTAGCTCCATAATTTTAGGTTATGATCATAGATGGTGGTACTATTAGTTGTTCAAAAAAATGTCATAGTATTAAGTTGGAAATGGGAGACTACTTATTAGATTCTCCTATGTTTTCTATTCTGATGGGTGGAGCTGAAATTATTTTGGGAGTCCATTGCTCACCATTTTGGGCACTATTGAGATGAATTTTCAATAATTATTCATGCATTTTCATTTTAAGAAAGGAAATTTGAGATAAGAGGATTAAAGGATAAATCTCCCCAACTTGTTATCTCCCATCAAATGATAAAGATTATCCATAAGGATGTTGAGGGATTTGTATCTTGCTTATTTTCTATAGAAGCACAACCAACTCAATCATCTCCACCTCTTAATTTGCAACAAATAATTGATGCTCATTCCATTGTTTTTAGAGACATGCCAAAAGCAATACCACCTAACTACATGTATGATCATGCTATCACACTTATTCTTGGTAGTACACCACCCAAAATTAGGCCATACAGGTTACCTTATGCCCAAAAAAGAGAAATTGAAAAGATGGTACAAGAGATGTTCGATGTAAGAATCATTCACCATATTTAAAGTTAATACTCTTCACTAATTGTCATGGTGAGAAAGAAAGATGACACTTGGAGGATGTGCCCTAAATACAGAGAAATCAACAAGTAGACTATCAAAGATAAGTTTCCAATTCCTATCATTGATGATTTGATAGATGAATTGAATGGTGAACTTTATTTTACCAAGTTAGATCTACATTTTGGGTATCATCAAATCAAGATCTGTGATGAAGACATACCCAAAACCAATTTTACGACTCATGAGGGCTATTATGAGTTTTTGGTTATGACTTTTGGCCTAACAAATCCATCATCTACTTTTTAGAGTTTGATGAATACTATTTTAAAGCCATTTTGAGTAAATTTGTTTTGTTATTCTTTAATGATATCCTCATTTATAGTAAAAATTAGGCAGACCATTTGTAACATGTGAAATAGGTACTCTCCATTTTGGAGCAAAATCAATTATATGCCAAACCTTCCAAATGTAATTTTAGGGCTGTTGAGGTTAAATATTTGGGTCATTTGGTGTCTTATGAAGGAGTGAAAGTGGATCCAAAAAAAATCCAAGCAATGGTGGATTAGCCAATTCCTAAGACACTAAAGTAACTTCATGGATTTTTTAAGATTACTAATTACTATAATAGATTTGTCAAAAATTATGGTAGTATTGTATCCCCACTTACCTCTTTGTTAAATAAACACTCATTTTAGTGGATTGATGTAGCTACCCAGGTATTTAAACAATTGAAATTGGCTATGTGCACTACTCCAATATTGGTCACTCCTAATTTTTCTAAGACTTTTATGGTTGAATGTGATGTATCGGGGTATGGTATGGGTGTTGTAATCATGAAATAAGGTAGACCATTATCATTTTAAAGTCATCAACTCAAGGGTAAACATCAGCATAAGCCCATCTATGATAAGGAAATGATAGCCATTTTATATGCAGTCAAACAATGGAGACTTTATTTGATGGGCCATCAATTTTAGGTAAAAAATGATCATGATAGTCTTAAATATATTTTAGAACAAAGGTTATCATTTGAATAACAATAAAAATGGGTAACTAAGATGCTAGGCTATGATTTTGAAATAGTCTACAAAAAAAGGAAAAGACAATGTGGTGGTAGATGCACTATCCAAAAAAGATGAATCAGTTGAGGCATTATTATGTGCCATAACCATTTTATGTGACATGAAGAAACAAGCAGATCAACATAGAAGATAGAGGCATTTTAACATTGGTGATTGGGTCTTTATTCGCTTACATCTATTAAAGTAGATGTCATTGAAGTAACAATAAAAGGATAACAAGCTATCCCCTAAGTATTATGGGCCTTATCATATCTTATAGAAAATTAGCAGTGTGGCCTACAAGTTATATTTTAATTCATCCACTTGCATACATCCAGTATTTTATATATCATGCTTGAAGAAAGTCATTAGACATAGAGTTACCATTCAAACAAAATTACCAAAATTAGATAATGAAGGTATATTTGTTCTTGATCTTGAGGTGTCCTTCAAAGGTGCACCAAGCAACTGCATTCTAGAGCAATTATAGAATACCTAATCAAATGGAAGAATTTGCCATGTGAAGATGCCACTTGGAAGGATGAAGCATTTGTGCAGTAGCATCTAGAGTTTCCAAAATGTTTATGACAATGTTTTTTTAAAGGGTAAGGTATTTTTATGCCCTTAACCATTGGTGTGTCTAGGGATATGTGTGGCCAACTTGTGGCTTACATACCTCTTTTATTTATTTTTTACATTTTTCTATGTTCTTAGATAATTCAGCCTATGGAATAACCTTGAATAAGTAGAATATATATAGGAGGTATTGGTTAGTCTTTAATCATCATGTTAAGTAATCTTTTATTAGTGCATTATTATGGAGGTTGCTCCCTCAAAGTGGCTTTGCTATATTATCTAGTATTCTATTTTGCTGTCAATTATCACTATGTAATCTCTCATATTTTCTTATTCTATGAAATATAAAATCATTTTGTATGAATATATAAGAAATTTAATTACAATTATACACTATAAAATGTTCTTATTTGTAGGTTAGTCACCATATAATCACTCAATTTGGACTCAAACAAAGATAAGGTGTGTTATACACACACAAGTATGTATTTCTTTCCTTTAAACTAGCAATTCATTAATATATTAAATGGGGGGAAATGTAGATACTAATTATGATTTATATAACACCCTAGTATTGTACACTTGGTAAAATTGGACCTTGGTTAGGTTTTTACTTTTCTTTCTTTCTAAATTCCCACATCTATTCTATCTTGTGCCCATTATCTTATCTCTTAGTCTAACTAGTCATACGTTAATGACCTACACATTTTATCTTGTCCAGAATGCTTAAAAGCTTCTTATCTTCCACCTCTATAAGTTTTAATCCTATACCTACTTCCTTTCTCCTTGGATACTAACATCCAAGATAGACACCTTTGTCAATGCTAGTGTCTTACCTTGACGCAAGTGTTTAGTGTCTTAAATTCATCCAATTTTAAAATGAAAGGTATCCTAATGGTCAACCTAAGTGATTTAAAGAAATTTACTTCTCCAAAGTGATTTATATAAATATAAGATCAACCCTCATTCATTCCTCACTTAGAAAAGACCAAAATATACCAAAGTAACCTATAAAAAGCATTCTATCAAGAATTTAATTAACTAAAGTCTCCCTATTTTATCTTATTTACATATCAATAATGGGGAAAACACATATAAAATAATGGGTAATAGGTAGTAGTAGCCCAAAATAATGATTTTCCAAGTTACAAGCTATCTCACTAATATACTTTCTTATCATGTATTGCATTATTGACACATAATTTGACAAGGAAGAACTACATCAGTATCAGGCCCTGTTAAGAATATTAGTTATTTATGTAGTGTTAATTTGTAATGGGGTATTTTCATTCAACTCAACACCATGTGCCCACTTACCCATTTTCCCCAAGGTCACTATGAATATTAAGAACTAGTGTTTAAAAATTCATGAAAGATAGTCCATGACCTAGATTTAAATGCACTAGAGTGAATGTGAAGATAAACCCATAAGCATCCAATTATTAACATCCTATTTTAAAATGTATTCCATATATTATACTTTCATCATGTTTAGATAATAGCATCAACATAACTATCCTAGGCTCACATTAGTGTTTACAGCTCTAGAAACTCTCAATCCAGAATCTAGAAATTATTGTAGAATTATATCCTATTTTACTTCCTACCTATTCCAAATCCATAATTTTATTGGCATTAGAATAATCTAATTATATTACTTATTTGTCATTTCCATATCTAGCATATTTTTACTTACTATTTTAACCATAACTCAGCATAAGAAATTTAGTATATATTATATCTAAGTTTAGCACCCAATTGGCCTATTGTAGATATAGTTATCACCCTTGTGATTATTCATTTATATATACCCATTTACTAGTGTTTTAGGTAACCTCAACATATGAAAAATCATTTTAGGATTAAACATTAATATATAGAAAGAGGATGATATCGAATATTTATTACTATGAAAGAACAAATAATAAAAAGTAAAATATCAAGTAAAAACATTAAATTTAAAATAAATTTATGATTTTGGTTATTCATAGAAATAATAAGTTAATTTTATTATAATTTAAAATATTTTATGGTTTAGTTACAATGTTTTTGTATTTATCCTATTTGCAAGTTTTTTTGAGTTATCTAGCTTTGTGTACTGTCTATTGTTCCTTTATTTAATGGTAAAGTCCCTCTAAAAACTCCCCTTTACCAATAATATATATATATATATATATATATATATATGATTCATTACTATTTAAAATATTAGTACTAAGACAAATAAATACATTCAAAGCTTTAATGATTAATAAAAAATAACATGCCATATAATTAATATGTATAGAGTGTTCTTTGGTTTTTGAAAAAATACAAAACTAATCCAATGCATGTGACTAATAAATCTCTACACTCATTAATAATATTAACATTTGGATATTGTTAGATAATTTAGTTATAAATAAGTGATAAAATGGCATATATTTGATTATATTAAGTGTGGTAATTCACCATAAAAGAAAATGTTATTAGGTATTAATATAATCACACACTTGATGTTAGATTATTTATCACATAAGAGAAGTTTATTATTTGTATGAATTATTTGTGAATAATGTGAAATTCAAGTATTTTAAAGTCTTCAACATGGATTAGTTACACTCCAAATTGTATGCAAACTTTAGTTAACTTAAATTAAGTTGGTTATATCTTTATTTTAAGATAAATTACACTTAGAACAAGTCATTAAGATTTAATTATGATAAGTCACTTTATAAAAGTTAATTAAAAAAATTGAGTTATAAATTATTTGAAATAGGATTAATAACAAAAGTATTATCATAGGTGGGGCCCACTAACATCACTTAACACTTAATTAATCACTAAATAAACTTATCTAGTAATTAACTAACACACAAGATCAAAATATATCAATCAAATATTTTACATGTTATTTATTAAAAATAAGATTAAATTAAATATTTTCAAAATATATTTTCACTTATGAACTGACTGCTAAGTGAATTTCACAAAATAATAATTTTAACTTACATTTTTAACAACCAATTATTGAAATTTTAAAATTTTAATGATAAAAAATATGTTAATAATAGTTTATTATCTAAAAATAAATTATAATGGAATTTAATTGAAGAGTTAATAGAAAGACATAGTCATAATAAAAGTCTATAATATCACATTCATTATCATGAATAACTGAGAAATTCATGACATAATCAAAACTATCAATAAATTTACTAGAATACATAGCCTATGAATTAAAATTATATGAAAATAATCAAACAATAGAATCAATATGATCAAATGAAAATATCTTTAGTCATCCTCACTATATGATATCCAGTCAATCAATGGAACATCTTTACTTGTAAAATATACATTTTAATCCACTGGAGTCATATTTATCTCAATATGAGTCAACCATCATGACCCACTAGGAACCTATATCTTGATTTAATTAAACACATGTGTTTCCATAGGTGGGATTAAATGGAAAATAATACATTTATGGGTGGTGGAAAGAATAATGGGGTATAAATTTTGATTAGGGGATTATAATTATAATAACAAATTATTTGGAGGCAGAGGATTAGCAAGTAGAGTAGTTTCATTATAAATAGTAGGAATTGGATGATAATAAATAGTTTTTAAATCATACCCAAAAAAAATGAGACCACGAATTTCTTCTATGAGAAGCTTGAAAGTAATACAAGATCATAGAAATAATTAATTAAACTAACCTTGAGAGGAGAATATGTAAACAAATTTAATTTTCTATAGAAATAATAAGAAAAAACATATAACTAAAAATAATAGTATACCATAACACAATGATTACATGTAGAAAGACCTTTCACACAAAAAACCCCAAATTTCAAATCAACTCATCATATTAATGAAAACCAATAATGATTAAAATATAGTTACATAGTAAGCCTTTATAGGAGCATCACCAACATAGAATTAGGAGAAAACTAGTTGCACTTCATAGAGCTTCAATACCTAGAACAACTCATAAAAAATATCCTCAAGTATTCATTTTATAGACTTCTAGTAACCTAGAAACCATTTGTGGTTTAAATAACCATGTGCTAAGACATGTACTAAACCATGTGATCAGATGTGCATAACCATATTCTAACCCATGTGATTAACCATGTGCTAAGCCATGTGATCACATGTACATAAGCATGTGCACAACCATGTGCCAAACCATGTGCACAACTATGTGCCAATCCATGTGCACAACTATGTAGACAAACCATGGGCCCACCCATGTGTACAAAAAACTCATAATCTCCCATGTATACCTATGTGCTCAACCTCTCATGAGGTGTGGTACACATGTGATTTCTAGTCCAAAATAGATTCTCCTACTTTTGACCCTTATAATTATCATAAAAATGGTCATATCATGATTTAAAATATCCTTTCATGATATACCACTAAGTGGGCATATTTTGACAACTACTACATGACTTTTCAAGGCACCAACATGTGGCAAAATTTACAACTAAAAAAACCATGCCTTATTTTGATGGGGCACAAATAAATGTGGAATTGATTATGGGAAAATAAACTTTTAATTTATCAAGGTTGAGACACATTAATTTCAAACATTCTCACACTTGTCAAATACCTTGAAAGAACTAGGGGAACCATAACACCATGAACTCAAATTCTAGCAGTCGAGAGGCCCATAGACTCTAAACACCATTTGAACTTTTTTTGTACTCATAGGCTTGGTTAATTAATCTAAAATATTCATCAAAGTATCTACCTTAATTAGATTCACACTACCATCCTTGACCATGTCTCTCATATAATGATACTATAAATCAATATGTTTGGTCTTAGCATGAAAATTTAGGTACTTTTCTAGGCAAATAACACTCAAACTATCATAATGAACTATCACTACACCCTATTTTAATCCAATATTTGAACATAGTCTCTTAAGATAAATGGTTTCTTTATAGGCATGAGTTTTTACCATATAATCTAATTATATAGTGGATAAATTGACCACAACCTATCACTTACTCATCCAACATATTGTACCATCAAATAAAGTAAATACATAAGCATTAGTGGATATTTTACTATCAATATCACCTACCTAGATTGATTCCACATAACCAAGAATGTCAAGAGAATGTCTATCTAAAATAAAGTTACAATCATAACATAAGTAATACTCTGAGGTACCCTACAAATATCAGAAGGTACTTTTAACTGCATCTTAATGAACTCTACTAGTATTAGACATATAACAAGAAAGAACTCCCACTACTTGGGTAATGTTTGGTCTAGTACAGACCATAGCATACATTAAAATTCCAATTGTAATCTTTTAAGGCACTGTAATCATGTATTCCATCTTTGATGGGAATGTAAGACATTATGAAATAGATAACTTCATCCCAAATGAAAAAGGAACACACAATGCTTTGCAAGTATGCATGTTAAACCTATATAATATTAAATTCATGTACATATTCTATCCAAGCCATAGATTTATATTTTATCTATATCTTCTAATATCCATCCCAATAATGTGTCTTGCAATAATATATTTCATTTCAAACTTTGTTGACAGTTAAGATTTAAGTTATGAAATCAAAACATTCACATTGCTAAAAAAACATATCATCAACATGTAAAGCAATAACTAAGAAATGATCACCATCAGTTTTATAATAAACACAATGATCATATTTAGATCACTCAAACCCCAAATAAACACACATATCAATTTTATGGTACCACATCCTAGGACTATGTTTGAGACCATATAGGGACTTCTTTAGCTTTTAAACCACATTTATTTCACCTTTCACCATGTAGTGCTCTGGTTATGACATAGAAATCTCTTCCTCCAAATCACCATGAGGGAAAGTAGTCTTTACATCCATTTTATCAATCTCTAAATCATAAGCTACTAAAATAGAAAAAAAATATAATGGATGTCATTTTAGCAATAGGAGAAAATATCTCACCATAGTCAACACCCTCAACTTGAGAGTATCCTTTTGTAACCAATCAAGCTTTATAATTTTTAATACTGCATCTAAACCAATATTTTTATTAGACACCCATTTGTATCCAATAGTTTTACATCCTTTAGGCAATGGTTCAAAGTATCGTGTATAATTAGTTTTCAATCCTACCATTTCTTCTTCTATAACAATCTTCTAGGACTCTACATCATTCATACCCAAAGCTTATTCTATAGATCTCAATTTATCAATGTTAATATTCAAATAAAATATGCATCTCCAATCATCAAGATAATACCCATACCTTTTTGGTGATTTTTATCCCTTTTATACCTTCAAACAAGTTGAGGTGGATGTTTTTCTTCCTCTTACTCCTCTTCTAAATATTCATAGATTGATGGTTTATCCTAATATTCTTGTCCATCTTGGGGCCTTGAATCAACTTTTTTAGGCACAAGAGGAAGCTAAATCACTTCTTTCTTTTCTATTTGTTCTATCTACTATATAAAAAAATAAGTCTTAGTTTCTCTAAAAATAACACTTCTAATAAATAATACCTTTTATATGACAAGATCCCAAAGCTTGTATCCTTTCACACCATAGCTATAACTAATGAAGATATATTTAACATCCTTGTTCTCTATTTTTTTCAATTCTCCTTTGGAACATGTGCATATGCCTCACAAAAAAAAACTTTAAGATGTCTCAATGAAGTCTTATGGCCTAACCATGCATCCATACACATTTTATCAACAAGAGATTATGTACGAGACATACTGATCGGGTAGCAGCTAGTGTCTATAACTTTAGGTCAAAAACTTTGTTCTAATCCAACACCAATAAGCATACTCCTAACCTTCTCCATCATTTCCTATTCATTCTTTCTACAACTCCATTTTGTTGAGGTGAATACAAAGTTGTAGTGTGTATATATATATATACCATAATATTTATAAAATTTGTGAAAATAATTAGATCAAAATTCACTGCCATTGCCAGTCCTCAAACATTTAATTTTATTTCTAGTTTGCAACTCTACCATTACTTTATACTCTTTAAAATGACTGAAAACTTCATATTTAATCTCAATAAAATAAACACATGCCCTTATCTTATAATCATTAATAAATGAAACATAATATGTGTATTTTGAATTAAAAGGAACATTAATATGACCAAATGCATCAAAATGAATAAGATCCATTACACCACAATATTTATGAGAACTCGTGTAAAATTGAACATGGTTTTGTTTTCCATTAATACAATGCTCACAAAAATCAAATTCAGCATTGTAATCTATCAAAACTTCAACAAGTTTTTTATTATTCAAAGTCCTAAGATGTTTTCTCCACTATGACCAAATCTCTGGTCCCATAACATTTTATTTTTTGCAAGAAATTTTAAATCTATAAAATGAGCACTTTTAAGTACCCAAAAAACATGACCATATACATAAGTAGTAATCACCTTTTTTTCCAATGAAGTAGTCTTAGATTTAGTTTATAAAAAATAACTATTAAAATCAATTATGTATGCATTAAGCTTATACAACGTACCAATCTTAACACCTTTAACTATCACCATATGACCTCTTACTATCTTATAACTTGTTTCAAAAAAGATAACCTGCATAGCCACATCTATTAGTTTTCTCAAAAATAATAAGTTATGAACTAGCCCAGGGATATGTAACACACCATCAAACCATTTAATACTTCCATCTACAAATCTAATTTTTAATCTACCACAAACAACAATGGTTAGATAAGAATCATCACCCAAGTATACCTTACCCCCATAAAATTCTTCATAGTTAGAAAACCAATTTATATTACATGTCATATGCAAAGATACACCTAAATAAATTAACCATGCATTATTACCTACATGGGTTACCAAGGATGTATTGAATGCATCACCATATTCCTTATTTGATTTAAAATCAAATTCATGTTTTTCTATTTCTTCTTTACAATCCTTTCAAAAGTGACTAGGTTTTCCATACTTCCAACATCTCATCTTAGACTTTCTAGGAGATTTAGATCTCCCTTTGGATTTATATATAGAATTATCATGCCTCTCATTATTATTGCCTATTTCTTTATATCTTCCTTGAACATACAGGTCTTCTTTATATCTTCCTTCAACATATAGGTCTTCTTTGGCATTGATGGGAACTTTCCTTCTCATTTCTTTAGAAAGCAGACAACCTACAATACCAACAAATTTCAAGGTTATAAAATTAATTCCTATATCCATAATAAGATCATCCCATGAGTTAGGCAAAGAACAAATAAAAAATTGTAATCTCTCTTCCTCATACATTTTCACACCAACTAATACTAATTGAGCCACCTACATATTAAATGCTTCTAGGTGGTCTAAAATTTGTCAACCTTCTTCCATTCTCAAATAATAAAGATTCCTTCTCAATAAAATTTTATTAACTAAAGATTAAACTTGGTGGATCTTACCTAGTTTATTCCACATCTTATTCTTTGTGGTCTCTTCATAGACATTACTTAGAATAGAGTCAGCTAGGCACAATCTGATGAGACATTTGGATTTCTAATCTATCACATCAAACTTAGATGTTTCAAATAGATATATAATTTTTTGAACACTTTCATCAATGACATCCCATAGATCTCAATCAATCAATAGATATTATATCTTCAAATTCCATATCTCAAATTTAATCCCTAAATTTTATTTAACAAAAATTATCCTAGATGTAATTTCCATCTAAAAAATTTTTGCAACAAAGAACTTCAAATATCTTATACACAAGATCCCACTCAAAACTAGATTAGCTAAAAAAATATAACCACCGACAACTAGAACTGAAACTATCTAGGATCTGATACAAATTGAAAGGAATACAAGATCATGGAAAATTTACACTAACTTTGAGAGGATAATATGTTAAAAAAAATTAAATTTATACAAAATTAAAAAAAAAAACACATATAACTAAAAATAATAGTACACCATAACATAGTGATTATGTGGGAAAACCCTTTTGGTAGAAAAACCCTACACTCCAAAGCAACTCAATATATTACTAAAAATCAATAATGACTTCAATATACTTGTAGATGAAGCCTTCACATGAGCATCATTAGCATATAATCAAGATAAAACTAGTTATAATTCATAGATATTTAGTACATATAATAGTTCATTAAAATTCTCTTTAAGTCTTCATTTTATAGACTTTTTCAAATCTAAAAACCATTTATTGTTTACAAAACTATGTGCTAAACCATGTGTTAAGCCGTGTTCTCACATATGCACAACCATGTGCCAACCTATGTGGATAAATTTGTGTTAAATCATGTGTTCACATGTTCACAACCATATGCCAATACATGTAAACAACCATGTGCTCACATGCACAAAACTATGTGCCAACCTATGGGCACAAATCATGTGCCAACCATGGGTCCACCCATATGTAAAAAATACTCATAACCTTAAAACAAACTCAAAAATGTTTTTTGAATTTATCTATCAAAGTACACAATAGAACCACAAAATATCCCAATGCATGAAACTAATGCAGTGCAACATAACTAAATAACTCTATGAGAAGAATTCATAACCCACTACCAACATCCCAAAATATTTTAAATGGATAAGGCTATCATCATGAGTAAATCCAAGATTGTTTGGTTATCTAATTATTAGATAATCAAATAGGATGGGATAGAAGTATGATATTAAATCATGAACTAATGATCAAAAATAAGGGTCTAGCTTCTTAAATTTATTAGACAAGTCTTATTGAATGGTGAGATTAACTAGTGGAGCTTGTTAATCCACTACTAAAGCCAACCTGGTGTAAACTAAGAATCCAAGACCTTATAGGAAAACATCCACACAAGGACTAATCCTAGTCCTACCCCTATTTATCACCATATTTTTATCTCAAGGTCCAATATGAAATATTATACCTTCATTCCATTAGGTGATGTAGGCCACACACACATAGGATAAAACTCTATGAAGAAATAATTATTCCTATTAATTAAATGAGACATCATGTACTTAGTTTGAGGTGGATGACATCACACATGTGAACATCCCAATGAATAATCATGCAAGTGGCATGTGAAATTATTACTTCATGGAATAGGGATACCATCCCATAAGCAACTCATAGGGGTTTACACCCAATTGTTGCCTACTTATCCTTTAGTTAGCATATCCTATTATTGTGAAAACACATGCATTCATGCCATCTAAATATCCTATGTATGGATACACAATTTCATTGTTTGAATAGTCTTAGGTATTATCTTAAGTGTTTATTAAGGAAGATTATGAATTAGAACTCATCACCAAGGTAGACTAATTAATTCACTTAATCAGGTGTAATCATTAAGGTTTCTATAACTCATTAAATTTTTAACCAAATTCTAGAATTATTCATTGATTTAATGAACATATACAAGGTATAAAAGGAATCCATTGACAAGGATAATCTTAATCTTTAAGCATATGCATAGCTAGTGTAATCAATGACTATCTATTCCCATATAATAATTAATGACAATTTATCTATCATCCAATAATAAGAGCTACATTAAAACATCTAAATTAATAAAATTTAATAAAATAGGTTGTATATCTAATACACCATGACACCATTCAAATTATAATCTATAATCCAAAATTTGGATCTACATATGAATATCATCAATCTAGCTTACTTCATTACTTAAGCAATGGAAGTAAGATAACTAAAACTAACATTATGATTAATAAGCATTCATTTCTATAACATAGTAATGAAAACATATTAATTGAATCATTAAATTCTATTTTCCAATTCTCTTTTC